>JAAALK010000290.1:35763876-36266663 GCA_019279435.1 Zizania palustris
AATCTCTACCCATTTTGTGAAATAGTATGTGGCCGCTATTATGAATTTGTGTCCTCTGCTTGATGATGGTAGATTTGACTGATCATATTGATGCCCCACCCCCTAAAGGGCCAAGGTTTGATTATTGGGTTCATCGCCAACGCATGATCCCTCTAGATGGCCCCAAATTTTTGGCAATCCTGACACCCCTTATAATATGTTATGCCGCCCTCCACCATAGTCGGCCAAAAGTAACCTGCCCTCCATAATAACCATTTAATTTTTTGGGCCGACTGGTGTGTCCCGCATATGTCGTCATGAACCTCGCACATCACCACTTTGGCCTCTTTGGCACCTATGCATCTAAGGAGGACCCCGTCGGTGGTCCGGCGGTATAAATCCTCACTGAGCGTGACATACCTCATCACCTGATACCTGAGCCTTCTTGGCGCCAATGTTGAAGGATCTTTCAAATAATTAATAATATCATCCCTCCAGTCATCGGCTCTATCTCCGCAACCTCAACCTCGATTGACGTGGCCATCGGCTTGTATCCTAATGCTATCTGGGCCAAATCATTAGCTTCTAAGTTTTGCTCTCTTGGGATATGGGTAAAAACCACGCTGCGAAGTCTTGCTATCACAGCTCGGCATCGATCATAATATTCTCTTAGTACATCATCCTTGCACTCGTATTCTTCCGACAGCTGTCTCATGACCATCAGAGAGTCACTGAGAATCTCAACCGTATCAGCACCGACTTCTTTTAATAGTTTCAATTCTTTTAGCATGGCTTCGTATTCAGCCTGATTGTTGGTGGAGAAAGCTTTGATGGTGTACGCGAACTCAAACGGTGCCCCCGAGGGGATATGATCACCAGGACGATACCACATCCATGTCGGCATACCGATTCATTGAAGAACAATGTCCATGGTACCGGCTCCACATGGGTTACCATCTTATCCCTATGTTGAACTATGAACTCGGCTACTTCTTGCCCTTTTATTGCATTAGCCGATTCATACCTGATGTCAAATTTGGTCAGAGCGAGGAACCATTGTATGATCCATCCTTTCAATACTGGGGCCGATAGCATATATTTAATGAAATCGGCCTTGCATACCACGGTACATTCTGTAGAAAGCAAGTAATGTCTCAGTTTAGTGCATGCGAAGTATAGGCATAAACAAAGCTTCTCCACCACCGGATATCGAGTCTCGGCGTCCAAGAGTCTTCCGTTGAGATAGAACATCACCCTTTCCTTCTTGTCGATCTCCTGAATCAGCACCGCGTCGATGACCTCATCATCGGCCGATAGGTACAACTTAAGTACTCTTTGATTTCATCAAAATCTTTCTGCTTCTTGTCTTCCCATGCAAACTCCTGGCCGGGCTTCAACTTCAACAACAGAGTGAACAACTCTATCTTCTTTGAGAGGTTGGCTATGAATCTCTTGAGAAAATTTATCTTCGTAATCAGCGACTGCAATTCATTTTTATCGGCAGGAGGTTGAGTATTCTTGATGTCTTTGACCCTGCGTTGGCTGACCTTGATCCCCCTCTCGTGCACAATAAAGCCCAAGAACTTTCCCACTAATACATCAAAGGCACATTTCTCAGGATTCATCTTTAGTCCATATCTCTGAGCCCTCTCTAGGACTTGACGCAGATCGACCACGTGGTCTTGGACATTGCTTGATTTGACCACGAAGTCATCGATGTATATCTCGACTAACATGCCGATCAAGTCATGAAAGATATAGTTCATGGCTCTCTGGTAGGTGGCTCCAGCATTCTTTTGGTCGAAGGTCATCACCACCCATTCATATAATCCGATAGCGCCCGGACACCGGAAGGCTATCTTGTGGATATCTTCATCGACCATGAAAATTTGATTATAGCATGCATTCTCATCCATGAAGATGATGATCTTATATCCCGATGCGGCATCCACCAACAGATCCGCGATCGGCATCAGGTATTAATCTTTTGGGGTTGCCTTGTTCAAGTCTCTAAAATCGACACATATCCTGAGCTTTCCACTCTTCTTCCAGACTAGTACAATATTTGATACCCATTCTGCGTATCGGCACGATCTTATGAATCCCGCGTCATATAGTCTCGTTACCTCGTCCTTGATATATGGATATATTTCTGCCTTGAACTGTCGAGGTGACTACTTGAATGATCAATACCCTTTTTTATCGACAACCGATGTTCCATAATCGATCGGCTTAATCCTGGCATCTCATGATATTCCCATGCAAAACAGTCCTGCTATTCTCGTAGTAATGTGACTAGCTCATTCTTGATTTCATCAGAGAATTGAGAACTTATGAAGGTTGGCATCGGTCTATCACCCGGCCCGGTGTCAACTTCCTGAAGTTCATCGGCCGCGGTGAAACCCTGACCAAGCTTTCCCTCCATTTCGTCAATGTGGTCTTCACATGATGAGCTCGGGCTCTCCACCGTGGATTAACCCAATTTCACCATCTGTCGCCTTCATATGTTACCGCCTCTGGCCTCGTCTGATGAGTAAGGAAAGTTTGAGTCCCACCGGGCGTGCCAAAAAGCATGTTGGTGCATTTTTTGGTCACACTTCGACACACACGTGGCCTAGGAGATCTGCTTCACTCCAGTGTAGGTCCTACATTAGTAGCATGGCCTATCGGCTATCGAGCCGATGACCATGATGAGGATGGGATATTCGTGGAATATCATGTTGATCGGCCATAAGGCCGATGACCTGAGATGAAGCAACCGGGCGAGCGTGCCATCGACCGATAAGATGAACAATGAACCGCGCATGACAATGGATTCTTTTTCGATGACTTATAAGATGTATCGAGGAATCGAAGATAACACATTGGCTTGTACTCTGACGGAAATAAATAAAACGTGCCATATAGCAAGTCTATATCATGAAAATCACCACAATAACTAGATCAGACCTAACCGAGACAGTAGCTAGTCATGATGATCTTAATAATATATCAAAGAATCGGACATGCTTTATTTAAATGAATGGTATACACCATGAAATAGATACAATAGCAAGATATGTCGGACCTAACCGATGAAGCCTCAAACTATCACACCTAGATCACATCAATCTAAGTGATCAAACTGAACTAATGCAGCCTTAGACCTACCTAATACACCGCGAACAACTGGCAACCGTACTGTTTCAAGGTTCACCTCAAGAGATCAAACCGAATTAATGCAGCCATGAGGATACTGATCTAATTATCGGTATGGACGTCGAGGGTGGCAGGACTCACCTCTTCACTGGAGATCAAAATGATGCAGACTAGCTCCAAGTGTCGAACCCTGCCGGAGTAAACCTTCTAGACCAAGGGTGGCGATGCGCCGAGTAGTTGGTTGATAGATATGTGTCTTTCTAAGCTAACTAGGGATACATGTTTATAGTCCGGAGACTTGTCGTCCAAGTATTCTATCTTAACCAATTCTGGATAATCTTTATCTTCTTCTCTTCTGCACCTTATCTCCATCGGCTTATTTTTCGTCTGATCATCTTGTAACAGTATGGACGGGCTTCCTTGACTTTCCTTGACCGTACCTCTTTGACTTTTATTGACCATGCGACATTCTTAGTGGGCCTGGGCATAACCAAATCTTGGCATCAATAGATACACAACATCCATGTGCACCTCATTCTATGCATACTCCCAACGATTATCATGTCCATCATTTATATTAAGACCATGAAAATCTTCTTCTTGCCGCTCATTGGGAATCACAACACCTGGCTCTTCATTGTCGTTGTTGTCCTATTCTTCATCTGAGTTCTCATCTCCACCCTCTTCCACTACTTTCTTGAAAGCTTGATCCTCTCTTTCAAGCACCTCAACTACGTCCTCTATTTCCTCCCCTTCATCAGCTTGCCCTGTAGCAGCCGTGTCAGGAATAACCTCCTGGAGTTGGCTACTCTCGTCGACCTCTAATTGTACTCCTGATTGTAATATTTGATGAGGTGCTAGGTCTATAGATGGAATGACACGAGAAGTGAAACAGACAAGCAAAATATGTTTCCAACCTTTCTCTAACACTATTCTTACATATTCCTTCCACATGTTGTTTGAGGTAATAGCAGACATCTCCCAAAATAACCCTTTAGGCACACGGCTGCATCAAGCATACATATAAAAATCTCACTGCTCCTTATCCACTGGAAATATACAATAAATCCACCACCTAATACTATCAATGCCACACTCCTCCACATGACTTAAACTATTTTAAGTATATTGATAACTACTAAGATCAGCACCATCATCACCAAGAACTACTTGACTGTCTCCATAGTAAACCCTAATTGATGTTCTATCCATAATTCTTGAAAACATTAATATTCACACCGACGTGGCAAAATTTAGTACTAAATTATTGCTAAGTACCATTAAACTATCGATAAATTGTTGCTAAGTACTATTTAATTACATGTAAATTTCAGATAATTACTATAGGAAGTTCGCTAATTGATTACAACATTACTAATTATTATTAAACTGCCGCTAAATTAATCTTAAATTACTGTTAATTTAAGATTACAATACTGCTAATTATACTATAAAAAATAAAAATACAGGGAAAGAGCACATACCTCTTAAAGGGAGATGCTGAAGCCAAGGGTGGGGTGGGATGGATGGATGGATGCAGATCATCAAGTGCTTGTCCAAAATATCAGTGTGTGTGTGCTGGTGAACATGACTCAACCGAAAAACCACAAAATTAATCATAAAGTATTGTTAAATTACTCCTAAATTATTGTAATTACTATTTAATTACCACTAATTTACTAATAATCGATAGCTAAATTAGTCCTACATTAGCATTACAGTACTACTAATTATTATTAAACTACCGCTAAATTAATCTTAAATTACTACTAATTAACTATTAAAGTATAACTAAACTACTACTTAATTATTTCTAAATTATTGTTATAATAATATTTAATTACTTCTAAACTACTACTTAATTATGTCTAAATTACTCCTAAATTACTCTTAACTACACTAGGTAAAATAAGAGGAGAAGAAGACATACCTCTCAAAGAGGATGGGGCAGCCAAGGTTAGGGTGGGAGAAGGGGGAAGTTTGGCCCCCTTTATATAGGGGTGGAGTCGGCTCTTCATCGGTCGACTAGTGCTCCGTGACGGCTAGTCGCCGGTTGAACGGCCGACTAGCGCTGATGTGGTCCTAGTCGACCGAATATAACCGTTGCGCCTGGGTTGCGTCAGGGACTTTATCACGTGGCGACCAGTCAGCCATTGATCGACCGACTGGTGCTGACGGGACAGCAGTCGGCTGAGTAAGGGCCGACTGGCCACCACGTGGCGGTAGTCGGCCTATGAAGAGCCAACCGCTACCAAATTTTGAAATTTTTTAAACGGCTATACATATTTGATTTTTTTTTAAAATATTATTTAAAAATTTCTAAAAATACACTCAAAATACTTAAGCTTATTGGTCAATGTAAGCTGATATTATAGTTAGAGCAAACAAACATATCTGTCTTGGACAGGAAGGTTATTGACTAACGGTAACACTCTACTGTCAAAAAAAATATCTGTAGTTTAACAATTTTATTTTGAAACATTTTATATTAATCTTCTTATGTATCCTTATTTATAAATTAAATAGTTTTATTCCATTAATATATTTACCTATCACTTGTATATCACTTATAAATACTATTTTTTAATAATTAATATTTGAGTGCCCATGTGTTACAACCAAAAAAACTACAACATTAAAACATCATGCAAATATAGATGATCAAAATGAGAAGAAGTGGTGGCGACAGACTCACCACCACTAAATTCAAAATTCTTTTAAAGTAACTTAGATTTTGATCTAATACATTCACCACTAATATATTAATTTTATTTAAAAACAAAGTTTGTGTGGGATGGACCGAATAGATTATTAATACAAATATATTTATAATAATTATTTAAGAATATAAAGGTTAAATTAAATATTGAAACATTTAAAATTTTGTAACCGTTTCTTTCATTTCATATGACTAATCTCTGATTACACTACAATTACCCAGGTTGTTCTATCCCCAATGTTCAAGGCCTCACCCAAAGAGCGAGCCGAACGACACGGAAAGAGAAAGGCATAGCCTGGCGTGTGTGGGACGCCAAATTCGAACTCAGTCGCAACGCGCGCGTCGTATTTATTACAAAAAAATAATTTTGCCGGGTTCGAAAGTGTCTTATCCATTGTGTCGTAGATTATTTATTTAATACTAGATATTGGGGCGCGTCATTGGCGCGTCACCTATGATATTCCTTGCGGTTGAGGCGTGCCAATGGTGCGCTTGCATTGATATTTGTTCTATGTTGTCGTTCATACTGATATATTATAATAGTATATTGCGTAATTTTTATTCAAAGTCCAACATAAAAGTTGTTAAAGTTGAGGTATGTTCATATTTGTTCTATGTCGCCGCATACTGATATGTTATAATAATATGTTGGGTAATTTTTGTTGAAAGTCGAACAGAAAAACTGTTAAAGTTGAGGTCTCCAACTTTCAAAAAAATATTGTAGTTTTTAAGAAAACTGATTGACCCTAAACATGTTTGATTCAACTTTTAGCTCCCCGACCAGAAAACTGGTAGTGAAAACCGAATGAAACATGGCCTAAGCAGCTCCATCCTGCAACTAGCTAACAGAATATCTTAAGCAACGTCAAAACCTGAGCTCCAACAGGACGAAAGTGTGTTCCAGTCAATGTCAAAAACATAGGCTTATTGATTCCTCCTCGATCGATCTGCTCATGGTGTTTTCTGATAGCTAGACATTAATTGCGAAAGTGAATTATGTAGTCACGTCACAACCTAAAATTATCTATAAGCTTTGGCATGTGAACCAGATGGAATTTGTTCGAAATAAATAGTGGATTATGGAGCAAGTGATGTGCACTGTGAAGTCGTCGCCATCTTCTCTATGAAGAAGGTAGCTTTCAGATTTACGGAAGAAGATGGCTGAGAAAGCTCATAGATCAGCTTTAGCATCATTGAACTCCATGAAGCAAGCTGCAAAGCCAATTTTTTAAAAATAAGATGAATGGTCAAACGTTGAGATAAAAATCAATTGCATCATTTAAAAGTTAACATATGTAGTATATAATTGTAATGGTTTGAGGATATATAAGGGTGTGTTTGGTTCAGCTATGGATTCCTAAAAATCCGATTTCTACTATCAGCTGTGGAAAAGCTGCTGTGAGCTAAAAGCTATCGGAAAGCTGAAAGCTATTTGGCTGAAACACTATCAACTGTGGATTATGTAATAAATGTCAGTTATGCCCCAAAGGGCCTAAAAGACAATTTAAATGTGGTAAATAGATATTCACAATTATTTGTGTTTTAATATGAATCTGTGAAGAAAATTTAGGAAAGAATGTGAAACAAATGTATCACTCCTCGTCAGAATTTACACCAGCAAGATGAAAGAATCATTGATTCATTGATGGTTTCATGCAAAACACCCTTTTCAGAATTTACACCAATGTTGGGGACAATCTTCTAGATCATTGGATAACACAGATACATGCTGGGATGTCATCTTCGTCGTCCAGGGAATCTCCTGATTCGGTGTAGGGAGTCAAAAGAATGCACAATGTGAGCAGTGAGTTCAACAAAAAAAAGAAGGAAACAAGCCTCCTGATTCACAAGGGAGCCGGCCGGCGGGGGAGGCGACCGGTGAGGGAGGCGTCCGGCGGGAAATGTGGGCTGCCAGGGTGAGGAGCCATGCTAAATAGCGTGGGCCTCATGGATTCAGAACTGATGAGTCATTGTCAACGATAGTCAAAGAGGACAGAAGAAGAAAGGAGATCTGCTGTTTCATGGGCCGAGTGTGACTCAGGTACACGGGCAGTGAGCGACTGTCGGGCAGAGGGGCTGCGAAGTCAGGCTGGCCCAATCTGGGTGCATGGGCCAAAAGCAGCAGAAGACCCACTAGGCTGTTGACTAGGATTGACTCAGGTACACGGGCGGTGAGTGATTGCCGAGCTGAGAGAGCTGCGGAATCAGGCCAGCCCAATCCGGGTACCTGGTGCAAAGTCGGTGGAGGCTTTGTTAGTTTCAGCGCAAAACTGACAACCGTTGATTTGTATCGGACTGTCCAGAAGAGAAGAGCTGCGGAATCAGGCCAGCCCAATCCGGTTACCTGGTGCAAAGTCGGTGGAGGCTTTGTTAGTTTCAGCGCAAAACTGACAACCGTTGATTTGTATCGGACTGTCCAGAAGGGAAGCCGTAGTCGCTATGAAAGCTTAGCTTCCGGATAAGTCACCTGTAAATAGGAGTTTTTTATTTTGTCCCTAGGCCCACAGTCAGTCAGTCAAGTCTGTAAAAAATCCTAAGGGCAGTTTAGTCTTTTTCTTTATTTCAGTGTCTGTAAAAAACCCTAAGGGGCTGGTGGAATATTCCTTGTATTGGGCAGCCTATAAATAGGGCCCCAATCCCTAGGGTTAGGTTGCCCTTTTGCTGAAATCACTTTTTATTCTATTTGGTCATTTTGTTCCTGGTGTTCTCTCTCCTGTTTGTGTGCCACCAGGCTCCTGCTCACGGTGTCTTTAATTCCTGCATTTCAATTGTTCTTCATGAATCTATAAGATTCTATTCCCTACACTTGTCATTCGGTTTGAAGTGTTTTTTAATGTCTTGATTGATGTGCGGCTGGTTCTATTCCTGAGACTTGTGTCTCTGTTGCTTCGGTTCTTCACGTTTGGAATACTAGTTCTTGCTAGTAGCAAGTAGTACCTACTCCCTGTAGCAACAGTACACTAGTACTACTAGCTTTGCTTTTTCCTGTGTAGCTTTTTGATCGAGTTGACAGGACCAAGTCCTTTCTCTGGCTGTTTCTGGTGAAGCCCCCTTCTCTGTTCGAAGTCCCTCTGCTCCGCGAGGCAGGCTTCGACCTAACATCTTCAAAGGCTTCGCTGGAACTTTTGACTTCGAACTCGAGCGTTAAATATGACTTCGAAGTATGCTCTGTTCTTAGTGTCTGTTAGCTTGGCATACTTCGACAGTCCTTGCGAAGGTACTTCGACTCGAGCTTTTCAAAGTCAATACTTGCGAGGATGCTCAGTTAGTCTCAGATCACGAGCAGGCGCTCAAGGTTCTCCATACCTTGGACCCAAAGATCTAGGAGATCAAGGTATCCTCTATCATTGAGAGCACTTTTTATGATACCTTGACCATTTCTGAGTTGTTTAGCAAGCTGAAGGCCACTGAGGTTGATATCCAGTTGAGATCAAATCTCACTGGCTCTGGAGCAAAGTCCCTGGCCCTTGCTACACCTTCTGTTGATCCCTCTTCTGTGAGCTGTGTTGGGTTCTCTTTGATGTCTATCACTGAGGATCGGCTTGAGTCTTTGGGAGATGATGACTTGTGTCTTTTTAACAACCGGGTGCGTCATGTTTATGACAAGAGAATGTTCAAAAGACACGGCACGAAATCCAGGTGCTTTGAGTGTGGTGACCTAGGACACTTCATCGTTGACTGCCCCAAGCGCAATGGCCACAAGAAGGGCACCGGTGGTGGCTTCCACGACTCCGGCAAGCACGAGAGCTCCTCCTTCAACAAGGGCAAGCCAAAGACCAGATTCTTCAGAAAGGCCCTGAAGGATTACCGGCGTGAGAACAAGAAGCACGACAAGGCCTTCTTCGCCGAGATGGAGAAGAGCTACTCCAAGCGGTCCACGTCTTCTTCCTCTTCATCGAGCTCAAGCGATGAGGAGATCGTCATCAGGAAGGGGAAGGACAAGGACGATCCGGTGGGCCTTTGCTTCATGGCTTTCAAGGACAGACAGAAGAGCCGCTCACATCAGCGCCGAAAATCCCGCAAGAGCTTCTGCTCAATGGCTCTTGGGGATAAGGAAGAGAAGAGCTCCTCGAATGACTCCGACGACGACGACAATGAAAAGGTATCATCTTATGAGCGCGAAATCGTTGATTTACTTGAAAGCAATCGTTAGGAGTTAAAATATGGGGAAAAACTGCTTAGGGGGGCCAAGAAGAGGATAGATGAGTTAGAGAGTGAGCTTGACGTAGCCAACGGAAGAATTGAGAGTCTATCTTCTTCCCCCTGCTTGGGTGATAGCAGTGAGTGCCCAAAGTGTGATGTGCTTCTGTGTGACTTGTCGACTCTGAAGTCCAAGTACACAGAAAGGGTTGATGAGAGGGACGCTTTGGCCACTGAGCTTGAGAGTGCTCAACTGGAGCTGAAAGATGCTCAAGCCACTGTCGTTGCACCATGTGCTGATTGCCCATCTCATCTAGCTGTCTTAGCTGAGCTGAAAGCAAATGGCGATGAGCATTTGGGGGATTTGGAGAGAATGAGAGCTGAGCTGGCGCAGACTAGGCTAGAGCTTGAGACACTGTCAGTTCCACCCACTGTCTGTGAGAACTGTCTGTCTCTTAGAATGGAGTTGATTAAGCTGAAAGCCGAGAAGTCTGTCCAGGTAGATAGCAAGTGTGAGGCCTGCTTGTCTCAGGTGGAGGTATTAGCTTCCTTGAGAGAGGAGCTAGCTGATTCTCAGAATGAGAACTTTTACCTCCGTTCTATCCTGAGTTGGATCAGTGCTAGAGAGCCACAGCTCGACATGATGATCCAGCAGTTCAAGAGGCAGGATGGGTTTGGGGTAGGTTACACCTACACCAAGGCTGACTTTGAGAGTGCCATTAGCCGGGCAGTGGAGTGGAGTAAAATGACTCCTGAGCAGAGATACCCCAAGACTCACTCCACTGAGTCTTCCCTGGCTAGTCAGCCCAAGGATGGAGTGATCCATGAACAACCCAAAGCTCCACCCAAGAAGCCCATCTGGGTTCCAAAGCCCAAACACCTCCACACTTCTCTTGACTCTCTTCCTGGACCCTCTCAACCCAAGAAGATGACACCCAACACCACTAAGCCCAAGAACCTCAAGCCTCAACCACATCCCAAGAAGCCCACCTATCATTGTGAGTATTGTCAGAGAGACGGGCATCTTGCGGAGTTTTGCTTCAGGAGGAAGCGGGTTGAGAGAGCAGAGAGAGCTCATGGTGGTCAGGAGCAGTTCTACCAGCAGGGTGGTAGACTGTGTGTTCCTCGACGCGAGGAGAGGCTGGAGGCCAGGCCGCGTCGTGTAGTTGGTGGTAGAGGAGAAGGCTTTAATGCCCGTGCTCCAGTTGGTGGTTCCGGCAGAGCTCCAGGCCGTTTTGGCTATGGTCCTAGACCTCATGGCCGAGGTTTTAGGCAGAACCGAGGACCGCGCTTTGAGCCGCGCTTTGGTCGAAACTCTTCTGATGGTTTTCGCTTTCCGTCTTTTGAGCAGATGGCTCGACATTGGTTTAGCTCTTTGCTAAACCTGGTGCTGGACCATTTGCTCCCCCTTACGACCACTGATTGTGCAGGATCAAGGACTAGAGGATGTTTGGATCATGGACTCAGGATGCTCCCACCACATGACGGGACATCGCAGATGGTTCTCCAGTCTCACTCCCCCGAGCTCCAAAGAGTACATCACTTTCGGGAACAGTGGTCAAGGGAAGGTTAGTGGCATCGGTTCAATTCGCATTTCAGACAATTTCTCTTTGAAGAATGTTGCCTTGGTTAAAAATTTGAACTTTAATTTGATTTCTGTTTCGCAACTTCTTGAGGATGATTTGGAGGTGCGTTTTAAGAAGGAGAAATCTTCAGTATTTGATTCTAGAGGGTCTTTGATTTGCCAGATCTTACCATTTGGTAAAGTTTTTCGAATTGACTTCTCTAGTTCTTTTGGCCCTTCTCGCTGTTTGATAGCTGGATCTTCTTCTGAGCTTTGGAAGTGGCATAGGAGGTTAGGTCATTTGAGTTTTGATCTGCTAGTCAGGTTAAGCTCTATGGACCTCATTCGAGGATTGCCCAAGCTTAAAATGGAGAAAGATCTAGTTTGTCATCCCTGTCATCATGGGAAAATGGTTGCCGCTTCTCAGTCACCTGTGACTCAGGTGATGACTTCGTATCCGGGTGAGCTGTTACATTTGGACACTGTAGGTCCAGCTCGGGTACGCTCAGTCGGTGGGAAATGGTACGCGCTTGTGATTGTTGATGACTTGTCTCGATTCTCGTGGGTTTTCTTTTTGGAGTCTAAGGATGAAACTTTTCAGTTTGTTCATGACCTGATTTTGAAGCTGAAGAATGAGAACAATGGTCGGATGCGAGCAATTCGCTCCGACAATGGCTCTGAGTTCAAGAACTCTCAGTTTGTCAGCTTCTGTAGTGATCAGGGTCTTGACCATCAGTTTTCTGCTCCTTACACTCCCCCACAGAACGGCGTTGTGGAACGAAAGAACCGCACGCTAGTCGAGATGGCCAGGACGATGCTCGATGAGCACAGGACTCCTAGGCGTTTTTGGGCTGAAGCCATGAACACGGCTTGCTATCTGGCCAACTGCATTTTTCTTAGAGCTTACCTTGGTAAGACTTCATACGAGTTGCGGTTTGGCAGACAGCCCAAGGTGAGCCACTTGCGAGCGTTTGGCTACAAGTGCTTTGTGCTCAAGAAGGGAGGGCATTTGGACAAGTTTGAGTCTCGTTGCTGGGATGGTGTTTTTCTTGGCTACGCTTTGCATTCTCGAGGCTTCCGAGTTTGGAACCTCGACTCCCAGCAGCTTGTCGAGACTTGTGAGGTTTCGTTTGATGAGTCCTTGCCTTCTTTAACTCCTTCTTTTGAGCTTTCTGACGATGATGAGCTCGGAGAGTCCATCTTCGAGGAAGATGAGGATACTCCAGCTACTGATGAGGGTGGGCCTTCTGCGCCTCCAGCAGAGCCCACACCTTCTGAGACTTCGACTAAGGATGAGGGTGGACCTCTGGTCACTTCTTCCACTTTGATCGAGCCACCTCAGTCGAGTCCAGAGGTGCCAGCTGCTGACTCCGGTGAGGTGACTTCAGATCACCAGGGATCCCGAGCAGTTCAGCGTGATCACCCCTCAGAGCTCATCATCGGTGATTTGACTGAGAGAACTTTGCATTCATATGGTACTTCTCTTGCTATGTTTGTTGAATCTGCTTTTGTTGCATGTTTTGAGCCTAGAGACGTTTCTCATGCTCTTTCTGATTCTAATTGGATTAATGCTATGCAAGAAGAGCTTGAGAATTTTGTCCGTAATTGGGTTTGGACACTAGTTGAGCAGCCACCAGGATGCAACCCCATAGGCACCAAGTAGGTGTTCAAGAACAAACAAGGTGAAGATGGGGTTGTGGTGCGCAACAAAGCTCGACTAGTTGCCCAAAGTTTTTGCCAGAAAGAGGGTATTGATTTTGAAGAAACTTTCGCTCCTGTTGCCCGTCTTGAGTCCATTCGCATTCTCTTAGCTTTTGCCGCTTCGAAGGGTTTTAAGCTTTTTCAAATGGACGTCAAGAGTGCTTTTTTGAACGGGTTCATAGAGGAGGAAGTTTATGTTAGGCAGCCCCCCGGTTTTGAGAACCCTAAGTTTCCTCGACATGTTTTTAAGCTGCAAAAAGCTTTATACGGGTTGAAGCAAGCCCCCAGGGCTTGGTATGACCGGTTAAAGCAATTTTTGTTGGGGAAGGGCTTTGTGATGGGTTCTGTGGATAAGACTCTATTTTTGCTCAAAGTTGCTTCAGATTTCTTAGTTGCTCAGATTTACGTGGACGATATTATTTTTGGCGGTACTACTGATTTTCTTGTGTCCAAGTTTTTTGAGCAGATGCACAGTGAATTTGAGATGAGCCTCATGGGTGAGCTGAAGTATTTCTTAGGGCTCCAGATCAAGCTGACCAAGGACGACACCTTCATCCACCAAGGTAAGTACACTCGTGACATGTTGAAGAAATTTGACTTTGGTGGGGAATTGAAGCCGCAGATGACCCCGATGGGCACATCTGGAGGACTGGACAAGGACGAGAGCGGTGTCAAGGTCAATGAGAGAGAGTTTCGAGGGATGATCGGTAGGCTGCTATATTTGACTACGACAAGATCGAACATACAGTTCGCCGTAGGACTTTGCGCGCGTTTTCAGTCTTCACCACGCGCGTCTCATCGGCAGGCTGTCAAGCGCATTTTCAGGTATCTCACTTATGCGCCTGATCTTGGTCTTTACTATTCAGCATCATCATCTCTTGATTTATCTGGCTTTTCGGATGCCGACTTTGGTGGGTGCCGGTTGGATCGCAAGTCGACTTCCGGTACTTGCCAATTTCTTGGTTCTTCTCTTGTCTCTTGGTCTTCTCGAAAGCAATCTGGAGTTGCTCTTTCGATCACTGAGGCTGAGTATGTAGCTGCTGCTAGCTGCTGCTCACAGTTGGTTTGGATGATTTCCACATTACGAGATTTTGGGTTGTTCTTTCCTACTAGGGTTCCATTGTTTTGCGATAGCACCAGTGCTATTAGTGTAGGGAAAAACCCTTGTCTCCATTCAAAAACCAAACACATTGATGTGTGTTTTCACTTTCTGCGGGATCAATATGAGAAAGGTGTCATTGACCTTGTTCATGTTGATACCCATCATCAGTTGGCTGACATTTTCACCAAACCCCTAGATCAGTCTACTTTTGAGCGTTTATGAGGGGATTTGGGTGTTGTGTATCCTTTCTAGGATATTTTGCGTCAGTTTTCCTTCTTCTTTACTCTTTTCTTGAGTCTTTCTGTGTGTGTTCATATCATACATATTCACATATCACACTTATGAGCTGCTCCTGTTCTATGATTGAACTGCTTTACTTATTCTAGCTGGTACATGCTTTTGAATACTTGTAAATGATCATGCTTTGGTTCAATTCACTTGATATGTCTGATATCTGTCATATGCATGGCTTTTATGCTTTAAAACTTGAAAAATGATCACCATTGCTTCTGGTAACTAGCATGTGTAGGCTGAATGTTCTTGCTATCTGTTACATGCCTTGTAGCTAGTTCCTGACTTAGCTGCAAACATGAAACTTGGACATCTTTCTGCTTTAAAACATGGAAATGTGCTATAAAAATGATGAAAAATCAAGAAAAATAAAAATGCCATGCCTCTTTATGCATAACTTGCAAAGATCTAGGTGGGTTTGTTTTGTCGCATTGCATTGTTCTGGACTGCGTACCATAGAACTTTGTTATGACTAGGACAATGTAGTGTATGCCAAGACCAATGTCTTAAGCTTCTGATGGTCCAGATCTAGCCTAGGCTTGACTTGGTCGGTCAACATAAGGTTTGACATGCAAATAATCCCTGGCATAAATGAAAAAGAGAAAAGAAAAAGCCTGAAAATTGAAATGATAACAAGTTTGCTGAAGCACTTTGTTTTGGACAATGCTTATCTTGGTATATATCAGTTAGCTTTTGCATCTCATGCTTTACCTTGCTTGTCAACTGGAAAATGTGGTGATGCTTTTGTTTGCAAAAACTGAAAAATGTGTGCAAATGACTTTCTTTAGATATCATCTGTTGCACTGATCATGCCATGAGTCTCAAACAGTATGTCTTTCGCTATACTTGTTAGATGTTTGTAATTGCAGTCAATTATATCTGAGAAGCATGCTTTCTACACTCCACATGCACCCCAGTTGCATTCATTGCATATTTTGAGGGGGAGTTGCATTTCAGGGGGAGTCTGTGTCTCTTTTGAATGTATGATGAGTTCACTTGTCAACAAGGGGGAGAAATTTTGGGACAAGAGTTCAAGGGGGAGTTTTGGCTTTCTCTGGGATTTGTTTCAGGGGGAGTTTTTGTTCCGATTGTCCTTATTCTTTTGATATCCTTGTTGATGTTTCTGAGATCGCACTCATTTTGAGCTTTTACATTTTGGTTAACCATAATGACCGCTTCTTGCTTTTGTTCGGCTTTTGGTCATTAGGGTTAAACTTTTACTTTATTTTCTTCTTCTTTGTTTTCTTGTGCTTTGTTTTCGTGTTTCCACAGTTGTTCGCAGGTACTGAAGAGCTGAAGAAGTAAAGTGTTGACAATGCACTCATCAAGGGGGAGATTGAGGAGCCATGCTGAATAGCGTGGGCCTCATGGCTCTAGAAATGATGAGTCATTGTCAACGATAGTCAAAGAGGACAGAAGAAGAAAGGAGATCTGCTGTATCATGGGTCGCGTGTGACTCAGGTACACGGGCAGTGAGCGACTGTCGGGCAGAGGGGCTGCGAAGTCAGGCTGGCCCAATCCGGGTGCATGGGCCAAAAGCAGCAGAAGACCCACTGGGCTGTTGACCAGGATTGACTCAGGTACACGGGCGGTGAGTGATTTCTGAGCTGAGAGAGCTGCGGAATCGGGCCGGCCCAATCCGGGTACCTGGTGCAAAGTCGGTGGAGGCTTTGTCAGTTTTGGTGCAAAACTGACAACCGCTGATCTTGTATCGGACTGTCTAGAAGAGAAGCCGTAGTCGCTACGAAAGCTTAGCTTCCGGATAAGTCACCTGTAAATAGGAGTTTTTTATTTTGTCCCTAGGCCCACAGTCAGTAAGTCTTTTCCTAAGGGTAGTTTAGTTTTTTATTTTGTCCTAAGGGTAGTTTAGTCTTTTCCTTTATTTCAGCGTTTGTAAAAAACCCTAAGGGGCTGGTGGAATATTCCTTGTATTGGGCAGCCTATAAATAGGGCCCCAATCCCTAGGGTTAGTTTACCCTTTTGCTGAAATCACTTTTTATTCTATTGGGTCATTTTGTTTCTGGTGTTCTCTCTCCTGTTTGTGCGCCGCCAGGCTCCTGCTCATGGTGTTTTTAATTCCTGCATTTCAACTGTTCTTCATGAATCTATGAGATTCTATTCCCTACACTTGTCATTCGGTTTGCAGTGTTTTTTAATGTCTTGATTGATGTGCGGCTGGTTCTATTCCTGAGACTTGTGTCTCTATTGCTTCGGTTCTTCACGTTTGGAGTACTAGTTCTTGCTAGTAGCAAGTAGTACCTACTCCCTGTAGCAACAGTACACTAGTACTACTAGCTTTGCTTTTTCCTGTGTAGCTTTTTGATCGAGTTGACAGGACCAAGTCCTTTCTCTGGCTGTTTCTGGCGAAGCCCCCTTCTCTATTCGAAGTCCCTCTGCTCCGCGAGGCAGGCTTCAACCTGACATCTTCAAAGGCTTCGCTGGAACTTTTGACTTCGAACTCGAGCATTAAATATGACTTCGAAGTATGCTCTGTTCTTAGTGTCTGTTAGCTTGGCATACTTCGACAGTCCTTGCGAAGGTACTCCGACTCGAGCTTTTCAAAGTCAATACTTCGACAGGCTTCGAAGTAAGCTTCAAAGCATGTCTCTCTGATAGACTTCGCTTGGAGTGTGTTGCTGTCTTGTTCGAATCATAGTGTGTGTGTTCGAAGGTTGTTTTTCAAAGTATGTTTCAAGGCTTCGATCTCTTGTGAGAGCATCAGCACACTTCGCTTCGAAGCTGGTCTGTGGTTTGGAGGTTATTTCAGTATTCATACCTCGATCAAGTTAGCTTCGAAGGTAGAGTGTTGGCTTCGATTTGGTCTTGCTGCAGCGTGTTTGGCTTCGCTTCTCTTTCGGAGATTGCTTTTCTGTGAGCTTGTTCGAACCTTTCTGATCGAAGCCTAGGCTTCGAAGTACATTGTTTGAAGCAAGCTTCGATACTCTCATACTTCGCTCTCTACCACACTCGAACTAGGATAGACCAAACAAACCTTCGGCACATCAACGACAACCTTTGCTCGACTTCGACACTGCGAAGCAGGCTTCGACACAGCGAAGCAGGCTTCGCCAAGTTTCGAACAGGAGACAGATTTTGAACAGTAACTTCTCATCCCATTCCATGTGTACTTAGATTATTTTACTGATAAGTTTTGATCTGCCATGTCTTGAATATTTTGTTTATCTGCCTATTAGCACTGTATTGGTGTTTTCTCTGATTTTGATACCTGTTGTTTCTAGGCTAGATACTCTTAGACTTAGGCTTTCTGTTCACACTCTGCTGCTTAGTCTTTTGAGGTTGGGTGTTGGGAGCAGGCCATTGATTCGAAAGAATTTTTTAGGCGCCCATTCACCCCCCTCTGGTCGCTACTTTCGGTCCTACACAGGGGAGGCGTTCGGCGGGGGAGGCGTTCGGCGGGAGGAGTGGGCCAGAGGCATCCGGTGGGGGAAGCGGCTAGTGGGGGAGGTGGCGACCGGCTAGGGTTTGTGCGAGGGGGAGAGGTGTGGGGGAGAGAGGGGGAGAGAGGGGGTCGGGAGAGGGTTTTGGTTGGGAGGGGCTGTAATCGGTGGGAATCGGGGGGAGAGCAGCTTCCAAAATACACTACGGGAATCTGCAGATTGTTTGAAATCCCTTCTCCTTTGGACCTCTTTGGTTCAGATTCTAGATTTTTTGACGTGAATCACTTTCCGGAATCAGAACCAAGGGGACCATAAATCTAGGTGTGAGTAGTTTGTATTTTGTATTTCAAAAAACTGATGATTTTCACTGATCGAATTTCTCGATTTAGCAGCCTAGGTCGAAAAATTATAACCAAAGATATATTTTCTAAATATTAAGTTATAGGTGTTCGTGAAACACTTGTTTAAAATACTTCAAGTGTTGACTCGAGCATCTACCTCTGTAGATAATCTCAGCAATCGCAAGAGGAAAAACATATCTCTCTTTGCACGCAATCAGTTATACGTGGCAGATCTTGAATTGCTTTATAATAGCATCATATTGGGTATTGTTTTTGTTGATTCCAATAAAGTCCTGACAACAATTTGTAGCCTAATTTGTGACTGTTACTCCCTGTTGGGGGAATTAGTTTTCCCTTGAACAGGGGCCAAATGACGTCAGCCTCCGAAGGCCTCGGGCTCGGAGCCTATCAACTGGCAAAGCCTGAAGATGAGCTTCATCCTCCTCTGATGAAGTCAACTCCAAGAATAGCCAAGACTTGCCCCTCTGGAGCCCTTTGGAATCAAGCCTCTAGGTCCCCTTCGGAGCCCTCCAGAGACCTCCAAAGCTAGGCCTCCAGGACCCCTCCAGTCCCCTTCGGAGTAAATCCTCCGGGACACCTCTGATCCCGTTTGAAGCCCTCTCTAGAGCCTTTCGGAGCCTGCTTCAGAATCCACTTTGGGGTCCTACTTCGGAGTCCTCTTCGGAGCCCCCTCTGCTACCTCAGGCTGAAGACCTCCGGCCAGTACTCCGGACCAAGAGAAATGTCTAAGCATCGCTACAGTGTAAAGCCATACCGGGGCCCCTCGCCCCTGGTATGTCGTATACCTACTCTAGAAGTGATGTTTATCTACTGCGTTTGTAAAGTCAGATGTACAGTAGTCTATCCTTTTCCCTTCTTACCCCTGTAAAGCCTACGGCTTATAGATGGCAATTAGGTCTTTTCCTTTGGCCTGCGTGCCTATAAAAGTAGGGCCATGCCCTTGTAAGAGGGGATCAGGTCCGAAGGGCAAGACCCCTTCGGGACATGTTCAGTAGCAGCCACAATTGCTACAACAGTTGGCGCCGTCCATGGAGAGCTTATTGTACAAAAAGCTAAGTTCTCTACCGCTGCCTGTATTTCGAAATACTCTTGCGAAGGGAGCTTTGGAGTCCCTGGATTCCGCGCACCCTTCGGCAAGAAACTTCAAGTATAGGTCAAATGCCTCTCTCGCCTTCCACCACCCCCACGCCTCAAAGTGCACCCTTCAGAAAGGGGCTCCAGGCGCACACCGAAAGCCTATGAAGCCCTAGGGGCTACGAGGAGAGATCTCCAACCGCGTGAAGTCCCGCTTGGTCTCCGGATCAAGTCGAGCTTCTGGAGGTATGTACACAGCTCGAAGTCTCACTTCGTTCTACATAGTAGAAATTATTTCATTAAATCTCCGAAGCCTTGCTTCACATTATTTAAAATCTAAGCCTTTCTTCGCCTTAAAAATCGAAGTCTTGCTTCACTTTATTTAAAATCGAAGCCTTGCTTCGCCTTGTTTAAAATCGAAGCCTTGCTTCACTTTATTGAAAACTGAAGTCTTCCTTCGCTTTATTGAAAATCGAAGCCTTGCTTCGCCTTATTTAAAACCGAAGCCTCGCTTCGTCTTTTAAACCGGAGCACTCCTCTGAAGGCTACACAGTGCCTCCAGGCCCTTAGCAGTGGGCTACAGGACTCCCTTGGGCGATGGCTCGAGGCGTCTAGGACTTCCGGGCAATGGCTCAATGTGTTCAGGATTCTAGGCTCCGGCCTGATGCATCCTAGAGTCGTAGGTGGCCCAGGGTCATAGGTGGCCCAGAGTCGAAGGTGGCTCAACCTATCACAGGTTCGGTGAATCTACACCACCCATTCCTTTCATTCAGTACAGGATCAACCTCAGAAGCCTTGCTTCACTATCTGAACATGCTTCGAAGCCTTGCTTCGTGTGTCAAAAATCTAATCTAAGATTTAAGCATATCGAGGCCATGCTTCGCCTAAAATTTAAATGTGCTTCGGAGCCCTGCTCGCGCATATTTACTATGTAAAATCAAGCATGTCCAAGCCATGCTTCGCTTAATTTGATTACGCTGAAGCCTTACTTTGCTTCAAAATAAAGCATTCGAAGCCCAAAAGAGGCCTCCAATCAATGTGTTACAAGCGTCCTAAGCCACCCAAGGTGCACCCCTTCACATTTTATAATTGCGCGCACCGGCAATGCCCAAGTCCCTAACGTTCGAAATGAAGTGTGTGAATGAAATGCACAGTACGAGCGTGACAAGCTAAACGTTTGGAACACACAATTCGTGCGAAGCATGCAAACGATGTATGCAAATATAATACAAGTTCCATTCATTGAATGCTAAAAATGAAGTATGTTACAAATACACTTTGAGAACTAAAAACTACGAGTAATCTGTATCTAAGCCTAGAAAAAAGAGAGCTCGAGGCCCCGACATGTTCGGCCCTTGCTTACTCTTCTTCCGAGCAGGGCCCCCTCTACTGGACGAAGCCCCGTCGGAGCCTGACCTCCCGCGGCCGGACCATCCATGCTCTGAAGCCCGTAGATCTCGTTGTTCTCCTTGTAGGTTGGCCCAAGTCTGAAACGCAGGCGGTGCTGCACCGAAGGCAGAAAAGTCTAGGGCCTCATTGCCTTGTAAGGCCGTACCCGAAGACTGCACCCCCTCGCCACTTAAGCCTACTTCAAAACAGCTTAAGTCTAGCGAAGATGAAGAACTCCGAAGGGGCTCCGTTTTCACGGTAGCCAGCAGCTCCTGAGCTACTTCGAGAATAGCTTCGCCCCTAGGATCCCTCGAAAGTTTGAACCAAGGGGGGCCATCAGACCTAGCTACTTCGAGCACCACCCAAAGTTGGTGAAGCTCTTCTGAATCCTCAAGCATCTCGAAGTCAACATTCGTAGGCTGAGCCTGGGCAGGTATAAAGTACCCCGCATTTCTATTAATAAACTGATAAGTCATTTACAAGCCTAAGGCTACAAATTACAAAAAAGCCTAAGGAGGTCTACACCTTCGCTGGCAGAGGGTTCAACGTCGAAGGCTAAGCTAGCGAGGCCTGTGCCCTGGCTCGGTGAAGGCGGGAGACCCGTTGCAGATCGAGGACCGCTTCGTACCCTTGGGCCTTCTAGGGTTTTTGAAGCCGGTGCCACACTCCGTGGACCGCCGAAGGTGGCAAAACAATGTGAGGGCCTCCGAAGGCCACCGGCGTGGCCAAGGTCACTGCCTTGAGGTGGTTGCACCTCGTGTTATGAAGCATTTTCAACACCCCTTGGCCAACCACTCGCTCGACCATCAGCGCAAAGCCCTTCATCGACACCTTCGCCATCGCCGTAGTCGTTTGAAGGAACTTGAGGCGGTCCTCGACTGGATCTTGAGGATTGATGTCCGAGGTCAGGCACTCGGTCCCCAGTTGCTCGAGGACTTCGGTCAAGCTCGAGGCAGCCTTGTCGACCCCTCGGACCATGAAGTCTTCTAGAGATCGACTGGTTGCGCGAAGAGCAATCCACCGCCAGCTTTTCCCTGGTCTCCTCCGAAGCCCGAAGTGCTTCTTGAAGCTTTTTTGTCTCTGAGGCCAAGGCTTATCTTGCATTGACTGCCTCGGACCTCGCCGCCTCTGCCACTGCTTCAGCTTGCCTTCGCCTCTCGGCCTCCTCCGAAGCCTGGCGTCAAAGGGTGTCCCTCTCCTCCACCAAAAGAGTCACCCGATGATCCACGGAGGCTGCTGCCGCAGTGTTCAGTGTGAAGGCCTAGCAAGATTCAAGAAAATCTTCAGTATTGATTGAAAAAGCTAAGTACCACTAAGAGACTTTGTGAAGTTTTGCTCACCTGGACGAGGGCTTCATGGGAATTTGCAAAGAGATCAAGGTGGCTAGTGTGGCTAAGTTGTGCCACCAAGTCCTCTTGCCCCACAGCAACACAACCCTCATAAAAGGAGTTGATGGATTCCTCCATCATAGATACCCTCGGAAGCAGAGGCTGGACCATCTAAGTCATAGGCTCTGCTAGAGCAGGCTCTGCCGGAGCCGAGCTCCGGTATACTACCTCGATCACCTCTTCAACTTGCTCTTGAGGGGCCCCTCCATCATGGTTGTCTCCCTCATCCTCTTTGGGCGAAGGGCTCTGGGACTCCGAGCTGCTACTGCTTCTGCTGCTGCCGGAGGTCTTCTCCGGCTCTGCCACGATAGGCCTCGCGTCACCACCGGCGCCTGAAGAAAAATACAAGTCAATATGCATGAATAAAAAGAGAAGGGTGATAAAGTGTCTAACTCCGTCAGAATCCTCTTCGCTCGAAGAGATATCCTGGAAAGATGTGGGAGCGATGTGCGCTCCCCAGTCCCTTCGCTGGGCCGGCTGAGCCCCAGCCCTCGCGCTCGAAGGGGTCACCATCGCAGCCACTAGCACCACCACTTCGGTGGCCGCTGCAGCCTCCGGCGCCAACACTTCGACTATCGCCACTGGAGCATCCGTGGGCTCCACTTCAGTGTCAAGGTCCGTGGCCGCACGCTCCACCACGCCAGGGGCTTAGTTCGCTGAAGGCTCCGAGCGAACCCTCGAGGACTCCGTAGACTTCGAGGTCTCGGGTTCCTCGTCGTCCGCCCTCTTTATTTTGGAGCCGCTCGCCGAAGGTGCAAAGCTAGCAAAGTTTGGGAGCGCTTGGACCCCCTCGACGCCAAGCCAGGTCCACACCCGGTTCCAGTGCTCCCAAGACCCCACCAGAGCAAGCCTTTAGGTCTGCTCATCCAGTGTCGGAGCCCCAACAACGCGCTCGGCGACCACAATTGCCACCTCCGGAGGCCGCACGTCGCGCACAACTTCATCAAGATTTCAAGTCAGCAAGTTAATTTTGTGAAGTATGAAGATGGAGAAGTTCAAAGTCTTACCAAGGCGCTCTGCAGATACTTCGCTCGGTCCCTCTGAGCCCAAATCCTAGAATAAGTTCTCCAGCCAAGAGAGTGCGAGGGGGCTAAGCCGAAGGGGGATGAACTCTTTGGCTAAGTCCCCCATGCTCATCTTTGAGGCCACCCTTCGTAGGAGCAGGATCCTCGATTGGTGGCCTTTGGGGCTCAACTTCACCACGCCCTCACGTCGATAAGAAATGAGCGCGTTGGTACTCCAAAGGGGGGAGTCCGTGCCCACTGAAGCATAGAACAACTCTTGGTCCCACTTCGAGTACCACTTGTTGTTCATAGCCCTCACCGGGAAGTCATCTTCGAACTCTCTGCGGAGCTAGAAATTGGCGCTCTTGAAGGCTAAAGCCCTCTACACGTCATCTGCCCCTTCCCTTTGCTTTGGCTGGCAGCTTGCATCGTGAAGGGCGACGAAGACGTTCGCGCACCCCTCGCAGCCTTCGGCCCTCATGGCCCATTCGAAGATTGCCAAACTCGCCATGGTGTTCGGGGACAAGTGAGGTAGCTCGAAGTTATACGCCTTCAACACCTTGCTCAACATGTCCACTGCCGGTAGTCCGAGGCCCACCTCGAAGAAGGCTTCGAAAACAACAACTTCATCAGGCTAGGGCCTCAGAATGGTCTTTGTCTTCTCGGGCACCCGAAGTTGGATGCCCTCGGAAATCTTCCATTCGCAAATCCTCTGAACTGACTCCTCCGTGGAGGCCGAAGCCTTCAGCTCCAGTGTTTGCTCAAATCTGTTCGACGGTGACCGAAGGTCCCTCGGCCCCAGGCACCTCGTTGTAGGCTTCGCCGCCACCACCCTTGGGCCTCGACAGAGCTCGAGCTCGTGCCCGAGACCAAGGCCTTCTTCGTCATAGCCTTCTTCGGCATCTCACAAGGCTTTGGTGCGAAGGGCGCTAAGAGGCTTCGAAGCAGGCTACGTGCAAAGTCGAAGGTGGAGAGAAGAGAGCGAAGGATGCTAGGGGCTGAAGCAGAAGACAAATGAGAGCGTGGGTGAAGCCATGGTACGCCAGGCCCCTTTTTATAGGCGGTAAAAAGTGACCACGCGCCCCGCACCGAAGTTTTCTTTCACCAGTTACAATGGCCTTCGCAGTCTCTGACTGATGGGCCCAGGGTGAATTTGAAGCGAACCGTCACGCTCCCCCGCGCTGCAATGGCCAGTTTTCTAACTATTGTAGGGCCGGTCGGGCTCCCTGAGGGCATCCCATCAAGATGAACAAGCATTTATTGCCCGCGTAGTTTGAAGCCAGCCTTCAGCCCAGGTTTCGAAGGCCTGCCTTCTCCGAAGCTTCACTTACTCCAGGTCATTTGTCCCAAGGCACACGCACACTATTGTGGGAATTAGTTTTCCCTTGAACAAGGGCCAAATGACATCAGCCTCCGAAGGCCTTGGGCTCAGAGCCTATCAACTGGTGAAGCCTGAAGATGAGCTCCAGCCTTCTCTGACGAAGTCAACTCCAAGAACAGCCAAAACTTGCCCCTCCGGAGCCCTCCGAAGTCAAGCCTCCAGGTCCCCTTCGGAGCCCTCCGGAGGCCTCTGGAGCTAAGCCTCCGGGACTCCTCTGGTCCCCTTCGGAGCCAAGCCTCTAGGACCCCTAAGGTCCCCTTCGAAGCCCTCTCTAGAGCCTTTCGGAGCCCACTTTGGAACCCACTTCGGTGTCCTGCTGCGGAGTCCTCTTCGGAGCCCCTTCTGCTGCCTCAGGCTGAAGACCTCCGGCCAGTACTCTGGACCAGGAGAAATGTCCAAGCATCTCTACAGTATAAAGCCATACAGGGGCCTCTCGCCCTTGGTATGTCGTATACCTACTCCAGAAGTGATGTTTATCTATTGCATTTGTAAAGTCAAATGTACAGTAGTCTAGCCTTTTTTCCCTTCTTGCCCCTGTAAAGTCCTACGACTTGTAGAGGACAATTGGGTCTTTTCCTTTGGCCTATGTGCCTATAAAAGTAGGACCATTCCCTTGTTAGAGGGGATCGGGTCCGGAGGGCAAGACCCCTTCGGGACATGTTCAGTAGAGGCAAAATGATGTCAAATCCACTATAAACTGGACGTAGGGTTATTATCACTCCAAGAAGGCCTAAACCAGTATAAACTCTTTCTCCCTCTGTAAGAACCCTTCGAGGTTCATTCTATACACCATACACTAATACACAAAAACCTGTTGTAGCAGCCACAATTTCTACAACACTCCCTAATTTGCAGATGAAGCAGGATGAAACAACTGAGGGTCTCTTGAGTTCCTATTAATGTTCCCCTTCCGGAAGTGTGTTACATGCAACAAAGATATCTGGCATTCCTATATTAACTACTTTCTATCTGGAACTGTGCAATAAAAGTCTTATTTCTAAATTCGTAAACACGTGAAGTATTTGAGAATTTTCAGTTGATTGATCCTTGTAACACATCGCATTACAAGGTATTATTTTCAAAACAATGCCAATTATTCATGTGAAATAATATCAGCCTACTTTGGAGTCATGCACTTTGTGCCGCTTGCTAGCGATATCATTTCCTAGCTTTTTAGTTCAACTTTTCGCTGACAATTTGTGGTTATAGCCTTCTGCATTGACTTGAGCGCAACATGGTGCTGGCAATTCGAGGTGACCAGTAGTCGTAGGCTTGTAGTAATCTTCTGTGACCACTGATCATATGAGCGATCAGTACAATGCATTTGTAATTTTAATGTGCATTCAATCCATCGTTCCTTTTCTTAATGATCTAAAAATTATTCAGCGTATGTTTGGTTTATATACATATTTATTGACACTAAAATGTGCCAAACACACGAACGTCGATCTAGCGATCTAAAAGCGCGCAGATATTTAGGAGTAAACCCCTAAACGTAACACAATGCCGACGCCGCATTCCGATGATCCTTAAACAGTGGTAAGGAAATAACAGAGTCGCCAGGCAATCAAACAAGTATTTAGAAATAATGTTCAATTAACCGAAGTGTAGAGATGAATTAAATTAAACCGGCCAAGCAGCCGATTTAAACCTGATAGAACAGGATTAGTCAGACCAGCCTAGAAGGGTCGGTTAAATCGTTGAGTGCTGGCACGACTCGGTCAGACCAAACCCCCACCGTCGGTAAGACCGAATAGGCTGACAGAGGATAATTCACACTTACCGGCACGGGGATGATGGATCCGGCACACGCCAGTTAGACCGACAGAGACGCGTCGGTCAGACCGAAGTTGCGGGGAGTTGTCGCCTCGTGTTGCCGGCACGCCTGATGATGAATCCGACACACACCGGTCAGACCGACTAGGCAACATCGGTCAGACCGACAATGCCAGATCAAAATGCCTGGATTCTACGATGACCGTCTTGCTATGGATAATTTGCAAGCAAAGTTCTTGGCGAAGAAGATGAGGTGGAAACAATGCAAGAACTCCAAAAAAACCAGAGGCAGTTTGGCCAAGAGACCGAATTACCGATAAAACCGATAAAACGATAGAAATCTGTTACGTGGATGAAACGGACGATTCACGAGTGAACCGACAAGGACTTACCGTGATTACGACGCGGCAAACGGAGGGCTTACAGTGCAAACCCACAAAGATGGACGTGTTGAATTGAAACTAGGGCAAGAAAGTAAAGGTACAATTCAAAGAGATAATAGATTGGATCTATTAGGGTTTGAGGGGGCTCCTTGAATCGGCCTTGCCTCTATTTATAGAGGTTGGGCATGATGTCCTGGGCTTCTAATTTGAGTTGGAAACGGGTCCAAGTCATTAAAAATCAATTAGGGATAAAAAATACCCCGGAATCATCTAATTGGACTCGGACACAGATTGGGCCGGTCTGACAGGACCTATGGCTGGTCTGACCGGAAGTACATGGCCGGTCAGACCGGCCTGTGTCAGGACTTAGCATACTTTTGGATAAATTACCAAAACTTGATATTTTGACAACTTTAACCATTAATGCCATTTTTTGCTATCAACAATATTCTTAAAAAACTGTTGTGAGTTGTCAGATGTGAAAAAGTTGTGAGTTGCAAGGAAAATAGGACTTTTGAAGAAACAAAAATAGGAAGCAAGGTTCTTGAGCGTCCATTAACCATATACTTTGAGTGCTATGATTTATTTGTTAATTGGTGAAAGATTTTGGTTGCCTATTGTTGTGAAGGATATGCCCAAGAAAATTCTGTGGATCGGAAGTTCCGATAGGAAGTATCGGAAGTTCCGGTGTGTAGGACCGAAAGTAGCGACCAGAGGGGGGGTAAATGGGCGCCTAAAAATTCTTTCGAATCAATGGCCTGTTCCCAACACCCAACGGACCTCAAACAACTAAACAACAAAGCACGAACAGATTGCCTAAGTCTAGAGGTATCTAGCCTAGAAGCAACTGATGTTCAAACAACAGAGTTATACAAAAACAGTGCAAATAGACAGATTAACAGAATACACTAGACGTGGCAAGAAAAACTTCTCAGTACAACAATTTAAGTGCACAAAGAGTGGGAAGAGAAGTTACTGTTCCAAATCTGTCTCCTGTTCGAAACTTGGCGAAGCCTGCTTCGCTGGTCGAAGACTGCTTTGCAAGTCAAAGCCTGCTTCGCTTGGTCGAAGCCTGCTTCGGAGTCACTTGTCGAGCGAAGGTTATCGTTGACGTGCCGAAGGTTTGTTTGGTCTAGCCTAGTTCGAGTGTGGCAGAGAGCGAAGTATGCTTCGAACCGAAGTATGAAAGTGTCGAAGCTTGCTTCGAACAGTGTACTTCGAAGCCTATACTCCGAACAGAAAGTTTCGAACAAGCTCCCAGAAAAAAACAACCTCCGAAAGAGAAGCGAAGTCAAACACACGACAGCAAGACCAACTCGAAGCCTACACGGCTACCTTCGAAGCTAGCAATATCGAGGTATGACCTTCGAACCACAGACTAGCTTTGAATCAAAGTCTGTAGGTGTTGACACACAAGAAGTCGAAGCCTACAATCACTCTTCGAAAAACAAACTTCGAACTCACACACTGAGACCTTCGGAAAAGACATCAATAGAAAGATCTCAGAGACTACACATCGAGCGAAGTATATTAGAGAGACAAGCTTCGAAGCCAACTTCAAAGCCTGTCGGAGTACACCTTCGCACAGACGGTCGAAGTATGTCAAGATGACAGAGCACAAAATGTACTTCGAAGCAAGATTCACAGGACACGGGCAAAGTTAAAGTTCCATCGAAGCCCTTGAAATCGAAGCCTGCCTCACGGAGCTGAGGGGCTTTGAACAGAGATGGAGGCTTCGCTAGAAAACAGTCAGAAAAGGCACTTGGCCCTGTCTACTCGATCAAAAAGCAACACAGTAAAAAGCAAGCCTAGAAAACTAGCACACTGTAGCTACAAAAGTAGTACTACTTGCTACAGCACGCTAGAACTAGTACTACACTCGTGAAGAACAGAAACGAAACAGCCAGAGAAGCATTAACTCAGGAATAAAATGGACACACGCAAAACAAAACTTCAGAGCTGCGCACAGAATGCTTCGCACAAAAACAGCAAGAATAAATTCTTCCAGAACAGTGAAACAGATTGATTCTCAGGAAGAACAGAAGCACTGCCTGGCGGCGCACACACAGGAGAGAGAATGCAGGGGACAAAATGACCCAATGGAATAGAAAATGATTTCAGCAAAAAGGGTGACCTAACCCTAGGGATTGGGGCCCTATTTATAGGCTGCCCAATACTAGGAATATTACACTAGCCCCTTAGGGTTTTTTACAGACACTAAAATAAAGGAAAAGACTAAACTGCCCTTAGGATTTTTTACAGACTCGACTGACTGACTGTGGGCCTAGAGATACAGATGACTTATCCGGAAGCTCAGCTTTCGTAGCGACTATGGCTTCTCTTCTGGACAGTCCGATACAAGATCAGCGGTCGTCAGTTTTGTGCCGAAACTGACAAAGCCTCCACCGACTTTGCACCAGGTACCCGGATTGGGCCGGCCCGATTCCGCAGCTCTCTCAGCCCGGCAATCGCTCACCGCCCGTGTACCTGAGTCAATCCTGGTCAACAACCCAGTGGGTCTTCTGCTGCTACTAGCCCATGTACCCAGATTGGGCCAGCCCGACTTCGCAGCTCTCTCAGCCCGACAGTCACTCACTGCCCGTGTACCTGAGTCACACGCGGCCCATGAAACAGCAGATCTCCTTTCTTCTTCTGTCCTCTTTGACTATCGTTGACAATGACTCATCACATCTGGAGTCATGAGGCCCACGCTATTCAGCTTGGCTCCTCAATCTCCCCCTTGATGAGTGCATTGTCAACACTTCACTTCTTCAGCTCTTCAGTACCTGCGAACAACTGTGGAAACACGAAAACAAAGCACAAGAAAACAAAGAAGAAGAAAATAAAGTAAAAGTTTAACCCTAATGACCAAAAGTCGAACAAAAGCAAGAAGCGGTCATTATGGTTAACCAAATTGTAAAAGCTCAAAATGAGTGCGATCTCAGAAACATCAACAAGGATATCAAAAGAGTAAGGACAATCGGAACAAAAACTCCCCCTGAAACAAATCCCAGAGAAAGCCAAAACTCCCCCTTGAACGTCTTATCTCAGAATTTCTCCCCTTGTTGACAAGTGAACTCATCAAGCACTCGAAAGAGACACAGACTCCCCCTGAAATGCAACTCCCCCTCAAAATATGCAATGAATGCAACTGGGGTGCAGGTGTAGAGAAGAAAGCATGCTTCTCAGATATGATTGACTGCAATTACAACATCTAACAAGTATAGCAAAAGACATACTGTCTAAGACACATGGCATGATCAGTGCAACAGATGATATCTAAAGAAAGTCATTACCACACATTTTTCAGTTTTTGCAAACAAAGGCACCACCACATTTTCCAGTTTAACAAGCAAGGTAAAGCATGAGATGCAGAAGCTAACTGATATCTATTAAGATAAGCATTGTTCATAACAAAGTGCTTCAGCAAACTTGTTGTCTCTTTAATTTGCAGGCTGTTTCATTTTCCTTTTTCATTTTTGCCAAGGGTTATTTGCATGTCAAAACTTATGCTAACCGACCAAGTCAAGCCTAGGCCAGAACTGGACCATCAGAAGCTTAAGACATTGGTCTTGGCATACACTACACTGTCCTAGTTCATACCAAAGTGCTATGGTAAGCAGTCCAGAACAATACAATGTGACAAAGCAAACCCACTTGGATCTTTTCAACTTAAGCATAAAAAGGCATGGAATTTTTTATTTTTCTGATTTTTCATCATTCTTATAGCATATTTTCCATGTTAAAGTATAAAGATGTCCAAGTTGCATTTTTGCATCGATGTGAGAAACTAGCTACTGGGCATGTAACAGATAGCTAAAGCATTCAGCCTACACATGCTAGTTAATAGAAGCAATGGTGATCATTTTTTCAAGTTTAAAGCATAAAAGCCATGCATATGACAGATATCAGACATATCAAGTGAACTGAACCAAACCACGATCATTGACAAGTAATCAAAAGCATGTACCAGCTAGAAGGAGTAAAGCAGTTCAATCATATAACAGTAGCAGTTCAAAGGTGTGATATGTGAATATATATGATATGAACACACACAAAAAGACTCAAGAAAAGAGTAAAGAAGAAAGAAAACTGACGCAAAATATCTTAGAAAGGATATACAACACCCAAATCCCCTCGTAAACGCTCAAAAATAGACTGATCTAGGGGTTTGGTGAAAATGTCAGCCAACTGATGATGGGTATCAACATGAACAAGGTCAATGACACCTTTCTCATATTGATCCCGCAGAAAGTGAAAGCGCACATCAATGTGTTTGGTTTTTGAATGGAGACACGGGTTTTTCCCTACACTAATAGCACTGGTGCTATCGCAAAACAATGGAACCCTAGTAGGAAAGAACAACCCAAAATCTCGTAATGTGGAAATCATCCAAACTCCCTCTCGTTGACCTTGACACCGCTCTCGTCCTTGTCTAGTCCTCCAGATGTACCCATTGGGGTCATCTGTGGCTTCAACTCCCCACCAAAGTCAAATTTTTTTAACATGTCACGAGTGTACTTACCTTGGTGGATGAAGGTGCCGTCATTGGTCTGCTTGATCTGGAGCCCTAAGAAATACTTGAGCTCACCCATGAGGCTCATCTCAAACTCGTTGTGCATATGCTCAGAAAACTTGGACACAAGAGAATCAGTAGTACCGCCAAAAATAATGTCGTCCACGTAACTCTGAGCAACTAAAAAATCTGAAGCAACTCTGAGCAAGAAGAGAGTCTTATCCACAGAACCCATCACAAAGCCCTTCCCCAACAAAAACTGCTTCAGCCGGTCATACCAAGCCCTGGGGGCTTGCTTCAACCCATATAAAGCTTTCTACAGCTTAAAAACATGTCGAGGAAACTTAGGGTTCTCAAAACCGGGGGCTGCCTAACATAAACTTCCTCCTCTATGAACCCGTTCAGAAAAGCACTCTTAACATCCATTTGAAAAAGCTTAAAACCCTTTGAAGTGGCAAAAGCTAAGAGAATGCGAATGGACTCAAGACGGGCAACAGGAGCGAAAGTTTCTTCAAAATCAATACCTTCCTTCTGGCAAAAACCCTGGGCAACTAGTCGAGCTTTGTTACGCACCACAACCCCATCTTCACCTTGCTTGTTCTTGAACACCCACTTGGTGCCTATGGGGTTGCATCCTGGTGGCGGCTCAACTAGTGTCCAAACCCGATTACGGACAAAATTCTCAAGCTCTTCTTGCATAGCATTAATCCAATTTGAATCAGAAAGAGCATGAGAAACATCTCTGGGCTCAAAAGATGCAACAAAAGCAGATTCAGCAAACACAGCAAGAGAGATACCAGATGATCGCAAAGTTCTCTCAGTCAAATCACCAATGATGAGCTCTAAGGGGTGATCACGTTGAACTACTCGGGATCCTTGGTGATCTGAAGTCACCTCACCAGAGTCAGCAGTTGGCACCTCTGGACTCGACTGAGGGGGCTCAATCGAAGTGGAAGAAGTGATCAGAGGTCCGTCCTCATCCTTAGTTGAAGTCTCAGAAGGTGTGGGCTCCGCAGGAGGCGCAGAAGGCCCACCCTCATCAGCAGCTGGAGTATCCTCATCTTCCTCGAAGATGGACTCTCCGAGCTCATCAACACCAGAAAGCTCAAAAGAAGGAGTCAAAGAAGGCAAGGACTCATCAAATGAAACCTCGCAAGTCTGGACAAGCTGTTGGGAGTCGAGGTTCCAAACACGGAAGCCTCGAGAATGTAACGCATAGCCAAGAAAAACTCCATCCCAGCAACGAGACTCAAACTTGTCCAAATGCCCTCCCTTCTTGAGCACAAAGCAATTGTAGCCAAACGCTCGCAAGTGGCTCACCTTGGGCTATCTGCCAAACCACAACTCATATGAAGTCTTACCAAGGTAAGCCCTAAGAAAAATGCGGTTGGCCAAATAGCAAGTCGTGTTCATGGCTTTAGCCCAAAAATGCCTAGGAGTCCTGTGCTCATCGAGCATTGTCCTGGCCATCTCGACTAGTGTGCGATTCTTTCGTTCCACAACGCCGTTCTGTGGGGGAGTGTAAGGAACAGAAAACTGATGATCAAGACCCTGATCACTACAGAAGCTGACGAATTAAGAATTCTTGAACTCAGAGCCGTTGTCGGAGCGAATTGCTCGCATCTGACCATTGTTCTCATTCTTCAGCTTCAAAATCAGGTCATGAACAAACTGAAACGTTTCATCCTTAGACTCCAAGAAGAAAACCCACGAGAATCGAGAAAAGTCGTCAACAATGACAAGCGCGTACCACTTCCCACCGACTGAACGTACCCGAGCTGGACCAATAGTGTCCAAATGTAACAACTTGCCCGGATACGAAGTCATCACCTGAGTCACAGGTGAGTGAGAAGCGGCAACCATTTTCCCATGACGACAGGGATGGCAAACTAGATCCTTCTCCATCTTAAGCTTGGGCAATCCTCGGATGAGGTCCATAGAGCTCAACCTGACTAGTATATCAAAACTCAAATGACCTAACCTCCTATGCCATTTCCAAAGCTCAGAGGAGGATCTAGCAATCAAACAACGAGAAGGTCCAAAAGATCTAGAGAAGTCAATTCGAAAAACTTTACCGAATGGTAAAATCTGGCAAATCAAAGACCCTCTAGAATCAAACACAGAAGAATTACCCTTCTTAAAACGCACTTCCAAACCATCCTCAAGAAGTTGCGAAACAGAAATCAAATTGAAGTTCAAATTTTTAACCAAGGCAACATTCTTCAAAGAGAAATGATCTGAAATGCGAATTGAGCCAATGCCACTTACTTTCCCTTGACCACTGTTCCCGAATGTGATGTACTCTTTGGAGCTCGGGGGAGTGAGACTGGAGAACCATCTGTGATGTCCTGTCATGTGGCGAGAGCATCCTGAGTCCATGATCCAAACATCCTCTAGTCCCCGATCCTGCACAATCAGTGGCTGTAAGTGGGAGAAATGGTCCGGCACCAGGTTTAGCAAAAGAGCTAAACCAGTGTCGATCCATCTGCTCAAAAGACGGAAAGCAGAAATCATTATGAGAGACCGGACCAAAACGTGGCTCAAAGTGTGGTCCTTGGTTCTGCCTAAAGCCTCGACCACGAGGTCCAGGACCGTAGCCAAAACGGCTTGGAGCTCTGCCGGAACGAACACCACCATCTGGAGCATGGGCATGAAAGTCGTCTCCTCTACCACCACCTACACGACGCGGCCTGGCCTCTAGCCTCTCCCCGCATCGAGGAACACGCAGTCTACCACCCTGCTGGTAGAACTGCATCTGACCACCACGAGCTCTTTCTACTCTCTCAACCCGCTTCCTCCTGAAGCAAAACTCCGCAAGATGCCCTTCTCTCTGACAGTACTCACAATGATAGGTGGGCTTCTTAGGATGTGGTTGAGGCTTGGAGTTCTTGGCCTTAGTGGTGTTTGGTGTAGTCTTCTTGGGTTGAGAGGGTCCTGGGAGAGAGTCAAGAGAAGTATGGAGGTGTTTGGGCTTTGGAACCCAGATGGGCTTCTTGGGTGGAGCTTTGGGCTGTTCATGAATCACTCCATCCTTGGGCTGACAAGCCTGGGAAGACTCAATGGAGTGAGTCTTGGGGTATCTCTGCTCTGGAGTCATTTTACTCCACTCTACTGCCCGGCTAATGGCACTCTCAAAGTCAGCCTTGGTGTAGGTGTAGCCTACCCCAAACCCATCCTGCCTCTTGAACTGCTGAATCATCATGCCGAGTTGTGGCTCTCGGGCACTGATCCAACTCAGGATAGAACGAAGGTAAAAATTCACATTCTGAGAATCAGCTAGCTCCTCTCTCAAGGAAGCTAGAACCTCCACCTGAGACAAGCAGGTCTCACACTAGCTATCTACTTGGACAGACTTCTCGGCTTTTAGCTTGATCAATTCCATTCTAAGAGACAAACAGTTCTCACAGACAGTGGGTGGAACTGACAGTGTCTCAAGCTCTAGCCTAGTCTGTGCCAGCTCAGCTCTCACTCTCTCCAAATCACCCAAATGCTCATCGCCCTTGGCTTTCAGCTCAGCTAAGACAGCTAGATGAGATGGGCAATCAGCACAGGGTGCGACGACAGTGGCGTGAGCATCTTTCAGCTCCAGCTGAGCACTTTCAAGCTCAGTGGCCAAAGCGTCCCTCTCATCAACCCTTTCTGTGTACTTGGACTTCAGAGTCGACAAGTCACACAGAAGCACCTCACACTTCGAGCACTCACTGCTATCACCCAAGCAGGGGGAAGAAGATAGACTCTCAATTCTGCCGTTGGCCACGGCAAGCTCACTCTCTAATTCGTCTATCCTTTTCTTAGCCCCCCTAAGTAGTTTCTCCCGATATTTCAACTCCTGACGATTGCTCTCAAGTAAATCAACAATTTCGCGTTCATAGGATGATACCTTGTTGTCGTCGTCGTCGGAGTCATCAGAGGAGCTCTTTTCTTCCTTATCCCCAAGAGACATTGAACAGAAGCTCTTGCGGGATATTCGGCGCTGATGTGAGTGGCTCTTCGGTCTGTCCCCGAAGGCCATGAAGCATAGCCCTGCCGGATCGTCCTTGTCCTTCCCCTTCCTGATGGTGATCTCCTCATCGCTTGAGCTCGATGAAGAGGAAGAAGACGTGGACTGCTTGGAGTAGCTCTTCTCCATCTCGGCGAAGAAGGCCTTGTAGCGCTTCTTGTTCTCTCGCTGGTAGTCCTTCAGGGCCTTTCTGAAGAATCTGGTCTTCGGCTTGCCCTTGTTGAAGGAAGAGCTATCGTGCTTGCCGGAGTCGTGGAAGCCACCACCGGTGCCCTTCTTGTGTCCATTGCGCTTGGGGCAGTTGTAGGACCGAAAGTAGCGACCAGAGGGGGGTGAATGGGCGCCTAAAAAATTCTTTCGAATCAATGGCCTGCTCCCAAAACCCAACGCATTTAAAAAGAAGACTAAACAGCAAAGCGAGAACAGATTGACTAAGTCTGCAGATTCGAAGTCTGCTGATTCAGAGGTTGCAGATTCTGAGGTTGCAGATTCGAAGGTTGCAGATTCGGAGGTTGCAGATTCGAAGGTTGCAGATTCAGAGGTTGCAGATTCGGAGGTTGCAGATTCAAAGTATGCAGATTCGAAGCCTGTAGATTCGAAGCTTGCAGATTCAAAGCTTGCAGATTCGAAGTCTGCTGATTCGAAGTCTGCTGATTCGAAGCTTGCAGATTCGAAGTCTGCTGATTTGAAGTCTGCAGATTCGAAGCCTGCAGATTCGAAGGTTGCAGATTCGAAGCCTGCAGATTCGAAGTATGCAGATTCGAAGCCTGCAGATTCGAAGTATGCAAATTCGAAGCTTGCAGATTCGAAGTCTGCTGATTCGAAGTCTGCAGATTCGAAGCTTGCAGATTCGAAGTCTGCAGATTCGAAGCTTGCAGATTCGAAGTCTGCTACACAGAGTTGGACTTCACACAAGAAAAGGGACTTTGACCCTGCCAACTCGATCAAAAAGCAACACAGGAAAAGCAAGTCTAAAGTACTAGCATACTGTAGCTACAGGAAAGTAGTACTACTTGCTACCAGCCACAAGAACTAGTACTCTTGTGAAGAACAAACAGAAGCCACAGAGAAGCTTCTGCTTAGGAATAAATTAGTTGTGTGCAAACCGAACCAACAGAACCTTAAATGAAGTGTTGCGCATGAGAATCAATAGGAATAAAAGTTTCCAAACAGTAAAGAGCCAAATGAATCTCAGGAAGAACAGGAGGTTGCCTGGCGGCGCACACAGGGAGAGAGAAAAAGCACGCAGGAACAAAATGACCCAAGGGATGATTGAAAAAGTGATTTCTAAAAGGGTGGTCCAAACCCTAGGGATTGGGGCCCTATTTATAGGCAGCCCAACACTAGGAATATTCCACCAGCCCCTTAGGGTTTTTACAGACGCTAAAATAAAGAAAATGACTCTACCGCCCTTAGGAATTTTTACAGACACGACTGACTGACTGTGGGCCTAGAGATACAGATGACTTATCCGGAAGCTAAGCTTTCGTAGCGACTATGGCTTCTCTTCTGGACAGTCCGATACAAGATCAACGGTTGTCAGTTTTGCGCCAAAACTGACAAAGCCTCCACCGACTTTGCACCAGGTACCCGGATTGGGCCGGTCCGATTCCGCAGCTCTCTCAGCCCGGCAATCACTCACCGCCCGTCTACCTGAGTCAATCCTGGTCAACAGCCCAGTGGGTCTTCTACTGCTTCTAGCCCATGTACCCGGATTGGGCCAGCCCGACTTCGCAGCCTCCTCTGCCCGACAGTCACTCGCTGCCCGTGTACCTGAGTCACACGCGGCCCATGAAACATCAGATCTCCTCTCTTCTTCTGTCCTCTTTGACTATCGTTGACAATGACTCATCACTTCTAGAGCCATGAGGCCCACGCTATTCAGCATGGATCCTCAATCTCTCCCTTGATGAGTGCATTGTCAACACTCCTCTTCTTCAGCTCTTCAGCACCTGCGAACAAATGTGGAAACACGAAAACAAAACACAAGAAAACAAAGAAAAAGAAAAAATAAGGTAAAAGTTTAACCCTAATGACCGAAAGCCAAACAAAAGCAAGAAGTGGTCATTATGGTTAACCAAACCGTAAAAGCTCAAAAATGAGTGCGATTTCAGAACAACAAGGATATCAACAGAGTAAAAACTCCCCCTTAAACTCTGATCCCAAATTTTCTCCCCCTTGTTGATAAGTGAACTCATCAAGCACTCAATAGAGACACAGACTCCCCCTCAAAATATGCAGTGAATTCAACTGGAGTGCAGAAGGAGTGTAGAAAGCATGCTTCTTAGATATGATTGACTGCAATTACAACATCTAACAGATACGGCAAAAGACATACTGTAACGATACATGGCATGATCAGTGCAACAGATGATATCTAAAGAAAGTCATTTGCACGCATTTTTCAGTTTTTGCAAACAAAAGCATCACCACATGTTCGAATAAACAAGCAAGGTAAAGTATGAGATGCAAAAGCTAACTGATATCTACCAAGATAAGCATTTTCCAAAACAAAGTGCTTCAGCAAACTTGTTATTATTTCAATGTTCAAGCTTTTTCTTTTCCTTTTTTTTTATTTTTGCCAGGGGTTATTTGCATGCCAAACCTTATGCTGACCGACCAAGTCAAGCCTAGGCCAGAACTGGACCATCAGAAGCTTAAGACATTGGTCTTGGCATACACTACAGTGTCCTAGTTCATACCAAAGTGCTATGGTACGCAGTCCAGAACAATGCAATGCGACAAGACAAACCCACCTGGATCTTTTAAATTTTAAGCATAAAAGGCATGGAATTTTCATTTTTCTGGTTTTTCATTATTTTATAGCACATTTCCATGTTTAAAGCATACAGATGTCCAAGTTGCATATTTGCATCTAAGTCAGGAACTAGCTACAAGGCATGCAACAGATAGCAAGAGCATTCAGCCTACGCATGCTAGTTACCAGAAGCAATGGTGATCATTTTTCAATTTTAAAACATAAAAGCCATGCATATGACAGATATCAGACATATCATTTGAACTGAAGCAAAGCATGATCATCGACAAGTAATCAAAAGCATGTACCAGCTAGAATAAGTAAAGCAGTTCAATCATATAACAGAAGCAAGCTCAAAAGTGTGATATGTGAATATGCAAGATATGAACACACACAGAAAGACTCAAGAAAAGAGTAAAGAAGAAAAAAAACTGACGCAAAATATCCTAAAAAGGATATACAACACCCAAATCCCCTCGTAAACGCTCGAATGTAGACTGATCTAGGGGTTTGGTGAAAATATCAGCCAACTGATGATGAGTATCAACATGAACAAGGTCAATGACACCTTTCTCATATTGATCCCGCAAGAAGTGAAAGCGCACATCAATATGTTTGGTTTTTGAATGGAGACATGGGTTTTTCCCTACACTAATAGCACTGGTGCTGTCGCAAAACAATGGAACTCTGGTAGGAAAGAACAACCCAAAATCTCATAGATTGGAAATCATCCAAACCAACTGTGAGCAGCAGCTAGCAGCAGCTACGTACTCAGCCTCTGTGGTCGAAAGAGCAACTCTAGATTGCTTTCGAGAAGACCAAGATACAAGAGAAGAACCAAGAAACTAGCAAGTACCGGAAGTCGACTTGCGATCCAACCGGCACCCACCAAAATCGGCATCTGAAAATCCAGATAAATCGAGAGAAGATGATGCTGAATAGAAAAGACCAAGATCAGGCGCATAAGTGAGATACCTGAAGATGCGCTTGACAGCCTGCCGATGAGACGCGCGTGGTGAAGACTGGAAGCGCGCGCAAAGTCCCACGGCAAACTGTATGTCTGGTCTTGTTGCCTTTAAGTATAACAGCGAACCGATCATCCCTCGAAACTCCCTTTCATTGACCTTGACGCCGCTCTTGTCCTTGTCCAGACCCCCAGATGTGCCCATCGGGGTCATCTGCGGCTTCAACTCACCACCAAAGTCAAATTTCTTAAGCATGTCGCGAGTGTACTTACCTTGGTGGATGAAGGTGTCGTCCTTGGTCTGCTTGATCTGGAGCCCTAAGAAGTACTTGAGCTCACCCATGAGGCTCATCTCAAACTCACTATGCATCTGCTCAGAAAACTTGGACACAAGATCATTAGTAGTACCACCAAAACTAATATCATCCACGTAAATCTGAGCAACTAAAAAATCTGAAGCATCTCTGAGCAAGAAAAGAGTTTTGTCCACAGAACCCATCACAAAGCCCTTCCCCAACAAAAATTGCTTCAACCGGTCATACCAAGCCCTAGGGGCTTGCTTCAACCCGAATAAAGCTTTGTGCAACTTAAAAACATGTCGAGGAAACTTAGGGTTCTCAAAACCGGGGGGTTGCCTAACATAAACCTCCTCTTCTATGTACCCATTCAGAAAAGCACTCTTAACATCCATTTGAAAAAGCTTAAAACCCTTTGAAACGGCAAAAGCTAGAAGAAGACGAATGGACTCAAGACGGGCAACAGGAGCGAAGGTTTCTTCAAAGTCAATACCTTCCTTCTGGCAATAACCTTGGGCAACTAGTCGAGCCTTGTTGTGCACCACAACCCCATCTTCACCTTGTTTGTTCTTGAATACCCACTTGGTGCCTATGGGGTTGCATCCTGGTGGCGGCTCAACTAATGTCCAAACCCGATTGCGGACAAAGTTCTCTAGCTCTTCCTGCATAGCATTAATCCAATTAGAATCAAAAAGAGCATGAGAAATGTCTCTGGGCTCAAAAGATGCAACAAATGCAGATTCAGCAAACACAGCAAGAGAGGTAGATGAACGCAAAGTTCTCTCAGTCAGATCACCTATGATGAGCTCTGAGGGATGGTCACGCTAAACTGCTCGGGTTCCCTGGTGATCTGAAGTCACCTCACCAGAGTCAGCAGCTGGCACTTCTGGACTCGACTGAGGGGGCTCGATCGTAGTGGAAGAAGTGATCAGAGGTCCGCCCTCATCCTCAGTCGAAGTCTCAGAAGGTGTGGGCTGTGCTGGGGGTGCAGAAGGCCCACCCTCATTAGCGGCTGGAGTGTCATCATCTTCCTCGAAGATGGACTCTCCGAGCTCACCATCAGACGGCTCAAAAGAAGGAGTCAAAGAAGGCAAGGACTCATCAAATGAAACCTCACAAGTCTCGACAAGCAACTGGGATTCGAGGTTCCAAACACGGAAGCCTCGAGAATGCAAAGCATAGCCAAGAAAAACTCCATCCCAGCAACGAGACTCAAACTTGTCCAAATGCCCTCCCTTCTTGAGCACAAAGCACTTGCAGCCAAACGCTCGCAAGTGGCTCACCTTGGGCTGTCTGCCAAACCGCAGTTCATATGATGTCTTACCAAGGTAAGCTCTAAGAAAGATGCGGTTGGCCAGATAGCAAGCCGTGTTCATGGCTTCAGCCCAAAAACGCCTAGGAGTCCTGTGCTCATCGAGCATCGTCCAGGCCATCTCGACTAGCGTGCGGTTTTTTCGTTCCACAACGCCATTCTGTGGGGGAGTGTAAGGAGAAGAAAACTGGTGGTCCAGACCCTGATCACTACAGAAGCTGACGAACTGAGAGTTCTTGAACTCAGAGCCGTTGTCGGAGCGAATTGCTCGCATCCGACCATTGTTCTCATTCTTCAGCTTCAAAATCAGGTCATGAACAAACTGAAACGTTTCATCCTTGGACTCCAAAAAGAAAACCCACGAGAATCGAGAAAAGTCATCAACAATCACAAGTGCATACCACTTCCCACCGACTGAACGTACCCGAGCAGGACCAACAGTGTCCAAGTGTAAAAGCTCGCCCGGATACGAAGTCATCACCTGAGTCACAGGTGAGTGAGAAGCGGCAACCATTTTCCCATGATGACAGGGATGACAAACTAGATCCTTCTCCATCTTAAGCTTGGGCAATCCTCGGATGAGGTCCATAGAGCTTAACCTGACTAGCAGATCAAAACTCAAATGACCTAACCTCCTATGCCACTTCCAGAGCTCAGAAGATGATCCAGCAATCAAACAGCGAGAAGGGCCAAAAGAACTAGAGAAGTCAATTCGAAACACTTTACCGAAAGGTAAAATCTGACAAACCAAAGACCCTCTAGAATCAACCACAGAAGAATTTCCCTTCTTAAAATGCACTTCCAAACCATCCTCAAGAAGTTGCGAAATAGAAATCAAATTGAAGTTCAAATTCTTAACCAAAGCAACATTCTTCAAAGAGAAATGATCTGAAATGCGAATAGAGCCTATGCCACTTACCTTCCCTTGACCACTGTTCCCGAAAGTGATGTACTCTTTGGAGCTCGGGGGAGTAAGACTGGAGAACCATCTGCGATGTCCCGTCATGTGGCGAGAACATCCTGAGTCCATGATCCAAACATCCTCCAGTCCCCGATCCTGCACAATCAGTGGCTGTATGTGGGAGCAAATGGTCCGGCACCAGGTTTAGCAAAAGAGCTAAACCAGTGTCGAGCCATCTGCTCAAAAGACGGAAAGCAAAAATCATAATGAGAGTCCGGACCAAAACGCGACTCAAAGCGCGGTCCTCGGTTCTGCCTAAGCCTGCGGCCACGAGGTCCAGGACCGTAGCCAACACGGCCTGGAACTCTGCCGGAACGAACACCACCAACTGGAGCACGGGCAAGAACGTCGTCTCCTCTACCACCACCTACACGACGCGGCCTGGCCTCCAGCCTCTCCCCGCGCCGAGGAACACGTAGTCTACCACCCTGCTGGTAGAACTATTCCTGATCACCACGAGCCCTCTCTGCTCTCTCAACTCGCTTCCTCCTGAAGCAGAACTCCGCAAGATGCCCGTCTCTCTGACAGTACTCACAATGATAGGTGGGCTTCTTGGGATGTGGTTGAGGCTTGGGATGTTTGGGCTTGGTAGTGTTTGGTGTGGTCTTCTTGGGTTGAGAGGGTCCAGGAAGAGAGTCTAGAGAAGAGTGGAGGTGTTTGGGCTTAGGAACCCAGATAGGCTTCTTGGGTGGAGCTTTGGGTGGTTCATGAATCACTCCATCCTTGGGCTGACAAGCCTGGGAGGTCTCAGTGGAGTGAGTCTTGGGATACCTCTGCTCTGGGGTCATTTTGCTCCACTCCACTGCCCGGCTAATGGCACTGTCAAAGTCAGCCTTGGTGTAGGTGTAACCTACCCCAAACCCATCCTGCCTCTTGAACTGCTGGATCATCATGCCAAGTTGTGGCTCTCTGGCACTGATCCAACTCAGGATAGAACGGAGGTAAAAGTTCTCATTCTGAGAATCTGCTAGCTCCTCTCTCAAGGAAGCTAGAACCTCCACCTGAGACAAGCAGGTCTCACACTCACTCTCTACTTGGACAGACTTTTCGGGTTTCAGCTTGATCAACTCCATTCTAAGAGACAGACAGTTCTCACAGATAGTGGGTGGAACTGACAGTGTCTCAAGCTCTAGCTTAGTCTAGGCAAGCTCAGCTCTCAACCTCTCCAAATCACCCAAATGCTCATCGCCCTTGGATTTCAGCTCAGCTAAGGCAGCTAGATGAGATGGGCAATGAACACAGGGTGCGACGACAGTGGCTTGAGCATCTTTCAGCTCCAGCTGATCGCTTTCAAGCTCAGTGGCCAAAGAGTCCCTCTCATCAACCCTTTCTGTGTACCTGGACTTCAAAGTCGACAGGTCACACAGAAGCACCTCACACTTCGGGCACTCACTGCTATCACCCAAGCAAGGAGAAGAAGATAGACTCTCAATTCTGCCATTGGCCATGGCAAGCTCACTCTCTAACTCATCTATCCTCTTCTTAGCCCCCCTAAGTAGTTTTTCCCGATATTTCAACTCCTGATGATTGCTCTCAAGTAAATCAACGATTTCGCGCTCGTAAGATGATACCTTGTTGTCGTCGTCGGAGTCGTCGGAGGAGCTCTTTTCTTCCCTATCCCCAAGAGCCATTGAACAGAAGCTCTTGCGGGATCTTCGGCGCTGGTGTGAGTGGCTCTTCGGCTTGTCTCCGAAGGCCATGAAGCAGAGGCCCACCGGATCGTCCTTGTCCTTCCCCTTCCTGATGGCGATCTCCTCATCGCTTGAGCTCAATGAAGAGGAAGAAGACGTGGACCGCTTGGAGTAGCTTTTCTCCATCTCGGAGAAGAAGGCCTTGTCGCGCTTCTTGTTCTCTCGCCGGTAGTCCTTCGGGGCCTTCTTGAAGAATCGAGTCTTCGGCTTGCCCTTGTTGAAGGATGAGCTCTCGTGCTTGCCGGAGTCATGGATGCTGCCACCGGTACCCTTCTTGTATCCATTGCACTTGGGGCAGTCGGCGATGAAGTGTCCTGGATCACCACACTCAAAGCATCCATATTTTGTGCCGTGTCTTTTGAACATTCTCTTATCATAGACACGACGCACCCGGTTGCTAAAAAGACACAAATCATCATCTCCCAATAACTCTAGCTGGTCCTCAGTGATAGACATCAAAGAGAACCCAGCACAACTCACAGAAGAGGGATCAACGGAAGGTGTAGCAAGGGCCAGGGATTTTGATCCAGAACCAGTGAGATTTGATCTCAGCTGGATATCTACCTCAGTGGCCTTCAGCTTGCTAAACAACTCAGAAATGGTCAAGGTATCGTAAGGAGTGCTCTCAACGATAGAGGATACCTTGATCTCCCAGATCTTTGGGTCCAAGGTATGGAGAACCTTGAGCGCCTGCTCATGATCTGAGACTAACTGAGCACCCTCAGCCTTGTTGTCCCGAAGCTTGTTTATGATCGACTGAAAACGACCAAACAAAGCCTCAACAGATTCACCCGGCTTCTGTGTGAAATTCTCATATTCACGCCGGTAGGTCTGATAGAGCTGAGCCTTGACCTGTGTTGTTCCCTCATGGTGTGCCTTGAGGGTAGCCCAGATCTCTCTCGTAGTGGAGAGATGACTCACACGCTCAAACTCAGTGGGATCTAAACCAGAAAACAGAATGTTCATAGCCTTACTGTTGCTCAGATGCTGAGCAATGATACCAGCAGTACCCTGCTCAGTAACTGGCAATATGACAAACGTGGTGTGAACGCAAATATCCCAAATGTCCGAACCCTGGCTCATAAGATAGGCTCGCATGCGATTCTTCCAATAATTATAGACATAGGCTTCCAAGGACGGGACCTTGCCAGGAGACGTCATGGTCACTACCGGGGTTTAGAACCGGTTAAGGTATGGAAAAACCCTAACCAAGCTCTGATACAACTTGTAGGAACGAAAGTAGCGACCAGAGGGGGTGAATGGGCGCCTAAAAAATTCTTTCGAATCAATGGCCTGCTCCCAAAACCCAACGCATTTAAAAAGAAGACTAAACAGCAAAGCGAGAACAGATTGACTAAGTGTGCAGATTCGAAGTCTGCTGATTCAGAGGTTGCAGATTCTGAGGTTGCAGATTCGAAGGTTGCAGATTCGGAGGTTGCAGATTCGAAGGTTGCAGATTCGGAGGTTGCAGATTCAGAGGTTGCAGATTTAAAGTATGCAGATTCAAAGCCTGCAGATTCGAAGTATGCAGATTCGAAGCTTGCAGATTGGAAGTCTGCTGATTCGAAGTCTGCTGATTCGAAGTCTGCAGATTCGAAGCTTGCAGATTCGAAGTCTGCTGATTCGAAGTCTGCTGATTCGAAGCCTGCAAATTCGAAGGTTGCAAATTCGAAGCCTGCAGATTCGAAGTATGCAGATTCGAAGTATGCATATTCGAAGCTTGGAGATTCGAAGTCTGTTGATTCGAAGTCTGCAGATTCGAAGCTTGCAGATTCGAAGTCTGCAGATTTGAAGCTTGCAGATTCGAAGTCTGCTACACAGAGTTGGACTTCACACAAGAAAAGAGACTTTGACCCTGCCAACTCGATCAAAAAGCAACACAGGAAAAGCAAGTCTAAAGTACTAGCATACTGTGGCTACAGGAAAGTACTACTACTTGCTACCAGCCACAAGAACTACTACTCTTGTGAAGAACAAACAGAAGCCACAGAGAAGCTTCTGCTTAGGAATAAATTAGTTGTGTGCAAACCGAACCAACAGAACCTTAAATGAAGCGCTGTGCATGAGAATCAATAGGAATAAAAGCTTCCAAACAGTAAAGAGCCAAATGAATCTCAGGAAGAACAGGAGGTTGCCTGGCGGCGCACACAGGGAGAGAGAAAAAGCACGCAGGAACAAAATGACCCAAGGGATGATTGAAAAAGTGATTTCTAAAAGGGTGGTCCAAACCCTAGGGATTCGGGCCCTATTTATAGGCAGCCCAACACTAGGAATATTCCACCAGCCCCTTAGGGTTTTTACAGACGCTAAAATAAAGAAAATGACTCTACTGCCCTTAGGAATTTTTACAGACACGACTGACTGACTGTGGGCCTAGAGATACAGATGACTTATCCGGAAGCTAAGCTTTCGTAGCGACTATGGCTTCTCTTCTAGACAGTCCGATACAAGATCAACGGTTGTCAGTTTTGCGCCGAAACTGACAAAGCCTCCACCGACTTTGCACCAGGTACCCGGATTGGGCCGGTCCGATTCCGCAGCTCTCTCAGCCCGGCAATCACTCACCGCCCGTGTACCTGAGTCAATCCTGGTCAACAGCCCAGTGGGTCTTCTACTGCTTCTGGCCCATGTACCCGGATTGGGCCAGCCCGACTTCGCAGCCTCCTCTGCCCGACAGTCACTCGCTGCCCGTGTACCTGAGTCACACGCGGCCCATGAAACAGCAGATCTCCTCTCTTCTTCTGTCCTCTTTGACTATCGTTGACAATGACTCATCACTTCTAGAGACATGAGGCCCACACTATTCAGCATGGCTCCTCAGCAGTCGGCGATGAAGTGTCCTGGATCACCACACTCAAAGCACCCAGATTTCGTGCCATGTCTTTTGAACATCCTTTTGTCATAGACACGGCGCACCCGGTTGTTAAAAAGACACAGGTCATCATCTCCCAAAGACTCAAGCTGATCCTCAGTGATAGACATCAAAGAGAAACTAGCACAACTCACAGCAAAGGGATCAACAGAAGGTGTAGCAAGGGCCAGGGACTTTGATCCAGAGCCAGTGAGATTTGATCTCAGCTGGATATCTACCTCAGTGGCCTTCAGCTTGCTAAACAACTCAGAGATGGTCAAGGTATCATAAGAAGTGCTCTCAACGATAGAGGATGCCTTGATCTCCCAGATCTTTGGGTCCAAGGTATGGAGAACCTTGAGCGCCTGCTCGTGATCTGAGACTAACTGAGCACCCTCATCCTTGTTGTCCCGAAGCTTGTTTATGATCGATTGAAAACGACCAAACAAAGCCTCAACAGATTCACCCGGCTTTTGCGTGAAGTTTTCATATTCACGCCGGTGGGTCTGATAGAGCCGAGCCTTGACCTAGGCTGTTCCCTCATGGTGTGCCTTGAGGGTAGCCCAGATCTCTCTCGCAGTGGAGAGATGGCTCACACGCTCAAACTCAGTGGGACCTAGACCAGAAAACAGAATGTTCATAGCTTTACTATTTCTCAGATGCTGGGCAATGATACCAGGAGTACCATGCTCAGCAACTGGCAATATAACAAACGTATCATGAACGCAAATGTCCCAGATGTCCGAGCCTTGGCTCATAAGATAGGCTCGCATGCGAGTCTTCCAATAGTTATAGCCATAAGCTTCCAAGGACAGGACCTTGCCAGGAGACGTCATGATCACTACTGGGGTTTAGAACCGGTTAAGGTATGGAAAAACCCTAACCAGTCTCTGATACCACTTGTAGGACCGAAAGTAGTGACCAGAGGGGGGTGAATGGGCGCCTAAAAATTCTTTCGAATAAATGGCCTGTTCCCAACACCCAACGGACCTCAAACAACTAAACAACAAAGCACGAACAGATTGCCTAAGTCTAGAGGTATCTAGCCTAGAAGCAACTGATGTTCAAACAATAGAGTTATACAAAAACAGTGCAAATAGATAGATTAACAGAATACACTAGACGTGGCAAGAAAAACTTCTCAGTACAACAATTTAAGTGCACAAAGAGTGGGAAGAGAAGTTACTATTCCAAATCTATCTCCTGTTCGAAACTTGTCGAAGCCTGCTTCGCTGGTCGAAGCCTGCTTCGCTTGGTCGAAGCCTGCTTCGGAGTCGCTTGTCGAGCGAAGGTTATCGTTGACGTGCCGAAGGTTTGTTTGGTCTAGCCTAGTTCGAGTGTGGCAGAGAGCGAAGTATGCTTCGAACCGAAGTATGAAAGTGTCGAAGCTTGCTTCGAACAATGTACTTCGAAGCCTATACTCCGAACAGAAAGTTTTGAACAAGCTCCCAGAAGAAAACAATCTCTGAAAGAGAAGCGAAGTCAAACACGCAACAGCAAGACCAACTCGAAGCCTACAGGGCTACCTTCGAAGCTAGCAATATCGAGGTATGACCTTCGAAGCACAGACTAGCTTCGAATCGAAGTCTGTAGGTGTTGACACACAAGAAGTCGAAGCCTACAATCACTCTTCGAAAAACAAACTTCGAACTCACACACTTAGACCTTCGGAAAAGACAGCAATAGAAAGATCTCAGAGACTACACGTCGAGCGAAGTATATTAGATAGACAAGCTTCAAAGCCAACTTTGAAGCCTGTCGGAGTACACCTTCGCACAGACGGTCGAAGTATGTCAAGCTGACAGAGCACAAAATGTACTTCGAAGCAAGATTCACAGGACACAGGCAAAGTTAAAGTTCTATCGAAGCCCTTGAAGGTATCAGATCGAAGCCTGCCGGAGGGGCTTCGAACAAAGATGGAGGCTTCGCTAGAAAACAGTCAAAAAAGGCACTTGGCCCTGTCTACTCGATCAAAAAGCAACACAGTAAAAAGCAAGCCTAGAGAACTAGCACACTGTAGCTACAGAAGTAGTACTACTTGCTACAGCACGCTAGAACTAGTACTACACTCGTGAAGAACAGAAACGAAACAGCCAGAGAAGCATTAACTCAGGAATAAAATGGACACACGCAAAACAAACCTTCAGAGTTGCGCACAGAATGCTTCGCACAAAAACAGCAAGAATAAATTCTTCCAGAACAGTGAAACAGATTGATTCTCAGGAAGAACATAAGCACTGCCTGGCGGCGCACACACAGGAGAGAGAATGCAGGGGACAAAATGACCCAATGGAATAGAAAATGATTTCAGCAAAAAGGGTTACCTAACCCTAGGGATTGGGGCCCTATTTATAGGCTGCCCAATACTAGGAATATTCCACCAGCCCTTTAGGGTTTTTTACAGACGCTGAAATAAAGGAAAAGACTAAATTGCCCTTAGGATTTTTTACAGACTCGACTGACTGACTGTGGGCCTAGAGATACAGATGACTTATCCGGAAGCTCAGCTTTCGTAGTGACTACGGCTTCTCTTCTGGACAGTCCGATACAAGATCAGCGGTCGTCAGTTTTGCGCCGAAACTGACAAAGCCTCCACTGACTTTGCACTAGGTACCCGAATTGGGCCGGCCCGATTCCGCAACTCTCTCAGCCCGGCAATCGCTCACCGCCCGTGTACCTGAGTCAATCCTGGTCAACAACCTAGTGGGTCTTCAGCTGCTACTAGCCCATGTACCCGGATTGGGCCAGCCCGACTTCGCAGCTCTCTCAGCCCGACAGTCACTCGCTGCCCGTGTACCTGAGTCACACGCGGCCCATGAAACAACAGATCTCCTTTCTTCTTCTATCCTCTTTGACTATCATTGACAATGACTCATCACATCTGGAGCCATGAGGCCCACGTTATTCAGCATGGCTCCTCACAGTGATTTTCTAGTCTCGATACAGAGAGAAAATGTTTCTTCGGAAGTCCCGACAAGCCAAAAGTTCCGGTTTGGAATAGGGGAATTTTTTTACTGATCGGAAGTTCCAATATGGTATCGGAAGTTCTGAGGTGGGCGATAATAGATTGGATCTTTTGCGTGTCATACTGTATAGGGAGACCTAAAATACCCTGTCGGATGTTCCGATCCAGGATCGAAAGTTCCAATGTGGGCAAATAGATTGGATCTGTTACGGTTTTTTGGATTTTGGAATGAGCACGACCAGGGGGCTCTCAGCCCTATAAAAGGAGAGGAGGACGTCTTGCAATAAGCAATAAGCCTAGATTAGACCTAGCCACCCAAGAGTTCTCTCCTTCCTTTCTTGATCTCAAACGTTGAGGTCAGGGATCCCTGTCTCTCACGTGCGGTGCTAGCACGTTGGCTTGGGAGGTACTCCATCCTTGTATGCGTGCACTCCATGGAGGCGTTGCTCCAATAGCGACGCTTGTGGACATCTACATGCGAATGATTACATCGTCTTCATCGATCACATCGGCGAAGGACGGCAAGGATAAAGCGATGAGAGGCTTGACGTGCTACTCTAACATCTTCTTTCGCTGCACCTAGCGCGTCCCGTGCTAGAAGGTACCGATCTATGATCTCACACGCGCATGAGTCTTGGACCTAGGGCATAAATTTTTAATTTGCTGGCTAGCGTAGCTCCCCTAGTCCAACACGTTGATCAGCAATCTGATTCATTTTTCTGTGGGCATGAGTCATGTTTGTGTGTGGTTGAGTTGTTTACATGGAGATGGATGCTTATGTATCTAAGTATAAATCTCTCTCCATCCATGTTTTGTTCGCATCTACTCCCCTCTTACATAAGCAATCTGGCTTTCCCATGCTATGAAGTTGAATGTTGGGAAGTCAGAAAATAAATGATGTTGTTTATATGTTAATGATCTTATATTATGTCCTTCATTTATATGCTACTAATGATATCTGGTTGGTATTTTAGGCACTTAATAATACATGCTTATGCAATTGGCCTCATAACATCAGAGGTTTGCTTGCTCCTTTCATACAGCTAAAGGGTAAGAATTGTAGGCCATAACAAATCTAACCATGTTCCATTCATATCACTTTCGTTGCCAACATCTTAGCCCTTCTTGTTTACCAAAGAGAGCCAAGAAGTCCCTTTGAGAATATGGCATAAATACATCATATTTGTACATTATGGTGGATCTGAGTCATGTGCAGCTTTAATTGCTGGATATATTCAGATCACATCCTATCAGCATCTGATCTCAAACAGATCCAGATTTGTCGGGTGCCCACAAACCGGACACCTTAAAAGAAGACCTATAGGCCTGACGGTGAACCCACAAAAGAGTAACCTCTTGAGCCAGAGGTTAAGAAAAGCAATTGTTGGGGGAAATTATTCCACTTTCTAGGCTTAAGGCGTAAACCTTCCGAAGGCTGATAATGGCCCTGATGTTGGCGAGCTGTTGTTCGAAGTATGCGTCGTCAAGATCGGAGGGCACCACGGCGCGAAGCCCTGGAGAACTCTCTGAAGGGAGGATGGAGACTTCGAAGCCGAAGGATATGATTGATTGGATGTCTTGTTTATCCATCTACCTTGCAGTACTTTACCATATATAACCCTGTGTATAATAATGAATAGTTTCCATTATGGTGGTTGTAATCTAGGGGCAAATAGGCCTTTTCCTTATGGTTTTTCCCCTATAAATACCCCCCATTATACCTTGTAAAGGGGGGCAGAAAAAGTTGTTCATTTACACTCATTCGGACTACTCGAGCTATTATCCAATTTGGAGGCCTGAAGTAGCCCTTAAAGTTCAGACTCCTTGTTTGTTCGCTCTTGAATACAGAGAACTTGTTGGCGTAACTTTTACGCCAACAGTTGGCGCCGTCCGTGGGGACCAGGTTCTAAAAGCTTGTTCTCTACTGCTGACTGCACTCCGAAGAGCACTTACGGAGGGAGCCTCGGAGTCCCAAGACTCCGTGCACCCTTCAGTTAAGGGCTTCTTAGTGCAGCTCGAGGGCATTCTCCTGACCCCTCGAGTCATTCGAAGTCCATCTCCAAGACATCCTCACGACTAGCTATGCCTCCGAAGCATGGCCAGGCTTCGGGTCCTCTTCGAAGGTCCCCTCGGACCAATGGAGCCGGACCCTCAGCTAATCCTGTGATTCCTGCAGAGACCGCTGGGCGTCGAGCGCCCCGGGGCCCTCTGCCTCCTCCTACGGTGCTTCAAACCGACTACGCAGCTAGCCGGGATCCAGAAGTGCCCTCAGACGAAGACGAAGGCCCTCCCGAAACCGAGGCTACGCAGCTAGCCAGGCTTCAGGAGGAGGTATCCAGGTGGAGGCAAGAGGCCGCCGATCGTCTCCGCACTCAAGCTTCCACCGAAACTCCAGGGGGGCCTCAAGACGATGGAACCCGCAATCCCCTAGAAGTTATCCAAGTCCCGGAGGAAGCCGAGAATGCATCCTTCAATAATGAATCTCCGTTACACCCTGATCTGCAGAGAGTGCCTTTCGACCCCAGATTCAAGGCCTCGAAGCTGCACAAGTACTCCGGGGGGTCGGACCCCGGAGAGTTCGCCCGCTCTTACGCCCTGGCAATAGAAGCAAGCGGAGGGGTGCGAAGCACCATGGCAAAATGCTTCCCCCTCGCTCTCGAAGGCGTGGCACTCCGCTGGTTCTGGTCGCTAAAGCCAGGATCGATCAGTTCATGGGAGCAGCTAAAAAAGAAATTTGTGAGCAACTTCCAAGGTACCTTCGTGGCCCCGATGTCCACAGGAAGTTTGTTTCAGGTAAAGCAGCGGGTGGGAGAAACCCTCCGGGAGTACTTCACGCGCTTCGCCCACACCAAGTCACAGATCAAGGGCCTGTCTACCTCCTCGGTAGTTGATGCTGCACGCGAAGGGGTGCTGAACCCCGACCTCCTCAGCAAACTCCATCGGAAGCCGGTGACGTCTGTGGCACAGCTCATGGCATACTTTGAACAGTATGCCAAGGCGGAGGAAGGATGTCTTCGGCGAGCTGAAGCACCATTGCCCACCCTCTGAGAAGTCAAAAGGGAGCCTGAAGCCTCCGCTACACCGCAACCTCCACAAGACAACCGCTTCAACGAGTACAAGCGAGGAAAGAAGCATTTCCGCTCGGAGGTGCTAAACATTGCACCTTCAACCTCGAAGGCACCTGCCAACTTCCAGCAGGTAAAAATTTCAAGGCTGGGCCACCAAAGCCTCAAGAAAGGATACCTGGCAGGCGCCAGAGTTTTTTCTGTTGTGTGCATGGCGACAATAGAAGCCACGACACGAAGGATTGCAAGGCAGTATTGGCCCTTCGAGGCGACTACCTTGAGCGAAATACCGGGCGGGGTACTTCGGATCGGACCCCACCGTCGGCACGCTCGGAGCCCGTTCAAACTGTGGCCCGAGCCGGTGCCCTCGAAGCCCCCATGCGGCTACCGGTGGCCAGTATTATGCCACCACCAAAGCAAGAAGACCCACAAGACCGTGGCAAGAGAGTGGTCCTGCCCATCTCCGAAGGGGGGACCCTCGGAAGCATGTCTAAAAGACAGCGCCGTGAGTACGTCCGCGAGGTCAGGCACATTGGGACCTCGAGTTCCGCAGAAGGGATGCCAGAATGGTCCCGTTTGCCCATCTCATTCACAGCCAGCGATGCGGCGGGGGTGAAGTTCCCCCATGCTGACCCTTTAGTCATCTCTGCCGATATAGCAGGAGCAGACGTTCGAAGGATCCTGGTAGACGGCGGGAGCTCCGCAGACATACTCTTCGCCCAGGCCTTCGACCAGATGTGCATACCTCGGAAGCATCTGCTTCCAGCAACCCGGCCGCTTCAAGGGTTTTCAGGACCGCCTCTCGATGCCCTCGGCCAAATAGGCCTCGAGGTTGCCTTCGGAGAGGGGCCTTTGGCCCGAGTAGAAGAGGTGATCTTCGATGTGGTTGATGCCCCCTACGCTTACAATGCTATCTTCGGTCGAGGGATGTTGAACCAGTTCGGGGCTATAGCACATCACAATTACCTTTGTCTCAAAATGCCCACGCAAGGTGGAGTGCTTACTATTTCAGGAGACCAGGTTGTGGCCAGGAGGACAGAGTATGGCCATGGGCAGCCATTGGACCCCCGACAAGTGCATAATGTGGCAGAAAGCGCCGAAGAAGTACCGGAGGCCTTGAACCCTCCGAAGGGATCTTCGCTCAAGCCAAGCCCGAAGGGTGAGGTCGAAACAAGAATAATCTCGGAGGATGGCAAAGAATACCCAGTGAAATTTGGCAAGGGGCTATCTCCAGAAATAACCGCCTCGTTAGAAGAAGTCATCCGGAAAAATCTAGACATATTTGCTTGGACCGACGAAGACATCACCGGGGTCGATCGAAGCATCATCGAGCATAGTCTGCTCGTCAACCCGAAGGCCAAGCCGGTGCGTCAGGGGCTCCGCAAGCTATCAGCAGAAAGAGCAAGCCTAGCCAAGGCCGAAGTAGAAAAATTGTTAAGGGCTGGCATTATCAGGGAGGTAGCCCATACTGAGTGGTTGGCTAACCCTGTTTTTGTAAGAAAAAAGGACTCGAACAAGTGGCGCATGTGTATTGACTTCACCTCGTTGAATAAAGCATGCCCGCGAGACCCCTACCCAATGCCCCGAGTAGATCAATTGATAGATTCCATAGCCGCCTCCGAATTATTAAGCTTCCTCGACGCTTATTCCGGGTACCATCAAGTATGGCTGAAGCGCGAAGACGAAGCCAAGACAAGCTTCATAACTCCTTCCGGAGTATTCTGTTATGTAAGAATGCCTTTTGGTTTACGGAATGCCGGAGCCACCTTTTCTCGCTTAATAGCTAAGGCTCTAGGTCATCAGATAGGCCGCAATGTCGAAGCCTATATGGACGATATTGTAATAAAAAGTGCTCAAAGGCACCGGCATAGCCTAGATCTAGCTGAGACATTTGAGAGCCTCCGAGCATGTGGAGTACGCCTCAACCCCGAAAAATGTATATTCGGGGCACAAGCAGGAAAGCTGCTAGGGTACTTAGTTTCGAGCAGGGGGATCGAAGCTAGCCCAACACAAATAAGTGCGCTGCAAAGGATGGCTCCGCCAGAGAATTTGAAGCAAGTACAGAAGCTAGCAGGAAGGCTCGCAGCACTCAGCAGGTTCCTGTCCAGGTCGGCAGAGCGGAGCCTCCCAATTTTCAAGGCACTAAAGGGATCTGAAAGCTTCAGCTGGACGCCGGAGTGCCAGAAGAGCTTCGAGGATATAAAAGCATACCTCGGCACATTATCAACCTTAACTGTTCCCCTTCCAGGGGAAACACTGCTTTTATATCTTGCAGCAACGGGTTCAGCAGTAAGCGCAGTGCTGGTCCGAGAGGTTGAGCTTAAAGGGAAACTGATGCAAAACCCGATTTATTTTGTGTTGGAGGCATTATCCGGAGCCAAGGTCAGATACTCCGAGCTCGAGAAGTTTGCCTATGCCCTAGTAATGGCCTCGCGAAAGCTAAGGCATTACTTCTTGGCGCATAACCTCATCGTCCCTACGTCGTATCCTCTTGGGGATATGCTCCGAAACAAAGATTCCACAGGCAGGATTGGAAAATGGGCAGTCGAGCTGGCACCCTTCGAAATCTCCTTCACGGCAAGGACAGCTGTTAAATCTCACATTATAGCAGATTTCGTAGCAGAGTGGACTCCATCTACAATCTGGACCCCGGAAGAACCCTCCGAAGGTTTTTGGACAATATTCTCTGACGGAGGTTATCAAGCATCAGGTGCAGGAGCAGGGGCCGTCATCTTGTCACCATCAGGGCAAAAGGCTATGTATTCCGCAAGGCTCAACTTCAGAACCACTAATAACATTGCCGAGTATGAAGGAATCTTGCTAGGCCTCCGAAAGGCTAAAGCGCTCGGAGCTACAAGAATAATGATCAAGACAGATTCCCAAGTCGTCGCGGGGCATATTGACAAAAGCTTTCAAGCAAAAAACCCACATCTCACGCAATACCTTCAAGAAATCCGCAAGGTCGAAGCAGCATTCAAAGGGTTTACAGTTCGAAGCATCCCTCGGGCAGAGAATCAACTTGCAGATATTCTTGCAAAGGCTGCAGCAGGAGCGGTAGACATCCCGGAGGGTGCTTTCTACGAAGAGCTAGAGCAGCCAGCGGCTGACCAAATACCCTCATCAGAAGTAATGTGCATTCCAACAACAGATTGGCGAGCTCCGATAATAAGCATATTGCAAGATAGCATGGAGCCTTCCGAAGCCCCAGAAGCTCGAAGATTGCGAGCAAGGGCGCGAAATTACAAGCTCATCGATGGAGTGATGTACAAGGCCAGAGTGTGTTCACCCTTACTTCGATGCATCTCACAACCCGAAGGTCAAGACATACTTCGGGGCATTCACGAAGGCTTGTGCGGAGGACATTTAGCCCCTCGTGCGTTAGCAGGCAAAACACTTCGGCAAGGGTTTTATTGGACGACCATAGTAAGAGATGCAGAGGAGCTGGTCCGAACATGCCAAGGCTGCCAGTGGATGGGCAGGAGGAGTCATCGCCCGTCAACCCAACTTCAGGCTATTGCCCCAGTATGGCCGATGGCCAGATGGGGCATGGACCTCATAGGTCCTTTCCCAGTGGCAAAAGGTGGTTTGAAATTTGCGGTAGTGGCAATCGAGTATTTCTCAAAATGGGTTGAAGCGGAGCCATTAACAACTATCACCTCGAGGAACGTGCAAAAATTCTTCTGGCAGAATGTTATATGCAGGTTCGGAGTTCCCAGGGAGCTGACGGTGGATAATGGAACCCAGTTCGAAGCTGATACCTTCCAAACATTTTGTGAAGAGCTGGGCATTAAGCTATGCTTCGCAGCAGTCCGACATCCACAGTCAAACGGAGCCGTCGAGCGAGCCAACGGTAACATTCTCTCCGGGCTAAATCGCCGGATCGTAGGGTTGGCCAAGGGGCTGTGGGTCGAAGAGCTTCCCAAAATCTTGTGGTCCATTCGAACCACTCAAACCAGATCAACAGGTTTCGCACCATTCCGATTGCTCTTCGGAGACGAGGCCATGACTCCTACGGAGATTAGAGGTGAATCGCTTCGGGTAATTCAGCCTGAGGTCGAAGACGACCGGAGCACTTCGTTAGATTTTTCCGAAGAAACAAGGCTCCGAGCTGTAGCCAACCTGACTAAGTACCAAGAGCACACCAAAATCTGGTATGACCCGAAGGTTAAGCTAAATGAATTAAAACTAGGTCATCTAGTATTGCGAAGTGTAATAGCTCCGGGGAAGCTAGGAAACAAATGGGAAGGACCATATGTTATCTTACGCTCAGGACACCCCGGATCGTTTAAATTAGCTAATCTAGAAGGGGAAGAGTTGAAGCATGCGTGGCATGCGGAGCACCTTAAGCGGTATTATGCTTAGGGGCTCCTTGTAATCCTCTGTAAAATTTTCCTTCTTATCAATAAAGATAAGGGTTGAATTCTGCTTTGCTCTTCGAATATCCCTTACTCCTAATGGACGCATTGGGATGACGGCGATGCTGGCAGAGCCAAGCACTTTTCACAAAACCCAGGAGACTGCCTTCGAACCATTGGTTCAACGGCTCCACCTCCAACCTACGGATTCCAGGCTCCGGCTTGTTAGGATCCGTAGAAGAGTCTAAGGACTTTAAAGAAAACAGATTTTCGGCCTCCGGGTTCGAAGTATCTGTAAAAGAGTCGAAGGTGGCCAACCTACGGATTCCAGGCTCCGGCTTGTTAGGATCCGTAGAAGAGTCTAAGGACTTTAAAGAAAACAGATTTTCGGCCTCCGGGTTCGAAGTATCTGTAAAAGAGCCGAAGGTGGCCAACCTACGGATTCCAGGCTACGGCTTGTTAGGATCCGTAGAAGAGTCTAAGGACTTTAAAGAAAACAGATTTTCGGCCTCCGGGTTCGAAGTATCTGTAAAAGAGCCGAAGGTGGCCAACCTACGGATTCTAGGATCCGGCTTGTTAGGATCCATAGAAGAGTTTAAAGACTTAGAAAAAAGCGAGCAAAATTTTAGTCCGCAAAAGCATGCAGGTGTTCGTCAGTCATTGTGCCTAGCGAACCCTTCTCTATGATAAAGGCTCCGCCACCCACAAGGGGGGGTCGGAGGGTACGAGTCACACAGCATACTTTCGAGGCATTTCACATAAAATCATTATAATAGTACATTAAGAGAAATTTTCGTCTAAGCCTAAATAAAACCGGAGACCCTTTCGGCCCCTAGAGCTACCCCTACGGCTAAGATTCCCTTCGGAGCTCGAAGCCGCTGAAGTCGTCCTTTTAGTCCGAGTGCTTCTCTTCTTCTTCGAGGCCCGCAGTTTCTTTTGTGCCTCTTGAAGCTCAGCCCAAGTCAGGAGCTTCTCAGAGTCTGCTTCCGCGGGGTTGTCAACTCGGTACTCTGAGTCAGACCAGTCAATAGGTTCGGAAGATGAAGACCCCTCCGTCTTCTCTTCTTTAATATAAGATAAAACGTCCCTTCGAACTTCAAGGGTAACCTCCCCCCCCCCGTCTCCGCGAGGAACAGAAAATCAGGAACGGCGATAAGGTCTCAAACTCTCGAGGACTGCCCACTCCTTTCGGAGCTCGCCGGTAGTTTCCAGAAGTTCGAAGGCAGGGCTTGAAGGGCATGACAAAACCTAAAAAAGAGCAGAACACCCAAGACAAGTACTGTTTATAACTTTTTCATTAATAAAAACAAGGTTTACAGGGCCTCAGGTACACAGCAGTCCTAAGCGGCTAGACCTGCGGGTCAGATGGCGGCGCAGGAACCGGAGGGGCTGGCGAAGCAGGGAGTGGTGGCTTCGTTTGAGCTTGCTTCTGCCGGCGAGCCTCGTCGATCCAGGCCTTGGCAGCGACCTTATGGTCCGTCTTCCAGGTTGACCGGAAGGCTTCCCAAGCCAAAGCCACCTCCGAAGATGGCCGCAGCAAGTCATCATCCGCGAAGCCTCCAGGAGACGAGCCTCCGACTGAGCCAAGGGGGATCCGAAGAGATTCAAGATGACGAAGAACCTCGATGCCAGCACACTGTCCGGAGATCTCCCCGTACCGAATGCCGGAGTTCTTCATCAACGACGAAGCAACCTGGATCCTCATCAGCATCCGGTCGAGTGGCTCGTGGGCCGCGGCGGAGGACGAAGGGCACATAGTGCCGAAGTACTCCAGCGTACCCTGAAGGGCTTCCAAGGTACGATCAGCAGTACTGGAGTTTTTCCTCTCCGCCGCTTCCAGGTTCGCAGCAGTCGCATCTACTGCGGCCACCCAGAGCATCAAAGAACTCTTGAGGGCCATCGCCTGGCTAAGTGCCCCTTGAAGCTCCACCAGCTGTGCGCTCGAAGTAGCTGCCTCCTGACGGAGCTTTTCAACCTCCGCACGGAGGACAACGCGTTCGGCCTCAACTTCCTGAGCTGACGAACGGAGGGCTCCGAGGGCTTCGTCAGATGCTGCCCTAGCCTTCTATTCCTCCAAAACTTCTTCCTCCAACCTGAGGGATCTCCCGGTGGAGTCGTTAAGGGCCGCCTGGAGGGTAGTGACCTTCCGGTTGAGTCGATTAATTTCGACCTCGTTGGAAGTCGCTGCCGCTCTAGCAAGGGCAAATTGCTGCAAAGAGAACTAGGTAAGCACTAAAGAAGTTATGACCGTTAATACGAAGCAACTATGGTGTCTTTTTCATACCTGAAGGGCAGCCCTTTCGAGGGCCGTGTTGAGTGTCGAAGCCCTGGCCTCGCTCAAGACGGAGATCAACTCCGAATTAGCAATGTCTTGGCTTCTCTCAGCCAGGGGCTCCATGAGTCTTCGAAGGCCGCTCCGGTGCTCCACGAAAGGAGCCAGCAGAGGAAGCCAAGACAAAGCTTGGGCGTCGTCCGCTGCGGTCTCGTCCTCCGAATTGCCGATGGAGGGTGCGGCCTGGCCAGGAAGAAGACCGAGGCTAGAAATGCTCTTACCCCTCCCCGGCACGAAGGGGGGAGAAGCAGGAGCACTTCGACCCCCGGCCACCACCTCTTCGGCCGGAACCACATTGCCGGAGGTGACCTCAGTGGTCGAGGTGGCTGCGACAGGAGCCAACTCCGTCCCGGCGAGCACGTCGTCCGCCCCGAAGGACACGTTCTCTGCCACCAGGCTCGGAGCCCCCAGAGGAGCAGAAGGGTCCGCTCGAATAGCCGTCTCCGAAGAAGCGGGGACTTCGGGCGCCACCAAAGCATCGATACCCGAAGAGGTACCTACTTCAATAGCAAGATTAATGAGCATGTTTTACAAATAGCAGGCGAGTATTGACAAAAAAAAGGGGAGGAGCTTCGGAAAAAGACCTCTGAGAGTCTCCTAAGGAAGGATCGCTGGATCCTCCAAGACTTCATACATCTGGAGGATGTTGGCTAAGTCATCCCCCGAGGTCCTGCCCTCGGTATTCTCTGTCGGAGTCGCGACCTCCGCAGGGACCGCCTCGGGTGTGGGCAAGTCGGGAGTAGAGTCTGACTCCACTTGCGCGACGATGGGCGCGGGAGGAGCCGTTGGAGTTGCGCTAACCCCCTCCGTGGCGGAGGTGTTCGGAGGGACTTCCCCCATATCTTCGTTAGCCAGGAGGTAGGCTTCGAAGGCCGCCGCCGTCTCGCCATCGGAGTCTTCTACCCCTTCGGAGGATGGGCTCCGCGCATCTGGCGACGAAGAAGACGAAGCAGGCTGTAGGACCGAAAGTAGCGACCAGAGGGGGGGTGAATGGGCGCCTTAAAAATTCTTTCGAATCAATGGCCTGTTCCCAATACCCAACGCACCTCAAAAATACTACGCAGCAGAAAATAAACAGAAGGCCTAAGTCTAAAGGTTTCTAACCTAGAAGCAACTGATGATAAACAGTGTAAAACTAAAGTGGTGCAACTAGGTAGATGAACAAGTTGTAACAGGCCTAAACTTCTCAATGAAATGATCTAAGTATGTGTAAGATGAAAAGAGAAGTTACTGTCCAAATTTGTCTCCTGTTCGGAACTTGGCGAAGCCCCCTTCGCACGTCGAGGTATGCTTCGGAGGTTGGTGACGGAGCCTGTCTGAGATGCCGAAGATGTCACGGTCTAGCCTAGTTCGAAGTGGTAAGATGCGAAGTGTGCTTCGGAGCGAAGTAACACAATGCCGGAGCCTGGTTCGAAGTATGTACTTCGAAGTCAAGGCTTCGAACACAGCTTCGAACCAAGAGCTTCGGAGCAAGGTGACTGAGTCGAAGCCTGCTTCGAAGTGTGCACTTCGAAGACAAAAACTTCGAACACAGCTTTGAACCGAAAGCTTCGAAGCAAAAACCTTTGAACAGAAAGCTTTGAACACAACACACAAAAGGACAACCTTCGAACAAAGAAGCGAAGTCTGTCACACGACAGAAAATCAAGTCCGAAGCCTACACTCTATCTTCGAACAGGGAAAGCTTCGGAAGGAGAATCGAAGGTTGACACGCCACAAGGAAATCAAATCGAAGTCTATCAGAAATGACAAGCTTCGAACCCAACTTCGAAGCCTACCGAAGTGTGGACTTCGAACAGCTAGATTCGGAGTATGTTGTTCGAAGTATGCGATGCTGTCCGTTCACAAAAATACTTCGAAGCTTATCAACACAGACCGCACACAGAAAATCGAAGATTGAGCGAAGCCTTCGAAGATGCTAAGTCGAAGCCTGTCTCACGGAGCTGAGGGGCTTCGAACAGAGAAAGACTTCGCCAGAGACAGCCAGAAAAGGTAATAAACCCTGTCAGCTTCGATCAAAAAGCTGTGCAGTAGAAGGTGAAAAGCTGCACAGAACACTGTAGCTGCAGGGAAGTAGTACTACTTGCAACAGCAAGAACTAGTACTACTAGAGTGAAGAACACACCCAGCCGAAGCCTCCAAAGCCTCAAAAAAACACGGGAAAACTTGCTATGCTAAAGAAATGCAGCCATTTAAAACCTTTGCAGATGCAACACACAATGAAATAGGGCATTTACTGCAACATTAAAAGCAAAGTATTAAACACAGGAGCAAATGCTTCCTGGCGGCGCAAGCAGGGAACCAAGAGAGGAGAGAGGCAATGCAAGAGACAAAAAGTGACCCAAAAGAGTGGATTTGATTTCAGCACAAAGGGGTAGTCCAAACCCTAGGGATTGGGGTCCTATTTATAGGCAGCCCAACACTAGGAATATTCTACCAGCCCCTTAGGGTTTTTACAGACTCAACAATAAAGGAAAAGACTCTACTGCCCTTAGGAATTTTTACAGACACAACTGACTGACTGTGGGCCTAGAGTTACAGATGACATATCCGGAAGCTAAGTTTTCGTAGCGACTACGGCTTCTCTTCTGGACAGTCGGATACAGAATCAATGGTTGTCAGTTTTACGCCGAAACTGACAAAGCCTCCACCAGCTTTGCATCAGGTACCCGGATTGGGCCGGCCCGACTCCGCAGCTCTCTCAGCCCGGCAATCGCTCACCGCCCATGTACCTGAGTCAGTCCTAGTCAACAGCCCAGTGGGTCTTCTACTGCTTCTGGCCCATGCACCCGGATTGGGCCAGCCCGACTTCGCAGCCTCCTCTGCCCGACAATCGCTCGCTGCCCGTGTACCTGAGTCACACGCGGCCCATGAAACAGCAGATCTCTTCTTCTTCTGTCCTCTTTGACTATCGTTGACAATGACTCATCACTTCTAGAGCCATGAGGCCCACGCTATTCAGCATGGCTCCTCAATCTCCCCCTTGATGAGTGCATTGTCAACATTCCTCTTTTCACAGCTCTTCAGCACCTGCGAACAAATGTGGAAACACGAAAACAAAACACAAGGAAACAAAGAAGAAGAAAAATAAGGTAAAAGTTTAACCCTAATGACCAAAAGCCAACCAAAAGCAAGAAACGATCATTATGGTTAACCAAAATGTAAAAGCTAAAAATGAGTGTGATTTCAGAACAATAAGGATATCAACAGAGTAAGAACTCCCCCTTAAACTCTGATCCCAAATTTTCTCCCCCTTGTTGACAAGTGAACTCATCAAGCACTCAAAAGAGACACAGACTCCCCCTGAAATGCAACTCCCCCTAAAAATATGCAATGAATGCAATTGGGGTGCAGGTGGAGTGAAGAAAGCATGCTTCTCAGATATGATTGACTGCAAATACAGTATCTAACAGGTATAGGAAAAGAGATACTGTCTAAGACACATGGCATGATCAGTGCAAGAGATGATATCTAAAGAAAGTCATTTAGCACGCATTTTTCAGTTTTTGCAAACAAAAGCATCACCACATTTTCTAGTAAACAAGCAAGGTAAAGCATGAGATGCAGAAGCTAACTGATATCTACCAAGATAAGCAGTGTTCAAAACAAAGTGCTTCAGCAAGCTTGTTATCCTTTTAATGTTCAGGCTTTTTCATTTTCCTTTGTCATTTTTGCCAAGGGTTATTTGCATGTCAAACCTTATGCTAACCGACCAAGTCAAGCCTAGGCCAGAACTGGGCCATCAGAAGCTTAAGACATTGGTCTTGGCATACACTACACTGTCGTAGTTCATACCAAAGTGCTATGGTAAGCAGTCCAGAACAATATAATGCGACAAAGCAAACCCACTTGGATCTTTTCAACTTAAGCATAAAAAGGCACGGAATTTTCATTCATTTTTGATTTTTATCATTTTTATAGCACATTTTCCATGTTAAAGCATAAAGATGTCCAAGTTGCATATCTGCATCTATGTGATGAACTGGCTACAAGGCATGTAACAGATAGCAAAAGCACTCAGCCTACACATGCTAGTTACCAGAAGCAAAGGTGATCATTTTTCAAGTTCAAAGCGTAAAAGCCATGCACATGACAGATATCAGGTATATCAAGTGAACTGAGTCAAAGCATGATCATCGACATGTAATCAATAGCATGTACCCGCTAGAATAAGTAAAGCAGTTCAATCATATAACAGAAGCATCTCTAAAGTGTGATACGTGAATATGCAAGATATGAACACACACAAAAGGACTCAAGAAAAGAGTAAAGAAGAAAGAAAACTGACGCAAAATATCCTAGAAAGGATACACAACACCCAAATCCCCTCTTAAACGCTCAAAAGTAGACTGATCTAGGGGTTTGGTGAGAATGTCAGCCAACTGACGATGGGTATCAACATGAATAAGGTCAATGACACCTTTCTCATATTGATCCCGCAAGAAGTGAAAGCGCACATCAATATGTTTGGTTTTTGAATGAAGACACGGGTTTTTCCCTACACTAATAGCACTAGTGCTGTCGCAAAACAATGCAACCCTGGTAGGAAAGAACAACCCAAAGTCTCGTAGAGTGGAAATCATCCAAACCATCTGTGAGCAGCAGCTGGCAGCAGCTACATACTCAGCCTCTGTGGTCGAAAGAGCAACTCCAGATTGCTTTCGAGAAGACCAAGATACAAGGGAAGAACCAAGAAACTGGCAAGTACCGGAAGTCGACTTGCGATCCAACCGGCACCCACCAAAGTCAGCGTCCGAAAAGCCAGATAAATCAAGAGATGATGATGCTGAATAATAAAGACCAAGATCAGGCGCATAGGTGAGATACCTGAAAATGCGCTTGACAGCCTGCCGGTGAGACGTGCATGGTGAAGACTGAAAACGCGCGCAAAGTCCCACGGCGAACTGTATGTCCGGTCTTGTTGCCGTTAAGTACAACAGCGAACCGATCATCCCTCGAAATTCCCTTTCATTGACCTTGACACCGCTCTCGTCCTTGTCCAGACCCCCAGAAGTGCCCATCGGGGTCATCTGCGGCTTCAATTCACCACCAAAGTCAAATTTCTTAAGCATGTCACGAGTATACTTACCTTGGTGGATGAAGGTGCCGTCCTTGGTCTGCTTGATCTGGAGCCCTAAGAAGTACTTGAGCTCACCCATGAGGCTCATCTCAAACTCACTGTGCATCTGCTCAGAAAACTTGGACACAAGAGAATCAGTAGTACCGCCAAAGATAATATCGTCCACATAAATCTGAGCGACTAAGAAATCTGAAGCATCTCTGAGCAAGAAAAGAGTTTTATCCACAGAACCCATCACAAAGCCCTTCCCCAACAAAAATTGCTTCAACCGGTCATACCAAGCCCTGGGGGCTTGCTTCAACCTGTATAAAGCTTTGTGCAACTTAAAAACATGTCGAGGAAACTTAGGGTTCTCAAAACCAGGGGGTTGCCTAACATAAACCTCCTCTTCTATGTACCCGTTCAGAAAAGCACTCTTAACATCCATTTGAAAAAGCTTAAAACCCTTCGAAACGGCAAAAGCTAGAAGAATACGAATGGACTCAAGACGGGCAACAGGAGCGAAGGTTTCTTCAAAGTCAATACCTTCCTTCTGGCAATAACCCTGGGCAACTAGTCGAGCTTTGTTGCGCACCACAACCCCATCTTCACCTTGTTTGTTCTTGAATACCCACTTGGTGCCTATGGGGTTGCATCCTGATGGCGGCTCAACTAATGTCCAAACCCGATTGCAGACAAAATTCTCAAGCTCTTCTTGCATAGCATTAATCCAATTAGAATCAGAAAGAGCATGAGAAACATCTCTGGGCTCAAAAGATGCAACAAACGCAGATTCAGCAAACACAGCGAGAGAGGCAGAAGAACGCAAAGTCCTCTCAGTCAAATCACCTATGATGAGCTCTGAGGGATGGTCACGCTGAACTGCTCGGGTTCCCTGGTGATCTGAAGTCACCTCACCTGAGTCAGCAGCTGGCACCTCTGAACTCGACTGAGGGGGCTCGATCGAAGTGGAAGAAGTGATCAGAGGTCCGCCCTCATCATCAGTCGAAGTCTCAGAAGGTGTGGGCTCTACGGGGGATGCAGAAGGCCCGCCCTCATCAGCAGCTGGAGTATCCTCATCTTCCTCAAAGATGGACTCTCTGAGCTCATCATCACCAGAAAGCTCAAAAGAAGGAGTCAAAGAAGGCAAGGACTCATCAAAAGAAACCTCACAAGTCTCGACAAGCAGCTGGGATTCGAGGTTCCAAACACGGAAGCCTCGAGAATGTAATGCATAACCAAGAAAAACACCATCCCAGCAACGAGACTCAAACTTGTCCAAGTGCCCTCCCTTCTTGAGCACAAAGCACTTGCAGCCAAACGCTCGCAAGTGGCTCACCTTGGGCAGTCTGCCAAACCGCAACTCGTATGAGGTCTTACCTAGGTAAGCTCTAAGAAAAATGCGGTTGGCCAGATAGCAAGCCGTGTTCATGGCTTCAGCCCAAAAACGCCTAGGAGTCCTGTGCTCATCGAGCATCGTCCTGGCCATCTCAACTAGCGTGCGGTTTTTTCGTTCCACAATGCCGTTCTGTGGGGGAGTGTAAGGAGAAGAAAACTGATGATCCAGACCCTGATCACTACAGAAGCTGACGAACTGAGAGTTCTTGAACTCAGACCCGTTGTCGGAGCGAATTGCTCGCATCCGACCATTGTTCTCATTCTTCAGCTTCAAAATCAGGTCGTGGACAAAAAGAAAAGTTTCATCCTTAGACTCCAAAAAGAAAACCCACGAGAATCGAGAAAAGTCGTCAACAATTACAAGTGCATACCACTTCCCACCGACTGAGCGTACCCGAGCTGGACCTACAGTGTCCAAATGTAAAAGCTCGCCCGGATATGAAGTCATCACCTGAGTCACAGGTGCGTGAGAAGCGGCAACCATTTTCCCATGACGACAGGGATGACAAACTAGATCCTTCTCCATCTTAAGCTTGGGCAATCCTCGGATGAGGTCCATAGAGCTTAACCTGACTAGCAGATCAAAACTCAAGTGACCTAACCTCCTATGCCACTTCCAGAGCTCAGAATAAGATCCAGCAATCAAACAGCGAGAAGGGCCAAAAGAACTAGAGAAGTTAATTCGAAAAACTTTACCGAAAGGTAAAATCTGACAAACCAAAGACCCTCTAGAATCAACCACAGAAGAATTGCCCTTCTTAAAACGCACTTCCAAACCATCCTCAAGAAGTTGCGAAACAGAGACTAAATTAAAGTTCAAACTTTTAACCAAAGCAACATTCTTCAAAGAGAAATGATCTGAAATGCTAATTGAGCCTATGCCACTTACTTTCCCTTGACCGCTGTTCCCGAACGTGATATACTCTTTGGAGCTCGGGGGAGTGAGACTGGAGAACCATCTGCGATGTCCCGTCATGTGGCGAGAGCATCCTGAGTCCATGATCCAAACATCCTCCAGTCCCCGGTCCTGCACAATCAGTGTCTAAATGTGGGAGCAAATGGTCCGGCACCAGGTTTAGCAAAAGAGCTAAACCAGTGTCGAGCCATCTGCTCAAAAGATGGAAAGCGAAAACCATCAAAAGAGTTTGGACCAAAACGCGGCTCAAAGCGCGGTCCTCGGTTCTGCCTAACTCTGCGGCCACGAGGTCCAGAACCGTAGCCAACACGGTCTGGAACTCTGCCGGAACGAACACCACCAATTGGAGCACGGGCAAGAAAGTCGTCTCCTCTACCACCACCTACACGACGCGGCCTGGCCTCCAGCCTCTCCCCGCGCCGAGGAACACGCAGTCTACCACCCTGCTGGTAGAACTGCTCCTGATCACTACGAGCCCTCTCTGCTCTCTCATCCCGCTTCCTCCTAAAGCAAAACTCCACAAGATGCCCGTCTCTCTGACAGTACTCACAATGATAGGTAGGCTTCTTGGGATATGGTTGAGGCTTGGGGTTCTTGGGCTTAGTGGTGATTGGTGTTGTCTTCTTTGGCTGAGAGGGTCCAGGAAGAGAGTCAAGAGAAGTGTGGAGATTTTTGGGCTTTGGAACCCAGATAGGTTTCTTGGGTGGAGCTTTAGGTGGTTCATGGATCACTCCATCCATGGACTGACAAGCCTGGGAAGACTCAGTGGAGTGAGTCTTGGGATACCTCTGCTCTGGAGTCATTTTACTCCACTCCACTGCCCGGCTGATAGCACTCTCAAAGTCAGCCTTGGTGTAGGTGTAACCTACCCCAAACCCATCCTACCTCTTGAACTGCTGGATCATCATGCCAAGCTGTGGCTCTCTGGCACTGATCCAACTCAGGATAGAACGGAGGTAAAAGTTCTCATTCTGAGAATCTGCTAGCTCCTCTCTCAAGGAAGCTAGAACCTCCACCTGAGACAAGCAGGTCTCACACTCATTCTCTACTTGGACAGACTTTTCAGCTTTCAGCTTGATTAGCTCCATTCTAAGAGACAGACAGTTCTCACAGACAGTGGGTGGAACTGACAATGTCTCAAGCTCTAGCCTAGTCTGCGCAAGCTCAGCTCTCAACCTCTCCAAGTCACCCAAATGTTCATTACCCTTGGATTTCAGCTCAGCTAAGGCAGCTAGATGAGATGGGCAATCAACACAGGGTGCGACGACAGTGGCTTGAGCATCTTTCAGCTCCAGCTGAGCGCTTTCAAGCTCAGTGGCCAAAGCGTCCCTCTCATCAACCCTTTTTGTGTACCTGGACTTCAGAGTCGACAGGTCACACAGAAGCACCTCACACTTCGGGCACTCACTGCTATCACCCAAGCAAGGGGAAGAAGATAGACTTTCTATTCTACCGTTGGCTACGGCAAGCTCACTTTCTAACTCGTCTATCCTTTTCTTAGCCCCCCTAAGCAGTTTCTCCCGATACTTCAACTCCTGACGATTGCTCTCAAGTAAATCAACAATTTCGCGCTCATAAGATGATACCTTGCTGTCGTCGTCGTCGGAGTCGTCGGAGGAGCTCTTTTCTTCTCTATCCCCAAGAGCCATTGAGCAGAAGCTCTTGCGGGATCTTCGGCGCTGGTGTGAGCGGCTCTTCGGCTTGTCTCCGAAGGCCATGAAGCAGAGGCCCTCCGGATCGTCCTTGTCCTTCCCCTTCCGGATGGCGATCTCCTCATCGCTCGAGCTCGATGAAGAGGAAGAAGACGTGGATCTCTTGGAGTAGCTCTTCTCCATCTCGGCGAAGAAGGCCTTGTCGCGCTTCTTGTTCTCTCGTCGGTAGTCCTTCAGGGCCTTCTTGAAGAACCGAGTCTTCGGCTTGCCCTTGCTGAAGGAGGGGCTCTCATGCTTGCCAGAGTCGTGGAAGCTGCTGTCGGTGCCCTTCTTGTATCCACTGCGCTTGGGGCAGTCGGCGATGAAGTGTCCTGGATCACCACATTCAAAGCATCCGGATTTTGTGCCGTGTCTTTTGAACATTCTTTTATCATAGACACGACGCACCCGGTTGTTAAAGAGACACAAATCATCATCTCCCAACAACTCAAGCTGGTCCTCAGTGATAGACATCAAAGAGAACCCAGCACAGCTCACAGCAGAGGGATCAACAGAAGGTGTAGCAAGGGCCAGGGATTTTGATCCAGAGCCAGTGAGATTTGATCTCAACTGGATATCTACCTCAGTGGCCTTTAGCTTGCTAAATAACTCAGAAATGGTCAAGGTATCGTAAGAAGTACTCTCAACGATAGATGATACCTTGATCTCCCAGATCTTTGGGTCCAAGGTATGAAGAACCTTGAGCGCCTGTTCGTGATCTGAGACTAACTGAGCACCCTCAGCCTTGTTGTCCCGAAGCTTGTTAATGATCGACTGAAAGCGACCAAACAAAGCTTCAACAGATTCACCCGGCTTCTGTGTGAAGTTTTCTTATTCACGCCGGTAGGTCTGATAGAGCCGAGCCTTGACCTGTGCTGTCCCCTCATGGTGTGCCTTGAGGGTAGCCCAGATCTCTCTCGCAGTGGAGAGATGACTCACACGCTCAAACTCAGTGGGACCTAAACCAGAAAACAAAATGTTCACAGCCTTACTGTTGCTCAGATGCTGAGCAATGATACCAGCAGTACCATGCTCAGCGACTGGCAAAATGACAAACGTGCTGTGAACGCAAATGTCCCATATGTCCGAACCCTGGCTCATGAGATAGGCTCGCATGCGAGTCTTCCAATAATTATAGCCATAGGCTTCCAAGGACGGGACCTTGCCAGGAGACGTCATGGTCACTACTGGGGTTTAGAACCGGTTAAGGTATGGAAAAACCTAACCTCGCTATGATACCACTTGTAGGACCGAAAGTAGCGACCAGAGGGGGGTGAATGGGCGCCTTAAAAATTCTTTCGAATCAATGGCATGTTCCCAATACCCAACGCACCTCAAAAATACTACACAGCAGAAAATAAACAGAAGGCCTAAGTCTAAAGGTTTCTAACCTAGAAGCAACTGATGATAAACAGTGTAAAACTAAAGTGGTGCAACTAGGCAGATGAACAAGTTGTAACAGGCCTAAACTTCTCAATGAAATGATCTAAGTATGTGTAAGATGAAAAGAGAAGTTACTGTCCAAATTTGTCTCCTGTTCGGAACTTGGCGAAGCCCCCTTCGCACGTCGAGGTATGCTTCGGAGGTTGGTGACGGAGCCTGTCTGAGATGCCGAAGATGTCACGGTCTAGCCTAGTTCGAAGTGGTAAGATGCGAAGTGTGCTTCGGAGCGAAGTAACACAATTCCGGAGCCTGGTTCTAAGTATGTACTTCGAAGTCAAGGCTTCGAACACAGCTTCGAACCAAGAGCTTCGGAGCAAGGTGGCTGAGTCGAAGCCTGCTTCGAAGTGTGCACTTCGAAGACAAAAACTTCGAACACAGCTTTGAACCGAAAGCTTCGAAGCAAAAACCTTCGAACAGAAAGCTTCGAACACAACACACAAAAGGACAACCTTCGAACAAAGAAGCGAAGTCTGTCACACGACAGAAAATCAAGTCCAAAGCCTACACTCTATCTTCGAACAGGGAAAGCTTCGGAAGGAGAATCGAAGGTTGACACGCCACAAGGAAATCAAATCGAAGTCTATCAGAAATGACAAGCTTCGAACCCAACTTCGAAGCCTACCGAAGTGTGGACTTCGAACAGCTAGATTCGGAGTATGTTGTTCGAAGTATGCGATGCTGTCCGTTCACAAAAATACTTCGAAGCTTATCAACACAGACCGCACACAGAAAATCGAAGATTGAGCGAAGCCTTCGAAGATGCTAAGTCGAAGCCTGTCTCACGGAGCTGAGGGGCTTCGAACAGAGAAAGACTTCGCCAGAGACAGCCAGAAAAGGTAATAAACCCTGTCAGCTTCGATCAAAAAGTTGTGCAGTAGAAGGTGAAAAGCTGCACAGAACACTGTAGCTGCAGGGAAGTAGTACTACTTGCAACAGCAAGAACTAGTACTACTAGAGTGAAGAACACACCCAGCCGAAGCCTCCAAAGCCTCAAAAAAACACGGGAAAACTTGCTATGCTAAAGAAATGCAGCCATTTAAAACCTTTGCAGATGCAACACACAATGAAATAGGGCATTTACTGCAACATTAAAAGCAAAGTATTAAACACAGGAGCAAATGCTTCCTGGCGGCGCAAGCAGGGAACCAAGAGAGGAGAGAGGCAATGCAAGAGACAAAAAGTGACCCAAAAGAGTGGATTTGATTTCAGCACAAAGGGGTAGTCCAAACCCTAGGGATTGGGGTCCTATTTATAGGCAGCCCAACACTAGGAATATTCTACCAGCCCCTTAGGGTTTTTACAGACTCAACAATAAAGGAAAAGACTCTACTGCCCTTAGGAATTTTTACAGACACAACTGACTGACTGTGGGCCTAGAGTTACAGATGACATATCCGGAAGCTAAGTTTTCGTAGCGACTACGGCTTCTCTTCTGGACAGTCGGATACAGAATCAATGGTTGTCAGTTTTACGCCGAAACTGACAAAGCCTCCACCAGCTTTGCACCAGGTACCCGGATTGGGCCGGCCCGACTTCGCAGCTCTCTCAGCCCGGCAATCGCTCACCGCCCGTGTACCTGAGTCAGTCCTGGTCAACAGCCCAGTGGGTCTTCTACTGCTTCTGGCCCATGCACCCGGATTGGGCCAGCCCGACTTCGCAGCCTCCTCTGCCCGACAGTCGCTCGCTGCCCGTGTACCTGAGTCACACGCGGCCCATGAAACAGCAGATCTCTTCTTCTTCTGTCCTCTTTGACTATCGTTGACAATGACTCATCACTTCTGGAGCCATGAGGCCCACGCTATTCAGCATGGCTCCTCACAGGCGTCAAGTGTGGAGGTTGCTTCGCTGCCTTCTTCTGAAGCGGCTGCTTGCTGGCTTTCTTGGAGGGCTCGGCCGCGGCCTTCCTTTTGCGGCCAGCTGCTCCGGTTGGGGCGAAGTCAGGAAGCTGCGGAGGCTCCATGCCGAGGGCTCTCCACACCCTGTTGGATCGCTCCCAACTCCCCACCAACTCCAGCCTTCTCTGCCTCTCGGCCACCGAAGGGGCTCCGAGAATTCGTTCGGTGGGCCGAACTATGTCTTCCGGAGCCAATGCCAGAGGCGCCGCTGAAAGAAAGAGGTATAGAAGTATGAGTATAATTAATTTGTTCATATAATATGATGCAGCAGGAAGAAGGTGTACCTAAGTTCCGGAGGTCCCTCTCTGAGGCTTGTGGGATTACGATCGGCCAGTTGGCTCCGAGGGGAGGGATCCGAAGACCGACGAACTCCTCGGCCAGGTCGCGCATGCTCATACGACGGGCCACCGAAGCAAGCAACCTTAGCCTCGTCGTGAGCAAGCTAGGGTTCGGGGAGATGTCTGCCTCCTTCCGGAACCAGATCTCCTGGAGAGGACCCGAGAGAGGGGAGTCCTCTCTGACTTCGGCGTAGAACCACCGAAGTATCCAGTTCGTGTACCACCGGTCGTTTATGGCTTTGGCAGGGAAGTGGAGGGCGTGCTCCCTCCGCAGATGGAAGTTGACGCTGCCGAAGGCTATCGTCACTTTGGAGTCCCCTGGCCCGTCTTGAGGCTACGGTTGGCAGATAGCCTCGTGGGTCGCCGCGAAGATTTCGGAGCGGCCTTCGCATCCCTCCGCCCGAAGCGCCCATTCGAAGACAGCCAAACGGACGATCGCGTTGGGGGACAATTGAGGCAGGGTTATGTGGAACAAGTCCAACACCTCTGCCAAGAAATCCACAGCTGGCAGTCCCAGACCCGCTTCGAAGAATGCTTCGAAGACCACCACCTCTCCGCTCCGCGGTCGTGGAGTTGATTCTGTCCCAGGAACTCGGGTCCTCATTCCAGTTCCCAGCTTTCCTTCCACTGCTTCTTCTATGGACTCAGCAGTGCTCGAGGATTGGCCGATGATGAAGCTTTGCGCAATCTTCTTCTTGGAAGGCGGGCGGAGCGCCCGAGGATTCTTCGGCCAAGCCCCACTCGGAGCCCCCGCCATTGCCGCTGCTGCCGATGCAGCCCACGCCTACCTTTGCGCCAAAGTATTGGCCGCCGCTGGGGTGGTGTGGCTAGTTCTCGCCATCGCGCTCAAGTGCTCAAGGAGGCTGGAAGATGGGGAGAAAGATGGATAGCAGGTGATGAATGCGGTAAAAAATCTCGGTTGATCTCTATCTCTCCCTTTTATAACCGTGTGACCAGTACTACTCTTCGATGGTATTCACATTGCAGGTTCGGCTTCCGCCACCGACGCGTGGGCCCGGTAATCGGAACGGCGCATAACTGTTGTAAAAATCGACCGTTACCTTTTCTACAGAGAGTAACGGCTACTTGCGCTGTAACGGCTACTTTTAACGGCACCCTACGGCGTTCGCACTCCGAAGTCATACTTCTTTCTAGTACGTGTTCCCATTGTATCTGGAACCCGAAGGGGAGAGCTCGAATGCGTTAAGCTCAAAGTCTTCGGCTAAGTCTCAGCATCTCTCACTCCTTCTTAAGCCTCGGAAATTAAAAATATTCCTTCCGAATACCGCCTTCTTTCTAAAACAAGTTTAATACAGGAAGACGTGTTCGAGGGGCTACTGTTGGGGGAAATTATTCCACTTTCCAGGCTTAAGGCGTAAACCTTCCGAAGGCTGATAATGGCCCTAATGTTGGCGAGCTGTTGTTCGAAGTATGCGTCGTCAAGATCGGAGGGCACCACGGCGCGAAGCCCTGGAGAACTCTCCGAAGGGAGGATGGAGACTTCGAAGCCGAAGGATATGATTGATTGGATGTCTTGTTTATCCATCTACCTTGCAGTACTTTACCATATATAACCCTGTGTATAATAATGAATAGTTTCCATTATGGCGGTTGTAATCTAGGGGCAAATAGGCCTTTTCCTTATGGTTTTTCCCCTATAAATACCCCCCATTATACCTTGTAAAGGGGGGCAGAACAAGTTGTTCATTTACACTCATTCGGACTACTCGAGCTATTATCCAATTTGGAGGCCCGAAGTAGCCCTTAAAGTTCAGACTCCTTGTTTGTTCGCTCTTGAATACAGAGAACCTGTTGGTGTAACTTTTACGCCAACAGCAATGTTCTCCCACTCACTAACAGGACCGGTTTTCTTATTGTGATTTACAATGTATTTGGCTCAGCCACCGGTAGATTTGATGTCAAAACAGTGAGAGGATTTGGATAGGAAAAAGAAGGGATTGACCTCTAGACGGAGACATCAAGGAGGTTGGGACTCATCGGCCCATAGCCAAAAAAATGTGTTCAATGCATCGGACTAGAAGTAGCAAGAAGACACTAGTATCGGCTCATTTTTAAAAGGAAGAGCGAGAGAAAGGCTGATGCAATGCATAATCTCGGCTTGCTCCCAGGAACCCCGTTCCAATGTGGCAACCCGAAGGTACCAATTACGCCATCCAGGGAGCGGAGTAGGGAATGCCCTAAAACTCTAAGTCCAGAAAAAAAGCATTTTGGAATAGTTGAAAGGAATGCATTGGGTCTCGACATTAATGAAATCAGTGGGATGAGGGTTACCAATTGGCCCGAAAAAGAAGCAGGAAAGATAGTTAGCAATGGGGATTAGGATTTGTTTTTTAGGTTTTATAGAAAAGAAAAAGAAAAGAATGGTAAAGAAAATCGGTGGAAGAACCAAGAGAAATGAAGAACATCAGAAACTAAAAAAGGACGAAGACTTACCTCAGGGATGGAGTCGTTGGTCGCCATCAGGAAGATTAACTGGAAATGAGGGTCGCCGAAGAAGACGAAAAGTGACGAACAGCAGCGGCCGCAAGGAAACGACGACGAGCTCAGGGGCAAATACAGAATCAGTGAGCAGAAAGCATGAAGAAGAAGGGCGGAGTGACCGGGGTGCTTATAAAGCAAGGGGAAAACTCCTCGGCGGCTGGGTCAAGCCAATTCTGCCAAATCCGGTGGGGCCACCTACAACATTCGACAAAAGGTAATCATGAGTACGGTTTTCAAAATGCCGAGATCTTTGTAGGCCTAAGATTACAGGAACCAAATCTTCGGCTTAAAGAACACCAATACCAAAACCGCGTGGGATGAAGCCTAGTCCAACGTCGCCACGAATAGACGTAGAAACATCGGACCAGACAACACTCAACGCGGTCAGAATGGCCGAAGATGAAGAAATGAGAAGAAGAGAAAAATTATGAAGCCAGAATCCTAAGCGAAGTTATAAAGGTGCTAGATGATGAAGGGTTTCAGCTAGCAATTAAAATGAAAAGATCGTGCTGATAGACGTTTGAAAAGATGGGGCAATAGGGATAATGATTGTTGTTAATTTCGAAGCATCAACAGCCACTTAATGCTCCAAAAATAGGGGCATGTCTTGACACCAAGATTTGGTAAAACCCGGGCCCACTAAAGATGTCATACGGTCAACATAAGTCAAAGATGATCTGGTCAAGGAAGCCCGTCCATAACATATGTGTTGGACCAGAAACGGCGACCAGAGGGGGGGTGAATTGGAGCTTTTAAAATTTCAGACTAAAAACAGCCTTCTGTTTTAATTCTGTCTTCTACGGAACAGGCTTCGAACACACCATTCGAAGTTCTGGTTCGGAGGTATTTCACAGCTCCGAAAACAGGCTTCGCAAGAAGCAAAAGTTCGAAGCCAAGAAGACTTCGCTCCACCCACAACTCTAAAAATTCAGCTCTGCTAAGTCAGTGCAGGCTCCGCACACTGGGTGCCTTCGAGCAGGCTTCGCACTTCACCCTTTGCAAGAGCAGACTTCCCTCTGCGGACTTCGACCTAATACTCAGCAATAGCAACTGGTGCTAGGCTTTGTACTTCAAAGGTCTAAACGCACACTGAACACACTTCGCCGAGGACTTCGACAAGGGAAGAAAACGGGCTTCGATCTAAGCCAAGAACAGTGCTTCGCTAGTAATCAAAGAGGTCTTGCCTCCAGTTTACACAGAGCGAACAAACACTGAAAAGCACACACTTCACTCGAACAGGCTTCTCACACACTTCTCTAGAAAAGATTCAGTGCACAAACTCAACTCAAAAGAAGTGAGACACGGAGAGATCAAAGCATGCAGTGAAGTACGCATACAAGTTCAAGCAATAAATGAAAACAGAATCAAAGCTTCATTACTTGAACAGGGAACACAAAATGAACTCATAGACTGAATACAGAGAGTGGCGGCTAGCACAGGAGCTCAAAAATGACTGCTCAAAGTGTTGATGTGACCTAGATAGCCTGCACTATTTATAGGCACTATTCAGCCCTGTGAATAGACTACTTTATCCCTAGGGTTTACACTGGTTTTGTCTCATCAGAACAAGGGGGTACAGCTGGTAGTCTACTTTATTTGGAGGCTTCTTTTGTCAGCTTCGCATAGGAGACAGCGCCAGCTTTTGCAGAGCAGACGCGGTCATCCTTTGCAGTTTTGGACCCTTCTGAAGCCCCCCTTCGCACGCGAGGGGTACGGTAGCTTCGGTGAGAAGCCTTGAGCCTGACGGCCTTTGCTTCTCCGAAGTCAGCCTTTGATACAGTGACAGTTTTGAGCCGAAGCCGTCAAATCCCTTGGGCCTTCGCACCAACACCTCCGAAGTGGACCACCACGGCTTCGCAGCTTCTCTTAGCTCGAACTCCGTCAGCCCGTGTACCGAAGCCATGCACGGCCGAAGTACCTCAAGTTAGCCACACTCCAAACCCCCACCTTCGGAGTACCACCCTTCGAAGTCCCTCCTTCGTCCAAGCCCTCCGCACGAAACATTCCGTGAGCACTTCATCGCAGTGTCTCTCCCTGAGCACACTCCTCGACAAACCTCACCCGGACCATACCTTCGATGCACCTCGACTTCTGAGACCTTCGTCGGGTATACCTTCGAGTGCATCCCTCCGGAGCACACTTCAAACTCCTTGCCTCATTACTGAGGACTTAGTCCATCATACTCCGAAGTCACTCCATTCGGAGTACCCTTCGAAGTGCCTCGCCTCCGAGGACTTCGTCTCGGGGTATGTTGGGACGACGGATCGAACCAGCAGGTTTTCTAGGAGAAATGGAAGAAATGGGAATAGCGTGTTCAATGCCTTGTTGAGCCTGCCTGTTACAACTGTAGTGAGGGGTATTTATAAGGCGCCCCGTCTAGAGGACTAAGCGCCTCCGGACCGCCAACGGCTACCCGACCAACCCTGACTGGTAGTACAGACAAAACGGGCGATACATAGTACAGACAAGAAGATTCGACTCTGACAGCGTATCAACCGTGTCGGACGCTTCCTGCGCCACCCGACACGGCTCAGAGGATCGCGATCCTGTCCTTTCGTACGATCACCCAGTCCTTTTCCCGCCACAACTCTCTTTGGGTCCGTCCCCCCGGATCGGCCGAGGGCCTCGGGCCTCCAGCCTCCGGAAGACGGGCTCCGGCGTCTTGCACCGAGGGGCGACCTCCGGCTCCCTCCCGCCGGAGGGTGGCCTCCGGACTCGCTCCTCCGGAAGGTGGCCTCCGGACTCGCTCCTCCGGACAGTGGCCCCCGGTCTCTCGCCTCCGGAAGGTGGCCTCCATCATTAGGCCAGGGCCCTCCGGCCGAGGGTCCACCCCTTCGGCCGAGGGCCCACCCCTTCGGCTCCAGGGATTATCTCCCCCAACAGTAGCCCCTCGCTTCTTCCCGCTCGTAATCCTGCAATAAGAGGGGGTGGAAGCGCACAAGATAATCCCGATAATCTCCGCAGGCGCATACCTCGCTTTAAGACACCGTATCAGCCGGGGCGCTGGGAGGCGCCAGAGTAAGGAGTCAAGAGGCCGGAGGGTTGAGGTCCACTTCGAGCCTCCTTTTCCCAATACGCCGAAGGGAGTTGACCGTGCCGACGGGGGACTGGTGCATCTTGACCCGGAGGGCCCCGACTCCGAGGGGCCGGACCGGCGCCGTCAGAAGCAATCAATGCACGCGCTGATGGCATCGAGGAGGCGGGCCGCCAGGGGGCCGCCACCGCGCCCCGAGGCGCCAGCCAGCCTTAAATGTGGTGCCGCGCGATCCGCCGCGTTCACACGTTAACCGATTCGGGAGGCGAACCGTTGGTTCCACGACAGGATATATAACCGCCCCTCGCGGCCTCCTCTTCATTCACCTGCACCAACTTTCACCACTTGAACCGCCTTTCAGCCCACTCCCTGAGCTCTGCACTCCTCTTCCTGCCCTCCAAGAATGACGAGAAGCGCCGCCCCTGCAATGGCGATGGACCCGCGTTTCCTGCAACGCCAGATGGCGGCGGCAGCGGCGGCGGCGGCGACCGCCACGTCGGAAGTGCGCGGCGCACGCGATCTCCGCCCCGCCTCCGAGCGATTCCGGGAGCAGACCCTGGAGCTTGGGGCGTCCGCATGCACAGAGGCCTCGATCGAGCAAGCGACCAGGAGCCGTCTCGGTCCAGAGACGCCGGCGAGGAAGCCGGGCCGAGAGACGGCCCCGCAGCCGTGGGAAGGCGAGGTCGTTGTTTTTGAAGCCTTTTTCGACGCGGGCCTAGGGTTCCCCGCCTCGGAACTTCTTGCGGGGGTTCTGGATGCATTCCATCTGGAACTCCCGCAACTGTCTCCCAACGCCGTGGCGTGGCTCGCCATCTTTGAGTGGGCCATGCGCGCCGAAGGCTGCGAGGGGAGAGCGGAGGTCTTCGCGGATATGCACGAAGCCCTCTGCCAGCCGAAGAAGAAAGAGGGCCGATTACTGGCTTTCGGGAGCATCAACTTCCAGCTCCGAAGGAGGTACGCGGACTCCTTCCCGGCGAAGGCCACCAACGAGAGGTGGTATTCGAAGTGGGTGAACCGGTGGTTCTACATTCGCGTAGGGCTCGCCTCCGGCCTAGCCGGGATACCGCGCCACATCTGGTTCCGGAGTGAGGCACGCGTTGAAGCCAACGCTGGGACGATCTCCGCGAGGATACAACTTCTGCAGATCGTCGCCCGCCGGATGAGCATGCGGGATTTGGCGGAGGAATTTGTGGCTCTGGAGATTTCTCCGCTGAAGGAGGAGTGGCCCGCCTCGCTCCGGAGTGGTCGGGACGAGTCGACGCCAGCGGAGCTCTCCCGTCGACTCGGTAAGTACCAGCTCCCGGTTGCTTTCGTCTCTGTTTTTGCGTGCTCGAGGGGTACCCTGGACCTGACGAAGAGATGCAGGGTCGCTCGTCGCCCGGACGCCCGAAGAGGTCACCCGCCTGGCGGAGAGGATTCTTGGGGTCCCCACTGCCGCCAAACGGACCCGCCGGCTGGAGCTGGTAGGCTCCTGGGAACGCTTCAACAGGGTATGGGGGGCGCTCGAGCTCGTGCCCCCGCCTCTTCCGGAGGGCGAGGTCCTCAGGGACGTCTCGAAGAGGAAGGCGAGCGACGCCGACGGCGGCCTTTCTCCGGGCCGCTCAAAGAAGAAGAAGAAGATAGTGAAGGGGTCGAAGCGTGTGTCCCCGGGGCCTTCCTCGGCCTCCCATTCGGAGGGAGGGGGCTCCAGCGAGGGGGCCCAGTCGGAGTCAGGAGACCCTCCGGAGATTCCAGCTCCGGCTTCGCCGGTCCGGCCCGTCGCCGGAAGGAACGAAAATGCTCCCCCTCGCCCGAATCCCACGGAGCCCTCCGCTTCGGGGGCCGGACAAGGGGCGCGCACCGCCGAAACGACGCTCCGCCCGGGGACCGCTTCCTCCCCCATACCCGTCTCGGCGGGGGGCTCCGCGGGCTCCCTCGAGAGCAGGGCCGCTGAAAGCAGGGCCGCGGATAGCCTGGACCGCGAGCCCCTAGCGGACCCGCTTGGCGTCGTCGAGAGCAGCGCCGACAAGGAAGCAGAACTGGCCGCAGCGGCGGCAAGCTCTCCACCAAACTCCATCGACAATCTCTTCTTTCGCCCAAGCCCGTCGGACCATCTCCAGCCTCCGGATCGCCCTGGAAATGCGGCGGGCGCAGGTATAGCGACTTCGCCATGCTCCTTCGTGCGCAGGGGGGCCTTTCTATATTTAACCCTTGCTCGCTCGCGCAGGTGCTTCGGTCGGAGGTGCGGAGCCGGCCGGCCGCTACCCGGCAGATGCCCCCGTCGCCGCTACCCTTGCTCGCTCGCGCAGGTGCTTCGGTCGCGGAGCTGGAGGGGCTCCGGGCCCAGGCCGCCAACGTCGACGAGCTGGAAGCAGAGGTCGGCGCCCTCCGAACCCGAGCCGCCGAGGCGGAGGTACTCCGGTCCCGAGCCTCGGAAGCGGAGCGGCTTGAAGGAGAGGTGTCCCGACTCCAAGCTCAGGCCTCAGAGGCGGGAAGCAAGGTCGAGGCCCTCGAAGCCCGGGTGACTCACTTGGAGGAGGTCGAGGCGGACCTCAACGCGCGGAGCGGGAAAGCGGCCGAGGAGCTCACCGAGGCCGGGAAGACGGCGGCCGAGGCCGCCGAATCCTTGCGGAAGATGCTGGCGCGCTACGGCACTGGCTGCGGCACGTTCGACGTCGCCCGGGAGCCCCTGGTCCGCCGAGTGAAGTTCGTCCGCTCCGCCGTCCGGCAAATACACCTTGCCATGGCGCAGTACGGCGAGGTGTCCGCTCGGGTGGCCGCGTATGGAATCCTCCGGCACCTCGAGGCGTCTGGGCTTCCGCTTCCCTCGCCCTCGAGTCCGCACCCGGTCGCCTTCGTGGGGGACCACCTTCGGACGCCAAGCCCCACGCTGACCCAGTCTTGGAGGGCGCTCAAGGCGATCTGGCAGACCGAGGGCCCTGCGGCGATCCAGGCTTGGCTGGAGGAGGCACTCCGCGCGCGCGGCCCTCCGGCCCCTTCAAATCCTTCAACCTCGGCCAGCTTGCCGGACCCGCAGGTGTAGCTTTAGAGATTTGTCTCCGCCTTACCCTGTAATAGCTTAGGAAACTTAGTCGTATTAATAAAGAGTACTTTTCCGGGACTTACTCAGGGTGTTCGCGATCGCGATCCTGATGTCGAGGTACTTGAACCAGACGACGCCCTTTGGCATCGATGGGCCATCTTCGAAGCTATGCGGGCAAACCGGCCTGCGCGCTTCGTTCTTCCCCGCAGCAGTGACGGGCGCGTGGACTCCGACGTCCTTCAGGGGGTTCTGAAGCATGTGAAGGAAGAAGAGAGAGGGTCCCGCTCGCCGTCCTCGTCCCCCGAACCGGTTGATTGGTCCGACACGGAGGCTGATTTGAGCGGAGCGCCCCCCGAGGAGGACGGTCTGCGCAGCTGGGCTCAGCTCCAAGCGGATCAGAGAACTTTTCGCGCCCAGAAGAAGGAAGAGGAGCGCAGGAAGAGGAAGGAAAGGTTCGGTCGGGGGGCGACCACGACTTCTGGCCCTTCTAACCGGAGGGGCCCGCGGTTTTTGCTTGGCCTAGACGAGAACTTTTCTTGATCTCCTTCCTTTACTTGTAACGAACATTGTACGCTTTATGTGCTTGCTGCAGTCTGTGCCTTGCTCTCCCCCCCTTCCTTAGCGGGTAGCTGGTTGACCAGCTGGGCGCGAAGTAGCTCAGGAGAGGGAGAGCATAGAGTGCACGTCACATCGGCGCATTGAGTCGGAGTTCGGAACCCGAACGTGAGGGTGCGTCGAGCCGGAGCTCGGAGCCCGAATGCGAGGGTGCGTCGAGGCATAGCTCGGAACCCGAATGTGAGGGTGCGTCGAGCCGGAGCTCGGAACCCGAATACGAGGGTGCGTCGAGGCATAGCTCGGAACCCGAATGTGAGGGTGCGTCGAGCCGGAGCTCGGAACCCGAATGCGAGGGTGCGTCGAGCCGGAGCTCGGAACCCCAATGCGAGGGTGCGTCGAGGCATAGCTCGGAACCTGAATGTGAGGGTGCGTCGAGCCGGAGCTCGGAACCCGAATACGAGGGTGCGTCGAGGCATAGCTCGGAACTCGAATGTGAGGGTGCGTCGAGCCGGAGCTCGGAACCCGAATGCGAGGGTGCGTCGAGCCGGAGCTCGGAACCCGAATGCGAGGGTGCGTCGAGGCATAGCTCGGAACCCGAATGTGAGGGTGCGTCGAGGCATAGCTCGGAACCCGAATGTGAGGGTGCGTCGAGTCGGAGCTCGGAACCCGAATGTGAGGGTGCGTCGAGTCATAGCTCGGAACCCGAACGTGCGGCGCGCTGCGCGAGTTGTGGTGGTCGGAACATTTGGCTGAAAATTTTATTACACAGATGGGGGACAAAAACGGGCGGCGATGGCCGCTAATAAAATACAGTAGCGGCGTTACGGAAAGTAGCGCTTCAGGTGCCCAGCGTGCCAAGTATGCTTCAGCTCTTCACCTTCCAGAGTAGCGAGACGGTAGGATCCAGGCCGTCCGGACTTCGTGACAATGTACGGTCCTTCCCACTTGTTGCCCAACTTGGTGGGGGCGACCACCGCGCGGAGGACGAGGTGCCCTGGTTGGAACTCGTTGCGCTTAACCTTGGTGTCGTACCACCCCTTGGTCTCTTTTTGATAGTGGGATAGGTTGGCAACGGCGCGCAGCCTCGTTTCTTCGGCTAGGTCAAGGGAAACGGCGCGCTCATCTTCGACTTCGGGTGCTACGACGCGCAGTGAACCGGCGCGGAGCTCTGTTGGTGTCATCGCTTCGTCGCCGAACAAGAGGCGGAACGGGGTGAAGCCCGTTGCCCGAGAAACGGTTGTCCGGATGGACCATAAGATCTTGGGTAGCTCGTCGGGCCACGCGCCTCGGGCCAACCCGACGATGCGCTTGTGGAGGCCGGACAGGATGTGCCCGTTAGCTCGCTCCACGGCTCCGTTAGACTGGGGGTGCCGCACGGCTGCGAAGCAAAGCTGAACTCCCAGCTCGTCACAGAATGCCCGGAAAGTGCCGGCGTCGAACTGCGTTCCGTTGTCCAATGTGAGCTGCTTGGGTACTCCGAATCGGCACACGATATGCTGCCAGAAAAATTTCTGGACACTTCGGGATGTGATGGTGGTTAGAGGCTCCGCTTCAACCCACTTGGAGAAGTATTCGACGGCGACAACGACGAAGCGCAGGTTCCCCCTTGCTCTGGGGAGTGGACCAATGAGGTCCATGCCCCAGCGGGCCAAAGGCCACACAGGAGGGATAGGTAGCAAGCTTGCTGGAGGGCGGTGACTGCGGCGGCCCATCCACTGGCAACCCTGGCAGGTGCGGACGAGTTCTTCAGCATCGGCAATGATAGTGGGCCAGTACACGCCTTGCCGGAGGGCTTTGCCTGCGAGGGCCCGCGGGGCCAAGTGACTGCCGCACAGCCCCTCATGTATCTCCCGGAGCATGGCGACACCGTCTGAATGCGAGACGCAACGGAGTAGCGGGGAACATACTCTGGACTTGTACAGAATTCCATTGATAACTTCGAATGACCTCGCGCGGAGTTGTAGGCGAGCCTGCTCCGGACTGGGATGGACTTCGCCGCCGCCTGCGAGCGTGCGCAGGATGGGCTCGCGCCAATCGATGCTGGCCGTACAGAGTACTGGAGCCGGCCGCGACGACGGTTCGCGCTCCTCTGGGGCGGTGGAGATGGGCGCCTCGCCTCGAGGGGTTACCGAAGGCTGGGCGAGTTCTTCGAAGAAAGCCCCTGCCGGCAGGGCTTGGGCGCCGGCCCCGGCCTTGGCGAGGGCATCGGCCTGGGCGTTGTTGCTTCGCGGGATGTTCTGGACGGAAATACCCTTGAAGGATACTTCGCACTTGCGGATGGAGTCGAGGTAGGAAGCGAGGTCCGGGTGCTTCGCCCGGAAGGACTTGTCGATGTGCCCGGCGACCACTTGGGAATCGGTCTTTACGATCACACGCGCGGCTCCCAATGCGAGCGCCTTGCGAAGTCCTAAGAGGACTCCTTCATATTCTGCGACATTGTTGGTGGCCTTGAAGCTTAACCGAGCGGAATATAGGGCCTGCTGACCTGACGGGGAGACGATGACTGCTCCGGCTCCAGCCCCGGAGGCCTGGTAAGCGCCATCCGTAAAGACTGTCCAAATCTCTTCGCCCGTGTTGGTGCCCGCGGGCTCTCGGGCCCGCGTCCACTCTGCGATGAAGTCGGCGAGGATCTGGGATTTAATGGCTGTCCGGGCAACGAAGATCCCGAACGGGGCCAGCTCCACTGCCCACTTCCCAATGCGACCGGTGGCGTCCTTGTTTCTGAACATGTCGCCCAGCGGATAGGCTGTTGGAATGATGATGTCGTGGGCCAAGAAGTAGTGTCGGAGCTTCCGGGAGGCCATGACGAGGGCATAAGCCACCTTCTCTAGCTCGGAGTACCTGGCCTTGGCGTCGGCGAGAACCTCGGAAACGAAGTAGACGGGACGCTGGATTAGCTTCCCACCGGACTCTTCCTCTTGAACCAAGGCCGCACTCGCGGCGGTGCCAGAAGCGGCGAGATAAACCAACAAAGGGCTGCCGGCCCGGGGTGTGGCGAGGGCCACGAGGCCGGAGAGATAGTCCTTTATTTGCTGGAAACAATCCTGGCACTCGGGGGTCCATTCGAAATGCTTAGAACCCCGGAGCACCTTGAAGATGGGCAAACTTCGCTCTGCTGATTTGGCGAGAAAACGCCCAAGGGCGGCCAACCGCCCGGCCAGCTTCTGCGCTTGCTTCAGTTTCTGGGGTGGCGCCATGTTCTGCAGTGCCTGAACTTGCGTTGGACTAGCTTCGATACCGCGGCTGGAGACGAGGTACCCAAGCAGCTTCCCTGCGCGTGCTCCGAAGATGCACTTGTCAGGATTAAGCCGGATTCCACACTACCGGAGGCTGTCGAAGGTTTCAGCTATATCGGACCCATGGTGGCTTGCGGAGGCGGTCTTGATGACGATGTCGTCCATATAGGTTTCCACATTTCGCCCTAGCTGATGACCGAGGGCCTTTGAGATTAGTCTTGAAAAGGTGGCCCCGGCATTACGGAGGCCGAAGGGCATCCGGAGGTAACAGAACACTCCGGCTGGGGTGACAAAACTGGTTTTTACTTGGTCCTCAGGCTTGAGCCAGATCTGGTGATAGCCGGAATATGCGTCGAGGAAGCTGAGGAGCTCGGCTCCGGCTGTGGAATCGACGAGCTGGTCGATGCGAGGCAGGGGGTAGGGGTCACGGGGGCAAGCTTTATTCAAAGAAGTAAAGTCGATACACATGCGCCATTTGCCATATGTTTTCTTCTGGACAAACACAGGTTTGGATAACCAATCAGTATGACTCACTTCCCGGATGACCCCGGCGCGGAGCAGCTTGTCGGTCTCCGCCTTGGCGAGCTCGGCCCGTTCGGCGGATAGCCTCCGAAGCCCCTGGCAGACTGGTCGTGCCTTCGGATCAATGGCCAGGGAATGCTCGATGATGGAACGGTCGACGCCAGGAATGTCCTCGTCCGACCATGCGAAGATGTCGAGGTTGCCACAAATGATGGCCTCGAGCTGTGCTGATAATTCGGGCTCCAGGCCCCCTCCGAACTTGATCGAGTACTCTTTTCCTCCTTGAGTCAGGGTCTTGGTGATAACTTCCCCTTCTGGGAGGGGTTTGGCGGGGCGCCCTTTCTGCGCAGGACCGGCCTCCACCGGGAGGCTGGCGTCATTGGCACCGTCGCGGACGCTGTGGACCTGTCGTGGCTCCAGTGGCGCCGCATGGCCGTACTCGACCCGGCGGGCTGCGGCTTGGTCGCCCAGGACGGACAACACTCCTCCGGGAGTCGGCATCTTGAGGCAGAGGTAGTTGTGGTGAGCGATGGTGCTGAAGCGATTGAGCATCCCTCGTCCGAAGATGGCGTTGTAGGTGTACGGAGCGTCGACGACGTCAAACAGGATTTCTTCGCGACGCTGGAGGGGCGCGGTGCCGAATGCCACTTCCAACAAGACCTGGCCCAGAGCATCGAGCGGAGGGCCCGCGAAGCCTTGGAGCGGTCGCGAAGCTGGCAGCAGGTGCTTGCGCGATAAGCACAGTTGATCAAAGGCCTGCACGAAGATGATGTCAGCGGAACTCCCCCCGTCGACTAAGATGCGACGCACCTCGGCTCCGGCGATGTCCGCCGAAATGACGAGTGGGTCGGCGTGAGGAAACTTGACTCCGGCGGCGTCTTCGGCGGTGAAGCTGATGGGGACATGAGACCATTCTGGGAGGATCGAGGGGCCGGACGTGCCGATGTGCCCAACTTCCCGAACGTAATCCCGACGCTGCCGCTTGGACAGCTGTAGGACCGAAAGTAGCGACCAGAGGGGGGGTGAATGGGCGCCTAAAAATTCTTTCGAATCAATGGCCTGCTCCCAAAACCCAACGCATTTTAAAAAGAAAAACTAAACAGCAACGCGAGAACAGATTGACTAAGTCTGCAGATTCGAAGTTTGCTGATTCTGAGGTTGCAGATTCTGAGGTTGCAGATTCTGAGGTTGCAGATTCGGAGGTTGCAGATTCGAAGTATGCAGATTCGAAGTATGCAGATTCGAAGTATGCAGATTCGAAGTATGCAGATTCGAAGGTTGCAGATTCGAAGTATGCAGATTCGAAGGTTGCAGATTCGAAGTATGCAGATTCGAAGTATGCAGATTCGAAGCTTGCAGATTCGAAGTCTGCTGATTCGAAGTCTGCAGGTTCGAAGCTTGCAGATTCGAAGTCTGCAGATTCGAAGCTTGCAGATTCGAAGACTGCTGATTCGAAGTCTGCTGATTCGAAGCCTGCAGGTTCGAAGCTTGCAGATTCGAAGTCTGCAGATTCGAAGCTTGCAGATTCGAAGTCTGCTGATTCGAAGTCTGCTGATTCGAAGCCTGCTGATTCGAAGTCTGCAGGTTCGAAGCTTGCAGATTCGAAGTCTGCAGATTCGAAGCTTGCAGATTCGAAGTCTACTGATTCGAAGTCTGCTGATTCGAAGCCTGCAGATTCGAAGCTTGCAGATTCGAAGTCTGCAACACAGAGTTGGACTTCACACAAGAAAAGGAACTTTGACCCTGCCAACTCGATCAAAAAGCAACACAGGAAAAGCAAGGCTAAAGTACTAGCATACTGTAGCTACAGGAAAGTAGTACTACTTGCTACAGAGTAGTAGTACTACTTGCAACAGCAAGAACTAGTACTACTTCTCACGAAGAACACATACAACAGAGAAGCTTCTGTTCCAAATAAATTGATCGCACGCACAGAGAATGAACTGCAGTGCACAAAAATGCTTCGCACAAGCAAAAACAGCCAGATTAAAAGCTCTCCCAGACAACAAAAAGTCACTTAAAAACTTCAGGAAGAACAAGGCTTGTTGCCTGGTGACCCACGCATGAACAGGGGAGAGAGAATGCAAGAAACAAAATGACCCAAAGGAGTAGTATTGATTTTCAGCAAAAGGGTGGTCCAAACCCTAGGGGTTGGGGTCCTATTTATAGGCAGCCCAACACTAGGAATATTCTACCTGCCCCTTAGGGTTTTTACAGACTCAAAAATAAAGGAAAAGACTCTACTGCCCTTAGGTATTTTTACAGACACGACAGACTGACTGTGGGCCTAGAGTTACAGATGACTTATCCGGAAGCTAAGTTTTCGTAGCGACTACGGCTTCTCTTCTGGACAGTCGGATACAAGATCGACGGTCGTCAGTTTTGCGCCGAAACTGACAAAGCCTCCACCGACTTTGCACCAGGTACCCGGATTGGGCCGGCCCGATTCCGCAGCTCTCTCAGCCCGGCAATCACTCACCGCCCGTGTACCTGAGTCAATCCTGGTCAACAGCCCAGTGGGTCTTCTACTGCTTCTGGCCCATGCACCCGGATTGGGCCAGCCCGACTTCGCAGCCTCCTCTGCCCGACAGTCGCTCGCTGCCCGTGTACCTGAGTCACACGCGGCCCATAAAACAGCAGATCTCCTCTCTTCTTCAGTCCTCTTTGACTATCGTTGACAATGACTCATCACTTCTAGAGCCATGAGGCCCACGCTATTCAGCATGGCTCCTCAATCTCCCCCTTGATGAGTGCATTGTCAACACTCCTCAATTCTCAGCTCTTCAACACCTGTGAACAAATGTGGAAACACGAAAACAAAACACAAGAAAACAAAGAAGAAGAAGAAATGAGGTAAAAGTTTAACCCTAATGACCAAAAGCCAACCAAAAGCAAGAAACGGTCATTATGGTTAACCAAAACGTAAAAGCTCAAAATGAGTGTGATTTCAGAACAACAAGGATATCGACAGAGTAAGAACTAACTCCCCCTTAAACTCTGATCCCAAATTTTCTCCCCCTTGTTGACAAGTAAACTCATCAAGCACTCAAAAGAGACACAGACTCCCCCTGAAAAGCAACTCCCCCTCAAAATATGCAGTGAATTCAGCTGGGGTGTAGGTGGAGTGTAGAAAGCATGCTTCTCAGATATGATTGACTGCAATTACAACATCTAACAAGTATAGCAACAGACATACTGTCTTAAGACACATGGCATGATCAGTGCAACAGATGATATCTAAAGAAAGTCATTAGCACGCATTTTTCAGTTTTTGCAAAACAAAACATCACCATATTTCCTAGTTAATAAGCAAGGTAAAGCATGAGATGCAGAAGCTAACTGATGTCTACCAAGATAAACATTGTTCAAAACAAAGTGCTTCAGCAAACTGGTTATCTTGTTAAATGTTCAGGCTTTTTCATTTTTCCTTTTTCATTTGTGCCAAGGGTTATTTGCATGTCAAACCTTATGCTAACCGACCAAGTCAAGCCTAGGCCAAAACTGGACCATCGGAAGCTTAAGACATTGGTCTTGGCATACACTACACTGTCCTAGTTCATACCAAAGTGCTATGGTAAGCAGTCCAGAACAATGCAATGCGACAAAGCAAACCCACTTGGATCTTTTCAACTCAAGCATAAAAAGGCATGGAATTTTCATTCATTTTTTGATTTTTTATCATTTTTATAGCATATTTTCCATGTTAAAGCATAAAGATGTCCAAGTTGCATATCTGCATCTATGTGATGAACTAGCTACAAGGCATGTAACAGATAGCAAAAGCACTCAGCCTACACATGCTAGTTACCAGAAGCAATGGTGATCATTTTTCAAGTTGAAAGCGTAAAAGCCATGCATATGACAGATATCAGACATATCAAATGAACTGAAACAAAGCATGATCATCGACGAGTAATCAAAAGCATGTACCAGCTAGAATAAGTAAAGCAGTTTAATCATATAACAGAAGCAGGCTCAAAAGTGTGATATGTGAAAATGTATGATATGAACACACACAAAAAGACTCAAGAAAAGAGTAAAGAAGAAAGAAAAACTGACGCAAAATATCCTAGAAAGGATACACAACACCCAAATCCCCTCGTAAACGCTCAAAAGTAGACTGATCTAGGGGTTTGGTGAAAATGTCAGCCAACTGATGATGGGTATCAACATGAACAAGGTCAATGACACCTTTCTCATATTGATCCCGCAAAAAGTGAAAGCGCACATCAATGTGTTTGGTTTTTGAATGAAGACATGGGTTTTTCCCTACACTAATAGCACTGGTGCTGTCGCAAAACAAAGGAACTCTGGTAGGAAAGAACAACCCAAAATCTCGCAGAGTGGAAATCATCCAAACCAACTGTGAGCAGCAGCTAGCAGCAGCTACATACTCAGCCTCTGTGGTCGAAAGAGCAACTCCAGATTGCTTTCGAGAAGACCAAGAGACAAGAGAAGAACCAAGAAACTGGCAAGTACCGGAAGTCGACTTGCGATCCAACCGGCACCCACCAAAGTCAGCGTCCGAAAAGCCAGATAAATCAAGAGAAGATGATGCTGAATAGTAGAGACCAAGATCAGGCGCATAAGTGAGATACCTGAAGATGCGCTTGACAGCCTGCCGATGAGACGCGCGTGGTGAAGACTGGAAGCGCGCGCACAGTCCCACGGCGAACTGTATGTCTGGCCTAGTCGCCGTCAAGTACAGCAGCGACCCGATCATCCCTCGAAATTCTCTCTCGTTGACCTTGACGCCGCTCTCGTCCTTGTCCAGACCCCCAGAAGTGCCCATCGGGGTCATCTGCGGCTTCAGCTCACCACCAAAGTCAAATTTTTTCAACATGTCACGAGTGTACTTACCTTGGTGGATGAAGGTGCCGTCCTTGGTCTGCTTGATCTGGAGCCCTAGAAAGTACTTGAGCTCACCCATGAGACTCATCTCAAACTCACTGTGCATCTGCTCAGAAAACTTGGACACAAGAGAATCAGTAGTACCGCCAAAGATAATATCGTCCACGTAAATCTGAGCAACTAGAAAATCTGAAGCATCTCTGAGCAAGAAAAGAGTTTTGTCCACAGAACCCATCACAAAGCCCTTCCCCAACAAAAATTGCTTTAACCGGTCATACCAAGCCCTGGGGGCTTGCTTCAACCCGTATAAAGCCTTATGCAACTTAAAAACATGTCGAGGAAACTTAGGGTTCTCAAAACCGGGGGGTTGCCTAACATAAACCTCCTCCTCTATGAACCCATTCAGAAAAGCACTCTTAACGTCCATTTGAAAAAGTTTAAAACCCTTCGAAACGGCAAAAGCTAGAAGAATACGAATGGACTCAAGACGGGCAACAGGAGCGAAGGTTTCTTCGAAGTCAATACCTTCCTTCTGGCAATAACCCTGGGCAACTAGTCGAGCCTTGTTGCGCACCACAACCCCATCTTCACCTTGTTTGTTCTTGAATACCCACTTGGTGCCTATGGGGTTGCATCCTGGTGGCGGCTCAACTAATGTCCAAACCCGATTGCGGACAAAATTCTCAAGCTCTTCTTGCATAGCATTAATCCAATTTGAATCAGAAAGAGCATGAGAAATGTCTCTGGGCTCAAAAGATGCAACAAATGCAGATTCAGCAAACACAGCAAGAGAGGCAGAAGAACGCAAAGTTCTCTCAGTCAAATCACCAATGATGAGCTCTGAGGGATGGTCACGCTGAACTGCTCGGGTTCCCTGGTGATCTGAAGTCACCTCACCGGAGTCAGCAGCTGGCACCTCTGGACTCGACTGAGGGGGCTCGATCGAAGTGGAAGAAGTGATCAGAGGTCCGCCCTCATCATCAGTCGAAGTCTCAGAAGGTGTGCGCTCTGCGGGGGATGCAGAAGGCCCACCCTCATCAGCAGCTGGAGTATCCTCATCTTCTTCAAAGATGGACTCTCCGAGCTCATCATCACCAGAAAGCTCAAACGAAGGAGTCAAAGAAGGCATGGACTCATCAAAAGAAACTTCACAAGTCTCGACAAGCAGCTGGGATTCGAGGTTCCAAACACGAAAACCTCGAGAATGCAAAGCATAACCAAGAAAAACACCATCCCAGCAGCGAGACTCAAACTTGTCCAAATGCCCTCCCTTCTTGAGCACAAAGCACTTGCAGCCAAACGCTCGCAAGTGGCTCACCTTGGGCTGTCTGCCAAACCGCAACTCATATGATGTCTTACATAGGTAAGCTCTAAGAAAAATGCGGTTGGCCAGATAGCAAGCCGTGTTCATGGCTTCAGCCCAAAAACGCCTAGGAGTCCTGTGCTCATCGAGCATCGTCCTGGCCATCTCGACTAGCGTGCGGTTCTTTCGTTCCACAACGCCGTTCTGTGGGGGAGTGTAAGGAGAGGAAAACTGATGGTCCAGACCCTGATCACTACAGAAGCTGACAAACTGAGAATTCTTGAACTCAGAACCGTTGTCGGAGCGAATTGCTCGCATCCGGCCATTGTTCTCATTCTTCAGCTTCAAAATCAGGTCATGGACAAATTGAAAAGTTTCATCCTTAGACTCCAGAAAGAAAACCCACGAGAAACGAGAAAAGTCGTCAACAATCACAAGTGCATACCATTTCCCACCGACTGAGCGTACCCGAGCTGGACCTACAGTGTCCAAATGTAAAAGCTCGCCTGGATACGAGGTCAACACCTGAGTCACAGGTGAATGAGAAGCGGCAACCATTTTTCCATGACGACAGGGATGACACACTAGATCCTTCTCCATCTTAAGCTTGGGCAATCCTCGGATGAGGTCCATAGAGCTTAACCTGACTAGCAGATCAAAACTCAAATGACCTAACCTCCTATGCCACTTCTAGAGCTCAGAGGAGGATCCAGCAATCAAACAGCGAGAAGGGCCAAAAGAACTAGAGAAGTCAATTCGAAAAACTTTACCGAAGGATAAAATCTGACAAACTAAAGACCCTCTAGAATCAACCACAGAAGAATTTCCCTTCTTAAAACGCACTTCCAAACCATCCTCAAGAAGTTGCGACACAGAAATTAAATTAAAATTCAGATTTTTGACCAAAGCAACATTCTTTAAAGAGAAATGGTCTGAGATGCTGATTGAGCCTATGCCACTTACTTTCCCTTGACCGTTGTTCCCGAATGTAATGTACTCTTTGGAGCTCGGGGGAGTGAGACTGGAGAACCATCTGCGATGTCCCGTCATGTGGCGAGAGCATCCTGAGTCCATGATCCAAACATCCTCCAGTCCCCGGTCCTGCACAATCAATGTCTGTAAGTGGGAGCAAATGGTCCGGCACCAGGTTTAGCAAAAGAGCTAAACCAGTGTCGAGCCATCTGCTCAAAAGATGGAAAGCGAAAACCATCAAAAGAGTTTGGACCAAAACGCGGCTCAAAACGCGGTCCACGGTCCTTCCTAACCCTGCGGCCACGAGGTCCAGAACCGTAGCCAACACGGTCTAGAACTCTGCCGGAACGAACACCACCAACTGGAGCATGGGCAAGAAAGCCGTCTCCTCTACCACCACCTACACGACGCGGCCTGGCCTCCAGCCTCTCCCCGCGCCGAGGAACACGCAGTCTACCACCCTGCTGGTAGAACTGCACCTGATCACTACGAGCCCTCTCTGCTCTCTCAACCCGCTTCCTCCTGAAGCAAAACTCCGCAAGATGCCCGTCTCTCTGACAATACTCACAATGATAGGTAGGCTTCTTGGGATGTGGTTGAGGCTTGGGGTTCTTGGGCTTGGTAGTGTTTGGTGTGGTCTTCTTGGGCTGAGAGGGTCCAGGAAGAGAATCTAAAGAGGAGTGGAGGTGTTTGGGCTTAGGAACCCAGATAGGTTTCTTGGGTGGAGCTTTAGGTGGTTCATTGATCACTCCATCCTTGGGCTGACAAGCCAGGGAAGACTCAGTAGAGTGGGTCTTGGGATACCTCTGCTCTGGAGTCATTTTACTCCACTCCACTGCCCGGCTAATGGCACTCTCAAAGTCAGCCTTGGTGTAGGTATAACCTACCCCAAACCCATCCTGCCTCTTGAACTGCTGGATCATCATGCCGAGTTGTGGCTCTCTAGCACTGATCCAACTCAGGATAGACCGGAGATAAAAATTCTCATTCTGAGAATCAGCTAGCTCCTCTCTCAAGGAAGCTAGTACCTCCACCTGAGACAAGCAGGTCTCACACTCACTCTCCACTTGGACAGACTTTTCAGATTTCAGCTTGATCAACTCCATTCTAAGAGACAGACAGTTCTCACAGACAGTGGGTGGAACTGACAATGTCTCAAGCTCTAGCTTAGTCTGCGCAAGCTCAGCTCTTAACCTCTCCAAATCACCCAAATGCTCATCGCCCTTGGATTTCAGCTCAGCTAAGGCAGCTAGATGAGTTGGGCAATGAACACAGGGTGTGACGACAGTGGCTTGAGCATCTTTCAGCTCCAGCTGAGCGCTTTCAAGCTCAGTGGCCAAAGCATCCCTCTCATCAACCCTTTCTGTGTACCTAGACTTCAAAGTCGACAGGTCACACAGGAGCGCCTCACACTTCGGGCACTCACTGCTACCACCCAAGCAAGGGGAAGAAGATAGACTCTCAACTCTGCCGTTGGCTACGGCAAGCTCACTTTCTAACTCATCTATCCTTTTCTTAGCCCCCCTAAGCAGTTTTTCCCGATACTTCAACTCCTGACGATTGCTCTCAAGTAAATCAACAATTTCGCGCTCATATGATGATACCTTGCTATCGTCGTCGTCGGAGTCGTCGGAGGAGCTCTTTTCTTCCTTATCCCCAAGAGCCATTGAACAGAAGCTCTTGCGGGATCTTCGGCGCTGGTGTGAGCGGCTCTTCGGCTTGTCTCCGAAGGCCATGAAGCAGAGGCCCGCCGGATCGTCCTTGTCCTTCCCCTTCCTGATGACGATCTCCTCATCGCTTGAGCTTGATGAAGAGGAAGAAGACGTGGACTGCTTGGAGTAGCTCTTCTCCATCTCGGCGAAGAAGGCCTTGTCGCGCTTCTTGTTCTCTCGCCGGTAGTCCTTCAGGGCCTTCTTGAAGAAACGAGTCTTCGGCTTGCCCTTGTTGAAGGATGAGCTCTCATGCTTGCCGGAGTCGTGGAAGCTGCCACTGGTGCCCTTCTTGTGGCCGTTGCGCTTGGGGCAGTCGGCGATGAAGTGTCCTGGATCACCACACTCAAAGCATCCGGATTTTGTGCCGTGTCTTTTGAACATTCTTTTGTCATAGACACGACGCACCCGGTTGTTAAACAGACACAACTCATCATCTCCCAAAGACTCAAGCTGGTCCTCAGTGATAGACATCAAAGAGAACCCAGCACAACTCACAGCAGAGGGATCAACAGAAGGTGTAGCAAGGGCCAGGGATTTTGATCCCGAACCAGTGAGATTTGATCTCAGCTGGATATCTACCTCAGTGGCCTTCAGCTTGCTAAATAACTCAGAAATGGTCAAGGTATCGTAAGAAGTGCTCTCAACGATAGAGGATACCTTGATCTCCCAGATCTTTGGGTCCAAGGTATGAAGAACCTTGAGCGCCTGCTCGTGATCTGAGACTAACTGAGCACCCTCAGCCTTGTTGTCCCGAAGCTTGTTAATGATCGACTGAAAGCGACCAAACAAAGCCTCAACAGATTCACCCGGCTTCTGTGTGAAATTCTCATATTCACGCCGGTAGGTCTGATAGAGCCGAGCCTTGACCTGTGCTGTTCCCTCATGGTGTGCCTTGAGGGTAGCCCAGATCTCTCTCGCAGTGGAGAGATGACTCACACGCTCAAACTCAGTGGGACCTAATCCAGAAAACAGAATGTTCACAGCCTTACTGTTGCTCAGATGCTGAGCAATGATACCAGCAGTACCATGCTCAGTGACTGGCAGAATGACAAATGTGGTGTGAACACAAATGTCCCATATGTCCGAGCCCTGGCTCATTAGATAAGCTCGCATGCGAGTCTTCCAATAATTATAGCCATAGGCTTCCAAGGACGGGACCTTGCCAGGAGACGTCATGGTCACTACCGGGGTTTAGAACCGGTTAAGGTATGGAAAAACCCTAACCAGGCTCTGATACCACTTGTAGGACCGAAAGTAGCGACCAGAGGGGGGGTGAATGGGCGCCTAAAAATTCTTTCGAATCAATGGCCTGCTCCCAAAACCCAACGCATTTTAAAAAGAAAAACTAAACAGCAACGCGAGAACAGATTGACTAAGTCTGCAGATTCGAAGTTTGCTGATTCTGAGGTTGCAGATTCTGAGGTTGCAGATTCTGAGGTTGCAGATTCGGAGGTTGCAGATTCGAAGTATGCAGATTCGAAGTATGCAGATTCGAAGTATGCAGATTCGAAGTATGCAGATTCGAAGGTTGCAGATTCGAAGTATGCAGATTCGAAGGTTGCAGATTCGAAGTATGCAGATTCGAAGTATGCAGATTCGAAGCTTGCAGATTCGAAGTCTGCTGATTCGAAGTCTGCAGGTTCGAAGCTTGCAGATTCGAAGTCTGCAGATTCGAAGCTTGCAGATTCGAAGACTGCTGATTCGAAGTCTGCTGATTCGAAGCCTGCAGGTTCGAAGCTTGCAGATTCGAAGTCTGCAGATTCGAAGCTTGCAGATTCGAAGTCTGCTGATTCGAAGTCTGCTGATTCGAAGCCTGCTGATTCGAAGTCTACAGGTTCGAAGCTTGCAGATTCGAAGTCTGCAGATTCGAAGCTTGCAGATTCGAAGTCTGCTGATTCGAAGTCTACTGATTCGAAGCCTGCAGATTCGAAGCTTGCAGATTCGAAGTCTGCAACACAGAGTTGGACTTCACACAAGAAAAGGAACTTTGACCCTGCCAACTCGATCAAAAAGCAACACAGGAAAAGCAAGGCTAAAGTACTAGCATACTGTAGCTACAGGAAAGTAGTACTACTTGCTACAGAGTAGTAGTACTACTTGCAACAGCAAGAACTAGTACTACTTCTCACGAAGAACACATACAACAGAGAAGCTTCTGTTCCAAATAAATTGATCGCACGCACAGAGAATGAACTGCAGTGCACAAAAATGCTTCGCACAAGCAAAAACAGCCAGATTAAAAGCTCTCCCAGACAACAAAAAGTCACTTAAAAACTTCAGGAAGAACAAGGCTTGTTGCCTGGTGACCCACGCATGAACAGGGGAGAGAGAATGCAAGAAACAAAATGACCCAAAGGAGTAGTATTGATTTTCAGCAAAAGGGTGGTCCAAACCCTAGGGGTTGGGGTCCTATTTATAGGCAGCCCAACACTAGGAATATTCTACCTGCCCCTTAGGGTTTTTACAGACTCAAAAATAAAGGAAAAGACTCTACTGCCCTTAGGTATTTTTACAGACACGACAGACTGACTGTGGGCCTAGAGTTACAGATGACTTATCCGGAAGCTAAGTTTTCGTAGCGACTACGGCTTCTCTTCTGGACAGTCGGATACAAGATCGACGGTCGTCAGTTTTGCGCCGAAACTGACAAAGCCTCCACCGACTTTGCACCAGGTACCCGGATTGGGCCGGCCCGATTCCGCAGCTCTCTCAGCCCGGCAATCACTCACCGCCCGTGTACCTGAGTCAATCCTGGTCAACAGCCCAGTGGGTCTTCTACTGCTTCTGGCCCATGCACCCGGATTGGGCCAGCCCGACTTCGCAGCCTCCTCTGCCCGACAGTCGCTCGCTGCCCGTGTACCTGAGTCACACGCGGCCCATAAAACAGCAGATCTCCTCTCTTCTTCAGTCCTCTTTGACTATCGTTGACAATGACTCATCACTTCTAGAGCCATGAGGCCCACGCTATTCAGCATGGCTCCTCAACAGCGCTCTGAGGGCTCCTCCTCCGGATATGGGAAGGACTACGCGCTTGCCACGGTCCGGAGCGGCTTCGAGCTTGGGGGCCGGGACTCCGCCGAATTCCGCGACCGGGGTCACGGCCTCCGGCTCTTCCTGTCGCCTGACTACTTGGACCGGGTCCGGCCGAGGGGTAGGATGCCCTCGGTCGGAGGAACCGCGACCGGACTGGCGCTCGAGGTAGTCACTGCGAAGAGCGAGGATGGTTCGGCAGGAGTCGGTGTCGTGGCTCCGGTTCTCTCCGTGGACGCTGCAGTAAAAGGTTCCCCTGGTAGGCGCTCGGGGTGGAGGCTTGGGCCCGGCCTGGCGACTTCCGCCGGGCGTGTGTAGGTGCTTGGCGGGCGCTTGAGGGGTGATGCTAAGGACTTCCCCCCGAAAGTGCTTTCGGTTCCGCCGTGAGTCTTGATGAACAAGGTCCGGGCGAGCGGGCTCCAGGCGCCGGAAGTCGGGGGCGCGACGCGGGCCCCGGCTGGGTTCCGGAGGCGCTTCGTACGCCTGGACGCTCGGAGCCCGGACAGGGACTACCATCGCCTGTCGGCGTATCTGGCCTTCTTCGGACTGGGCGTACTCTTCGAAGTACGTCATGAGCTGTGCCACTGAAGAGATGGGCTTCCGGTGGAGCTTATCAAGGAGACCTGGGTGGGTGACGCCTTCCCGGGCCGCGTCGATGACTGAGGAAGCCGAAAGTCCCTTGATCTGGGCTTTGGTGTGCGCAAAGCGTTGGGAGTATTGCCGCAAGGTTTCTCCGGGTTGCTGCTTCACTTGGAAAAGGCTCCCGGTAGACATAGGGGCCACGAAGGTCCCCTGGAAGTTGTTGACGAACTTCTTTTTCAGCTGCTCCCACGAGTGGATGGTCCCTGGCCGGAGGGACCAGAACCACCGAAGGGCGATCCCCTCGAGCGCCAGAGGGAAGCATTTGGCCATGGCGTCCCGGCTTCCCCCAGACGCTTCTATCGCCAGAGCGTAAGAGCGAGAGAACTCGCCGGGGTCGGAGTCCCCGGAGTACTTAGGGAGCTTGGCGGCGCGAAAGTTCGAACCGAAGCGCACCCTCTGGAGGTCCGGGTGCAGGGGAGAGTCCTCGTCGTATGATGCGTTTTCCTCCTCCGGGGGGTTCTCGTCGTCGCTCAAGTCCGTGACCGCAGCTCTCGCGGCGCGGAAGGGTGCCGGAGTGGCCGGGGCCGAAGCGACGCTTCCTGACGCCACAAAGCCAGCTCCGCCTTTAGCCTAGCGTTCTCGGCGGCCAGGGCATCGGCTTGGCTCCCGCTTCCCCCGGAAGTTGTGTCGGGGTCCCGCGAGCGGACGTAGTCTGTCTGAAGGGACACTACTACTGGAGGTCCGCCCGGGAGACGCTGCTCCGGTGGCCCACTCGGCGACCCGGCCAGGTTGGCGGAGGTCGGCTCGGGCAGGCCGTCGGTGCCCCGGGCTCCGGGCGTCTCTTCTTGCAGCTGGGTGGGGTCTACTGGGGGCGCCGCTCCGACGGTCGTGGTGGTGGGAGCTGGAGGATTGGGGTCGACGGCCGGGGCGGGCTCGCCCCCAGCGGTTCGAGTCGATCTGCGCAGGGGGGGCGTGCTCGCTCCTTTCCGGCTCGACATGCTTGGGTGGATGGGTGTAGAGGACGCTAGCTTTTCGGACTAGGATCCCCACGGACGGCGCCAACTGTTGGGACGACGGATCGAACCAGCAGGTTTTCTAGGAGAAATGGAAGAAATGGGAATAGCGTGTTCAATGCCTTGTTGAGCCTGCCTGTTACAACTGTAGTGAGGGGTATTTATAAGGCGCCCCGTCCAGAGGACTAAGCGCCTCCGGACCGCCAACGGCTACCCGACCAACCCTGACTGGTAGTACAGACAAAACGGGCGATACATAGTACAGACAAGAAGATTCGACTCTGACAGCGTATCAACCGTGTCGGACGCTTCCTGCGCCGCCCGACACGGCTCAGAGGATCGCGATCCTGTCCTTTCGTACGATCGCCCAGTCCTTTTCCCGCCACAACTCTCTTTGGGTCCGTCCCCCCAGATCGGCCGAGGGCCTCGGGCCTCCAGCCTCCGGAAGACGGGCTCCGGCGTCTTGCACCGAGGGGCGACCTCCGGCTCCCTCCCGCCGGAGGGTGGCCTCCGGACTCGCTCCTCTGGAAGGTGGCCTCCGGACTCGCTCCTCCGGACAGTGGCCCCCGGTCTCTCGCCTCCGGAAGGTGGCCTCCGTCATTAGGCCAGGGCCCTCCGGCCGAGGGTCCACCCCTCCGGCCGAGGGCCCACCCCTTCGGCTCTAGGGATTATCTCCCCCAACAGGGTACCTTCAGCCGTAGCCATACTTCGCACTTACTACCTTCTCCTGGCGCACCTCGACCCGAGGTCCGACCTCGACCCCTTCGCAGCCTTAGTGACCGAGCTCCCGGCTCACCTAGCATCAAGTCTCCCGCTTGACCCAGGTTCACCTGCTGCGAACCCTCCGTCGCCTCCGAAGTCACCTGCGCACCTCAGACAAACAGACAAGTGTATCCAGTACCCCGGAGACCTCTCCGGGTAAACAACCTTCGGCACACCCTCCGGTGTACCGCCCAAAGTACCGAACCCTTTGGTACAGCCAGGTCATTGTGTACTGTCGGACCCCTCCGACAGGCACACTCCGCTGCAACAGCCGCAGCAACCAGAACCCACCGAACCCTTCGGTGAAGCAACCTCCGAACCCCTTTAGAGGGACCCCTTTGAATCAGAGGATAAAATCTGTCAATCGCTCATCACAGACTCCGAAACCAACCCTTGGTTTCTGAATATGCATGATCGGATAGGAAGATCCGATGGAGATAACAACGGAAAGAAGATGAAGATTATCTGAAATCGGTTAAGATAGAGTGCTTGCACGACAAGTCTCTGGACTATAAATATGTACCCCTAGTTAGATTAGAAACACACAACTCTGTCAAACAACTATTCGGCGCATCGCCACCTTTGGCTTCCAAGGTTATCCCAGCGGGATTCGGCACTCAAGCTAAGATGCATCGTTTCGATCTCTAGCGAAGAAGTGAGTCCCGCTACCCCCAACATTTGTATCAACTAGGTCAGTATCCTCACGACTACATCCGTTTTGATCTCTTGAGAAGAACGTCGAAACAGTACAGTCGTCGGCTGTTCTCGATATATTAGCTAGGTCTAAGGCTGCATCAGATTGATCTCTTAGATTGATGTGATCTAGGTGTGGTATTTTGAGGCTTCATCGGTTAAGTCTGACATCTCTTGCTACTGTATCTTTTTCATGTTGTATACCATTCATCTAAATAAAGCATGCCTGATACTTTGATATATTATTAATATCATCGTGATTAGCTACTATCTTGGTTAGGTCCAATCTAGTTATTGTGATGACTTTCATGATATAGATATGTTATCTGGCATGATTTATTTATTTCTGTCGGAGTACAAGTCGACGAGTTATCTTCAATTCAACGCCACATCTTATAAGCCATCGGAAAAGCACTCATTAGCCTATGTGGTAAATTGTCCATCCTATCGGCCGATGACATGCTCGCCCAATTGCTTCATCCCTGGTCATTGGCCCTATGACCGATATGCGTGATATTCCACAAATATCACATCCTCATCGCGGTCATCGACTCGATAGCCGATATACCATACTATATCGTCTTTTCATGTTTAACCTTATCAATTGCAGGGTCAAACTAATCGGCATGCTTTGAACCCTTTTTCTAAGAACATAAGTACTGCACTAGAGTTAAGCAGATCTCTCAGGCCACACGTGTGTCAAAGTATGACCAAAAAACACACCAACAAGAGTCCACTACGACGGTTGTAACTAGAGGATAGAGTAGTATTTCTCTGTTGGTTTACTGCATATAAATACATCTCCTTTCTACTGTAATAAGGACATCATTATTCATGTAATAAAATATATTTTGAACTGATTTAAGGCTATTATCTTTTTTGGAGGGCTCGTTCAGTCCACAATCAATCTTTCCACTCAACTAACACTTCGGGATCATTCGAACCAGTTAGCGTGATCTTTTACATATACATTATATTTTAGATATATTCAAATATATCATATTAATGAATATTAATATATATATATATGCTATTCTACACCACGGGTGTAGAATGCTATTCTACACCCGACGTGGAATGGAGGGGTTGGGATTGGGTGGGGGGTGGGCACGATTTGGATGATCGGTGTAAAATAGCATTTACACCCATAGTGTAGAATAGCATTCCCGTGTGTATATATATATATATATATATATATTATTTTATTAGGTTTAAAACGGTATATCGGTGCCAAACCAGCTATGGAACGGAATTAAGAAGCTTGAGCGAAACTTTACGCAAACTGTCCCCAAGGAATAATTCGAGGCCCGACCTTTCGTAAAAGAACACCAAAAAATAACCCCACCAACCTCTCCAACGATATAGAACCGAGCGTTTCTCCCTGCCTCCGCCCGAATCACACACCAACCCACGCCAAAAATCACCACCAGCTCGATCGATCGGAAATGGCCGCCGCCTCACGCACCGTCCTCTCCAGCCCGCACGCAGCGAGTCCCGGCGCAGTGATGGTGCGTGCCGCGCCGTCGTCAGTGGTGCCGCTCTCTCGCAGTCGCGTCCGATCCGCGGTCGTGTCGTCGTCGTCGCCCGCGGCGGCGGTGGCCGCATCGGAGCCGGCGGGGCAGATATTGGGTGCTGGTTCATACGGGGCGCTGTGGCCCAAGCCTGCCGTGCTAGTGGCGGAGAAGCTGAGCGAGGCCGGGCTGACCGTGCTGCGGCAGTTCGCGGACGTGGAGTGCGCGTACGGCATGTCGCCCGCCGAGCTCCTCGCCAAGGTGGCGCAGTTCGACGCACTCATCGTGCGGAGCGGCACCAAGGTGACGAGGGAGGTGCTGGAGGCCAGCCGCGGCCGGCTGCGAGTGGTGGGGCGCGCCGGCGTCGGGATCGATAACGTAGACCTCCAGGCGGCCACCGAGCACGGCTGCCTCGTCGTGAATGCGCCCACCGCCAACACTGTCGCTGCCGCTGAGCACGGGATCGCACTGCTCGCCTCCATGGCGCGCAACGTTTCGCAGGCGGATGCCGCGCTCAAGGCCGGTGAGTAATTGCTTGACTCTGCTTTTCGATCAGTTCACTGGATACTTTGCACACAAATTGCTGGCATCATTTCATTTGTTCCGCGCCATGGCTGATGTGATAGAACTTGAGGGCCATTTAGTCGATTAATCAATCGATAATGAGATCATTTTACTCGTTGATTAGTGGAGCATCATTCAGATGCAAGCAGGAGAACATAAACAAACATAGCTACAAAAATAAATAATATTTCGAGTTTAGTGATGCTGCAAACTGAATCCTCTAATGAAATGCCCTTCTAGTTAATAAACCCATTACTAGTTCGGTTGTCTCTCAACTTGCACGAGCATCACAACTTTGGACATTAGTTTTTTTTTCAAATAAAATTTTTTCGCATCCATCGCGATTGGGCTGTGAAGATATTTTTTTTTCTTTTCGAGAGGCCACCGAATCATTTTCTTGTTCTACAGTATACAAACCCACTCACCGATTGCACGGCACAATGTACACGTACAGTGGGAACACTGGGGCATATTCGCATATTAGTACTTCTCTTGCAGTACATAATTAGTAGCTATGATCTTTTCTTTCGTTTTTTGTTGTGGAAATCTGGATCCAGTAGTGATGCGAGCAGATAGATGTTACTGAAGCAGGGCAGGTTCAATACTGTTGTATGCAAATTTTCTTGCGTGCAATTCGATAGATTTTTATAGAACAGGGGAAACAAAGCCATGTGGATTATAGTTTTGCCCAACTTCTACTATATGGGAATGGTCGATGCAATTATTGGAGTCAACTGAATCTTGCTTCTCCTGTCTGAAGTAAATTATTGCTTCCTATGAACCACTCTGCTTGTGCACCAACAAAACGCTCAGCCCCTCTTGTATGTACAAGTCGTTATCACCAGTGCTTCTATCGTGTAATTATGTGCGCAATCAGAATGCTTTTGTGTCCATTTTGGTGTCTATTTTAGTTTCCCTTTCTTTAATGCAGATCTTTTGCTTCCTTTGACATAACGGAAGTAGATTTAAAGTACTAACTGAGAATACACATAATTGTTAGCTTGCCTCACCTCAGAGACCCAGACACTTAAGGCCTTAACCAATTAGTGAACTAAACCCATAAAAAAACTACACTTAGTGTATGTGTTAGCTGCCTGCCTGTGTAAATTGCTACTAAGTTTTTGTCACAATAATATTTCCCATGGCTTCTCTGATTGTCCAATGGTATGCCAATTTTTTTTAAAAATGTATTGAATCTACATTAAAATCCAGAAGCATAAATGTAAATTCAGTACAATTCTCACCATTGGTCTGGCATAATTACGTTCACAGGAAGTCCTTTTTTACCGTTTAGGTTCTATACCTGTTTCATCACTAAACAGAAAAATGTAACATGTACCAGACTTCAAAAAATTAACCATTACTGAAGAAAAACAGGGAAGAAAGCGTTAGGTAATAACTCAAAGCCATCAAGTTGATTGTGATATCGACAACCTATTTATTGGGGGTTAGTGATCAGGCATAGTCTATTACTTTTTCCAATATGCAAAGTCTATTTCAGACAGTGACAGCTTATCGATTTAACTAATACAAATGCATCATAAATCTGGGTGAGAAGCATATAACTTTTACCGTTAATTCTGATAGGACAATTATGCTGTTGGTGACTTCACTATTCATAATATAAGATCACATATTAACCAAGGTAAGATGTATGAGAAATGTTGCTGTATAAGTTATGAACTTCTGATTTGCTTCCAAAACGAGACTTCCTTTTCTATGAACAGATCTTTCAAAGGATCGGAACATCTAAAAAGTGGTAAAATCTTCTCTGTGAATTCACCTAAAGATTCCTTTTGCTTATTGGAGAATGTATGCAAAACCAAGTTGGCAATAGATCCCTATGAAAAATATATTTACAAAAGATATTATGCCTCAATTTAGTGGAGAACATGATCCTGATCAACTTTAGCAAAGATGATCTTCCTGGTGTTGGGATTATACCTATTTGTCAAAGTTCTTAAAATATTTCTACTTATTGAAGCAAAACTGTCATCGGGTACTTTGAAAGTGGTTTCTTTCTGGTATTTATAAGTAGGCTGGCTAAAATTTGAAAAAGGCAAAGTGATGTAACTTATTAGTTGCAAACAATTTATCCCTCGATATAAGCTGTGGAATACCAAAATATTACTGTCTCAGATTATGATGATGAAGCTGAGTACTCCTGTTTATCTTTCAAGCACTTTAATCAAACAGTTCATCGTTGCTATAAATATATTGAATGAACAAATCTCCCTTTTACCACAGGAAAATGGCAAAGAAGCAAGTACGTTGGAGTTTCCCTGGTGGGAAAGACACTTGCAGTCATGGGCTTTGGAAAGGTTGGTTCAGAGGTAGCAAGGCGAGCAAAAGGGCTCGGGATGCACGTGATTGCTCATGATCCGTACGCCCCAGCTGATAGGGCTCGTGCCATTGGAGCTGAATTGGTCTCTTTTGATGACGCCATAACCAGAGCCGACTTCATCTCCCTTCATATGCCACTCACCCAAGCGACATCCAAAGTCCTCAACGATGAGTCCTTCGGTAAGATGAAGACAGGAGTTAGGATCATCAATGTGGCCAGGGGTGGAGTGATTGACGAAGATGCTCTTGTCAGAGCCCTTGACTCTGGCAAAGTTGCTCAGGTGATTTGAACTCTCCCATACATACTCGGTTATCTTCTGAATCATCAATGTACGATTTCTGTGAAAGTTGAGGTTTTCTCTGCCAATGTGGATCAGGCAGCTCTTGATGTCTTCACAGAGGAGCCCCCAGCAAAGGACAGCAAGCTGGTGCTCCATGAGAATGTGACTGTTACACCCCATCTTGGAGCAAGTACAGTGGAGGCCCAGGTCGCATGTCCTTACATTAATGCAAACCACATGCCTCTGTCCCCGATCTATGTACTAACTTCACTGAACTCGCCAAATCTCAGGAAGGCGTCGCTATCGAGATAGCTGAAGCCGTCGTCGGTGCTCTGAGAGGCGAACTCGCAGCAACTGCCGTGAATGCTCCCATGGTCCCAGCTGAGGTACGAACCGTTTCCCTTTCTTCGCATCTTGATCATTACTGACTTACCGTCATCACACCTCAATTATGCAAGTAAGGAAAGTTCTTGGGCAGCTCGAGCTCATGGATCTTATGGATATTTTTTCACCTATGTCAGGTTATGTTGGAGCTCGCCCCGTATGTTTCACTGGCAGAGAAGTTAGGCAGGCTGGCAGTTCAGCTCGTCGCTGGCGACAGCGGCGGCATCAAGGGCGTCAAGGTGGTGTACACCTCAGCCCGTGACCCTGACGACCTCGACACGAGGGTCCTCCGTGCGATGGTCACCAAGGGCATCGTCGAGCCCGTGTCGAGCACGTTTGTCAACCTCGTGAATGCGGACTACACCGCGAAGCAGCGCGGCCTGCGCATCACCGAGGAGCGAGTCTCCCACGAGAGCCCAGCCGCCGAGGCACCGCTGGAGTGCATCCAGGTACGCCTCTCCCACGTCCAGTCCAAGTTCGCCGGCGCGATCAGCGACGGCGGCGCTGGGGACATCGTCCTCGAGGGCAGGGTCAAGTACGGCGTGCCACACCTCACCGTCGTAGGCCCCTACGAAGTCGACGTCAGCCTGGAGGGCAACCTGATCCTCTGCCGGCAGGTCGACCAGCCCGGCATGATCGGCAAGGTCGGCAAAATCCTAGGCCAGAGAAACGTCAACATCAGCTTCATGAGCGTCGGCCGGACCTTCCGCGGCAAGCAGGCCATCATGGCCATCGGCGTCGACGAGAAGCCCGACAAGGACACGCTCGAGAACATAGGCAAGATCCCTGCGATCGAGGAGTTCGTCTTCCTCGAGCTATGATGAATGCTGCAACTCGTCCGAGTCCGTAGGATAAGTAGCATTTGGGCCGAGTGGGCACAGGTGGCAACGTGATCCGTGGTTAGGCTTCATCTGCTTTTTTTTCGTCAATTATATATGTGAAGGGTGTCTTAGCTTGGGCCCTGCTTGAATAAAAACGATATGTAACTATATGATTATGTATATTCGATGTGTAACTGTATTGTCGTTGCTCAATGCTTGTTTGTGACTTGTCAGCATGATGTCATGTGCTGTATCAGACATATATTGTACTGGTTGATGCTATAAATACTCACTAGTAGTATTAATACTTGACCATTTGATGATGGAATGAAATGTTATAATGAACCCTTCAACTAGACAACACTGAATTGCTATAACTTGCACAATTCTGCTACTCACAGACATTGAGAACATCTTCAAGAGAGCATTTTAAATTTTATTCGCTAAATACCTATCCTAAACTCTATCCTTTCCTAAAACTTAATCAATATATATCAGTTTCCCAATAATTATCACTACTACAAAAATAGTCTGCAGTGGCGTTGAGCGTATGACTTAGGAAAGTATACGCGGATAGTATCTGAGGATATTAAAAAAGTAAGTTGATTTTATTGTGTGTTAATCTAATATAATCTACAACGTATATACTTATATGTTACGTATGCAGACGTTAGGTCAATCAACCGTTGTTGGAAAGAGCCAACTCTCTAATGCAAAAATGTATATGGAATCGTATCAAGGATGTGTCGTTTCACGATGCATGAAATTATTCATGAGCATGGAATACTCTTCGATCCTGAGGGTGAAGTGGCCAAGCATCTAACTCTGAGACGTTGGGACGAAAGACCTAAAAGGCTTGAACAATAAATTTTCAAGAATTTTGAAACTCATAAGCAAAAATAAGATACGCAAAATAAGAGCTGGCCTTCCGAGAAAAAACATTAAACAAAATGAGCATGTATTTGTAAACAATTGTTAATTTTGAAGTTTTGATAGATGTAAACTTTGTAAACTTGATGTGTGATGAAATGTAAACTTTGTAAATTTGTAAATTGATGAGATGTGTTGTTGTTGTGGATGGATGTGGGAGCTGATAATTTATGTGGTTGTGTTGCTATTGTGGATGTGGATGGCTGTGTGAAGCTGTATATTTCTATGTTTTTGTTTGTGGGACTATGTGAATTAAGGTTTATAACATTCTGTGTAATAGGAAAAACACAGTAGTGGCGGGCATGCTGACGTCATCTGCCCACCACTGCTGTTAGCCATAGCAGTGGCGGGCAGATGACGTCAGTGCACCTATCACTGCTGTTGACACAGTGGTGGCGGGCACTCTACCCGTCACTGCTAACCAGGGTTAGCAATGGTGTTAGAGCAGTAGTGGACTGGTTGCCCGCCACTACAGTACGTTTTTGCCCGTCGCTATAGTGAGTGTTTTTAGTAGTGTATGATCTCTTATTTTTAAATACTGCAAATATAGTTTATAATCTATAATAATTTTGTGTGAAGGTATAATACTTTTAAATATGTGTGTCATCTAGCCTATAGCAATGTGCCGGGAAGAAAACAATACACACGCAAGGAAAAAAATAGACGCTGATAAAAAAATAAATGACTAAACTAATCATATATTTGAGAGAGATAAGAGATGATTTAAGGAATGAAATAGGTAAAAGACTCGTTTAGGGGTTGTTCGTTTAATCCCTTGAGAAGGGGATTGGGAGGGATTGGAGGGGATTTATACTACAATCCCCCTCAATCCCTTCTAATCTCATTCAATCCCCTCCTAACCGAACAGGCCCTTGAAGAGATTGTTGAAGATTCAATTTTTACTAAAATACTTAAATTCAAATTTAGATAGCCATATAAGTAATCTCTTAGAGGATGCTCTAACACAAGACGTAAAAACAAATTATAGCCATCACAAGCACAAGCGGCATGCATCAAATAGGAATGGCTACCAACTTCCAATATTCCAAACAAAAAATGCTGAATAGATCTTTACTCAAAGCTGGCCGGGAAACAATATCTAATATAAGCAGCCTATTGTCGGTGCTATTGATCTTATTGCTGTACGTTTTTCTCCCCTAATTTATGTTTTGCAATAATGTTTTGCATGTTCTATTTGATTGTATATGACCAATTTTCTAGTTGAGACATCTGATAATAGTTGCTGACTTCCCGGGTTTTTTAAGAAAGGCAAATAAATGCTCAGTTTTGATTGAAAGCGGATAATTTGTTAGAGTTACCTGTTTACAATTAGGATAGACCACAACATATTCACACCCTTCAGCAGATTGACTGATCAAGCACTACAAAACAACAAATCAGCAGTGTACCACACCAGTCCTAGAAACAACCTTACATCAGTTTTTAACCAAAACAACCACAAAATAACAACCAATAACTAGCATCACAATAGTTTTGAGCAGAATAGACGCAAACTTTCACACCTAACCACAAAAGCAGCCAGAACTACCATGAAAATTTGATCACCAGCAAATGCATGTCACCAGAGATAAAAGCAAAAACACTTGTCCACCACAGCTATAACTTCTTTCTCTTTTTTTGTTATGTCCAGCAAATGCATCTCATTCGCTTCCGTCTCTCACGAGATTTTTCATCCTTTGAAAGTTTGCATGGAGCAAGTTGATGCACTCGGAATGTAAGCGGACGTTTGTTATTGCTGTCCTGGTCTCACGCCATGGCGCGCCCACTACGGGACTGGTCATATTTGCCGAGTGCCTAGGGCACTCGGCGAAGCCTCTTTTGCACTCGGCAAAGGCTTCGCCGAGTGCCACACTCGGCGAACCCCACTCGGCACTGAACGTGTCGGCGACGTGAGGGTTCGCCGAGTGCAATTTATCGGGCACTCGGCGAAGTCTTTGCCGAGTGCAATATAGACTTCGCCGAGTGCCACGTATAGCACTCGGCGAAGTCCACGGTTGACGGCCGGGGTAGCCGTTAACGGGACTTCGCCGAGTGCCCCACGTGGCACTCGGCGAAGGGGGTGTGCCGAGTGCCACGGGGGCACTCGGCGAAGGTGGCTCGGGGGGGGGGGGGGGCACGTGGCGCGAGGGGGGTTCGCCGAGTGCCCCACGTGGCACTCGGCGAAGGGGGTGTGCCGAGTGCCACGGGGGCACTCGGCGAAGGTGGCTCGGGGGGGGGGCACGTGGCGCGAGGGGGGTTCGCCGAGTGCCCCACGTGGCACTCGGCGAAGGGGCCTCGGGGGAGGGGGGCACTCGGCAAAGGCTAGGGTTTGCCGAGTGTCCGTTAGTGGCACTCGGCAAACCCAAAATTTTAACCCTGCCGCCATAACGTCGTCAGAAAAAAAATGGGCGGGACGATTTTCAGGTGCTTTGCCGAGTGCCTATGGTGTGGCACTCGGCAAAGCCTAGTGTTTGCCGAGTGCCACAGTGTTTGCCGAGTGTGTTTCACAGGGCACTCGGCAAACACCTTTGTGCCGAGTGCCCGATGAAATGCACTCGGCAAACACCGTGGCACTCGGCAAATATCTGTTTTCCGGTAGTGGCCTGCTCCCGCACGCTGCGCATGCATGGACGTTGCACTGCTACCGCCTAGATTAGTGACATGATTAGTTTGCATGCGCCATGCAGCCTCGTCGCGCAGTAGCTCCACTCGCTGCGCTCCTCCACATTCACTGCATGTAGCTTCGTGTATAAAGGTTTCTCACGAGGAGAAGTATCCTGTGCACATAAGCCACTACTACAAACTGTCATTGTAGTGGTGTTGGGCAAAACCACTGTAGTGGCGGGCCTTTAGATGCCCGCCACTAGAGTTGCTGGTGCTGACGGCAGCACCAGCGCCCGCCACTATTGTTGGTAAAGTAGTGGCGGTCGGTGATGACGTCAGCCCGGACCGCCACTAATTTACCAATAGCAGTGGTGGGCGCTGGTGCTGCCCGCCGCTGCTAAGATGGCCGCCACTAAAGTAATGATGACATCACTTGCGACCGCCACTACTATTCTAGCTATAAATGCGCAGCTTCTTCCTCCTCGAGCTCTACTGAAGTTCGCATTTAATTTTATCCGTACAATGGCGACAAAAATCTAGATAAAGAGGGGGGAGGCTTTGTTTTCGTTTCTTTTGAAGGATTTCATTCTAGGAGGTAAATCCATGCCGAATCTCACATTTATTTTGTATTTAATCATGTATACAATGAGTTATTAGCGTTTTTCTAATTTAGGGTTTGTGAATAGAAATTTTCAAATAATCTTCCATTTACAGTGTTACCTTCTCCCAAATGAACAAATATGACCCTCCTCACAATTATTCATCACTTGTATATTGATTTACGTCATTTTAATCTCTTTTTTAATTTGATTTATGATTATAGATCTAGAGTTATGTTGTTTGGAGAGAGAGAGAAACCAATATAGTTAATTTATTTAATAATTTTTTCTGCTTAATAAGTAGTTTTAATTAAAGCATTGAGGATTTTTAATTAATGTTGTTATGAGCGATAATAAATCAATATATTTTCAATTTGTAAATTACTAAAATTAACAATAATGATTTTATTAATATTTTTTCAAATAATATATGTTTTAGATGGAGCACAGGTCCTAGATGTACTCGTCCAACGACGGAGATGTGGTGGCATATTTTAACAGAGTAACTGAATTTACTGAAGCTGCCGCACAATATGCTTCCCGTTAGAGTGAAGAGGCAATATATTGTCCTTGTAAAGTTTGTAAAAACGAAGCGATGTATCCGTGTTCTGATCGTGAAACCATACGATTTCACTTGTTGAAAAATGGTTTCGTGAAGAACTATTATATATGGACGAAACACGGTGAGATGGGCCAAAATCCTCCTGAAGATTCTGATGTGCCGCAAGATGCTCATCAACATAGAAGAGGTTGTGATCATACATCCGACATAACACATGATGATGTTGATCAACATGATGATGATGACGCCTTTGATGTGGAGGAACTGATGCGAAATGTTGCGCCTGAGGTGTTGTTGTAGAGAACTACAACCAAAGGATACGATAACTTTGAAGCACTTGACAAAGCATCAAAAAACCTTCTTTACGAGGAACGCCACGGATGCGATAAGCAGTATACTGTGTTGTACACAATTCTTGAGCTTATGAAACTGAAGGCCAGCAATGGATGGTCTGACACCAGTTTTTCAGATCTTTTACAACTCCTAAAAAAGGTTTTGCCAAAACCCAATGGTTTACCATCTGATACGTACCAAGCAAAGAAGATGATTTGTCCGTTGACTTTGGGCGTTCAGAAGATTCATGCATGCCCGAACCACTGTATCCTATATCGAAAAGAGTATGGATTGTTAGAGAGATGTCCGCAGTGCAACGCGAGTCGATACAAACGTCCAAATGACTGTGTGGAGGACTACAATGACCACCAGAAGAAGAATAATAAGAGGTTGCAGAAGAGGAATAAAAATGTTATTGAAGACCATCCTGGAAAAAAGATGGAGAGGAAAGTTCCGGCCTTAGTAATGTGGTACCTACCGGTGATTGATCGCTTGAAACGTATGTTCTCTAATCCTAGAGATGCTGAACTATTAATCTGGCATTTCGCTGGGCGAAAGAAGGACGGAAAACTTCGGCACCCTGCGGATGCTAGGCAGTGGAAATCATTTGACTTGGCCCATCCAGATTTCTCGGACGATCCTAGAAATATCAGGATGGGACTTAGCACGGATGGAATGAATCCCTTCGGTGAGATGAGGAACCCACATAGTACGTGGCCAGTCTTTCTATGCTTGTTCAACATTCCATCATGGTTGTGCCATAAAAGAAAATACCTTATGCTCACTACTCTAATTTCTGGTCCAAAACAACCTGGCAATGACATTGATATCTTTCTAGAACCTTTGATGGAGGATATGAAACGTCTATGGGAACATGGTGTCTGTGTGTGGGATGAGCACAAGAAAGAGCACTTTAATCTAAGAGCCATAATCTTTTGCACCATAGCTGACAACCCAGGACGCATGTCCCTAACAGGACAGGTTAAAGGAAAGACAGCATGTGTAGTGTGTGTGGACCAGACAGAATCTATGCATCTTCCATCATTCGTTAAGACGATATATATGCGACACCGCAGATTTTTACCAAAAAACCACAAATATCGAAGAAATAGGAACCATTTCGACGGTACAATCGAGCTTGGACAGCCTCCACGAAATCGAGATGGCAAATTTCTATTCGAAATGGTAAAGAATATCAAAGTTGTTTTCGGAAAGAAGAGGAAGAAATCTGAAAAAATTTCAAAGGACGCTCCATTTAAAAAGCAGTCGATCTTATTTAGATATTTGCCCTACTGGATGCCCGCCACTATAGGTCGATTTTGCCCGCCGCTACAATGTCGCTTTGTAGTAGTGAGCTGCCCGTGCACATGGTGTACATGTAAGATCTCCACCTTCAATCTGTAATCCAACGGACAGCAGCTCCACCAGATCATTTAGCAAAAAACACCTCCCACCTCCCTCATTCCGTTCCTTGCTACATTTGCGATAACCCCCAGCGAAGCTGTTGTCCGTTGAATTACAGATTGAAGGTGGAGATCTCACATGTGCACCATGTGCACGGTCAACCGATGTGCACAGGATACTTCCCCTTCTCACGAATGCAATAAACTACGTTGAGACCAATCTTCCTTCATGGTATTAGATTGCGCGCGTTTATATAGCCCATCTCCCATGGACGACCGCAACCCTCTCTTCGACCTGGAGTCCTCCCTCCACAATACTTCTTCTCTCGCCGCTTCCCTCACGAGCGCGCTCGGCAACGACGCAGTCCTCCCACTGGCGCCAAACCCACTTCCTCCACCCACTGCCTCCTTTCTCCAGTCCGATCACTCTGGATCTTGCGAATCCAAACTATCCGGAGTGGCGTTGCTTCTTCGACTCCGTCGTCGGCAAGTCCGGACTGTGACTTCATCTCGACGCCCCCCCACTGCTAGCCAGCATGTCGATCCTGCATGGGTCATTCTCGACCACTGCATCATCAACTGACTCTACAACACGGTCTCACGCGACATCTTGTAGATTGTTCGCGCTCCCGGCGCAACGGCGCACTCTATTTGGACGGCGATCTACGACCTCTTCTGTGATCATCATCTTCACTGTGCCATCTACCTCGAAGCTGAATACCGCAGCCTCACTCAAGGCGACCTCAGCATCACAGAGTATTGTGCCAAGCTTAAACAGCTCATCGACGCTCTTCATGACGTCGGCCAGTCCGTGTCGGAGTCCTCACAGGTCCTTAACATGCGTACCACCACGTGATCTCTGCCATCACGTCCAAGCAACCACCGCATACATTTCTTTCAGATCGTTCCCTCTTGCTGCTCGAAGAACTTTACGACACTCAGTACTCCAAGATGGCGGTGAACCAAGCTCTCTTGGTCACGTCCGGATCCAGGCCGCCCGCACCACCCAGCATCAACACCAGTGCTGTCCCCGGTTCTCAACCCTGGGGAGGCCCTAGTTCCTCTGGCGGGCACTCAGCTCCGATAGAGCAAGCCGGGTCAGGTGGCCCCTCGTCCTTAGGCAGCAATCGTGGTCGTCGTCGTAGACGCGGCCATGGCTCACATAACGCCGGCGGCCCTTCTCCCATTGCTGGGTTTCAAGCTCCGCGACAACTCTCCTCGTGGACAGCTGGTTTTAATCACTGGACAGGCATGGTGCAAGCTTGGCCTATGCCGTTTAGGGCCCCTGGAGCAGGCGTGCTCGATCCACGCCCTGGCACACCACCACAGCAAGCATTCTACACTGGTGCTGCTCTGAACACGGTCGGCAACACCTGGGAGCCGAACGCCCTCCTCGTTGCCTTGGCCACTGCTGGCGTCCCCCCGGCTCCCTCGCCTACACCAGACTGGTTCCTCAACACCGGAGCCTCTTCCCACATGATTTCGTCGATGGGTAATCTTCACTCTCCTCGCCATCTTCCCTCTCCTCCCTCTGTCGCAGTCGGCAATGGCAATATTTTACCCGTCATAGCATCTTCTTCCATCTCTACATACTCACAACCTTTATTTTTTTAATAATGTCCTAGTTACTCCTTCTCTCATTAAAAATCTCATTTTTGTACGTCCTCTCACCCGTGATAACAATGTCTCGGTAAAATTTGATCCTGCTGGTTTTTCTATAAAAGACCTTCATACCCATCAGGTGATTCTCCGATGTGACAGCCATGGCGATCTATACCTGCTGTGACCGACGCTCCATCATGCCCTACATGCCTCCTCATCCGCCGTTGACCTCTGGCATCAAAGGCTTGGGCACCCGGGACGTCACCAGCTTGTCGATGCTCTCCACAGTTTTCCATTTGATTTTCATAAATCAGTCGATCACTTATGTCACGCTTGCCAACTTGGGAAGCACTCACTCACATATTTTCCTTTCTAGTTATTACATTCTGATGTTTGGACATCTCCCATTCCCAGCATTTCTGGTTTTAATTTCTATCTTGTCATTTTAGATGATTACTCACATTTTGTATGGACCTTTCCTCTATGAAAAATTCAGAAGTTGCATCTACTTTTATCTCCTTTTGTTCTTATGTCTACACTCAGTTCCGCTTGCCCATTCTTGCCCTACAAACAGACAACCTACGGGAATTTGATAATATACGTCTCCGCACACATTTCCGGCGCCATGGCATTGCCCTTGGGCTTTCCTGCCCATACACCTATGCACAAAACGGCAAGGCTGAACACAGCCTTCGCACTCTCAATGACAGCATGCGCACCATGCTTCTCCACGCGCATGCACCCGCTGTGTTCTGGGCGGAGGCTCTCGCTACGACAACTTACCTCCTGAATAGACGCCCATGTCGAACGACAAGTCCACTTACTCCCCATGAGCTCCTGCTCGGTTCTGCTCCCTCCTACGTCTCAGAGTGTTTGGATGCTTGTGTTATCCTAACTAGTTGGCGACCATGGCGAATAAATTGTGTCAGCGCTCAATGGCTTGTGCTTTTCTGGGCTATTCTGCTGATCACAAGGGCTACAGGTGCTATGATCTGTCGTCTCATCGAGTCATTACGTCATGACATGTGACGTTCGACGAAGGGAGCTTCCCTCTTGGCACCAAGCCTTCTAGTGTGGCCGCATGCCTCCCGGATGTCTTCCCCACCGACAATGACCCTCTTGTGCTCTAGCAAACTCAAGCATCTTCATCCCATCCAGCGTCTAGGCCCACCCCGCCGCTCGTGTTACCTCTACACTGTCGTCTAACCCCACCGACTCTGCATCGCCTACGGCCGACCCGGTTTCGTCGACCTCACCGTCTCCACCACGCGCATCGCCCTGTGTCGCCACGACGGACGGTCCTCTCGATTTGTCACCAAGCTCTGCACCCTCGCCAAGCTCTGCACCGAGCCCTCCTGCTCCGCCTCGGCACCACATGATCACACGGCGCATGGCCGGCATCACCAAGCCAAATCCGAAGTACGCCATGGCTGCTTCCGATGTACAGGACATCTCGCCTTTGTCGTCTTTGGCAAGAGCTGCACTTCGTGACCCACATTGGCAAGCCGCTATGCAATCGGAGTTTGATGCTCTACAGGATAATCATACCTGGCACCTTGTCCCTCGTCCCTCGGGATCCAATGTCATCACCGGCAAATGGGTATTTAAACACAAGCTACATCCGGACAGTACATTGAACTAATATAAGGCTTTTTGGGTTGTCCGTGGCTTCACCCAACATCCCGGCGTCGACTTCGGTGAGACATTCACTCCCATCGTCAAGCCTCGGACCATCCACACGGTCCTTGCTCTTGTAGTCGGACGCCGGTGGCCCGTTCGACAACTCGACGTCTCCAACGCCGTCCTCCACGGCTACCTTGATGAGCGAGTCTTATGCCAACAACCCGTCGGGTTCGTCGATGCCGATCAACCAAATGTAGTCTATCTGCGATCACGTTCCCTCTACGGACTTCATCAAGCCCCACCAGCATGGTTCCTCCGCATCACCATCTATCTTCGTAACATCGGCTTCATGGCTTCACGCTCAGACTCGTCGCTGTTTATTCTTCGACAAGGACAACACACGACGTATCTGCTATTGTACGTGGATGATATGGTTCTTTCTGCCTCTTCAGACTCTCTCATGCAGGACATCATCTCGCGTCTTCGCAATGAGTTCGCTGTCAAAGATATGGGGCCCCTGCATTTCTTTCTAGGCATCGACGTCCAACAATCAGATCACAGTTATTTCTTGTCACAGACCAAGTATGCTAAGGATTTACTCGATCGCGCTGGTATATATGTTGACATGCAAGCCGACCACAACGCCGATTGACGCCAAGGGCAAGCTATCCTCTACGGCCGAAGCTGCAGTACAAGACCCCAGCGAGTATCAAAGTATTGTCGGTGGTCTTCAATATCTGACAATCACTCACCCGGACATCGCGTACGCTGTACAACAAGCTTGTCTACATATGCATGATCCGCGTGAGTGTCACATGTCACTCATAAAACGGATTCTCCGTTGTGTCCGAGGTGTTAGCTATTCTCTCGGGAGGAGGGGGAATAAGTCCCTCTCCTCCCCGCATGCACAACGGCCAGGTGCATGCGCACAATCCACATGCGCACTGATCGGGAGCGCCCAACAAATTCTGTTAGGGGCCTCCTGTTGCGCGACACTATATGAGGAGAGGCCTAGGTCTATGTTAAGGTTCGACCTTTTTCCCCTCTGCCTCTCCCAAAAACCCTAAGTCCCACCGATCTAAGTGATTGTGCCGAAGCAACGGGAAGGCTCCCTGACCTCCACCGCCGTTCGCCGGATAATGACGCCACGACACCGGCCATGACGTTTTCTTCCTCAATGGATCACAGAGGTACCCATCCCTAAGCTTTCTACCCTACTGGTCTAGCCCTAGCAATCCTAAGCCCCTTAGTTTCTACCACGGAGAACTACCAATTTCGGTCTTCATCTACGAGCTGCGACCACACCGACGATAACGGCCTACTCTGACACCGATTGGGCCGGCTGCCCCGACACTCGACGTTCAACGTCCGGCTACTGCGTCTTCCTCGGTGATGCCCTAGTTTCTTGGTCATCCAAGTGACAACCGACTGTCTCTCATTCGAGCGCCGAAGCAGAATATCGGGCCGTTGCGAACGTCACCGCCGAGTGCATGTGGCTTCGACAACTCCTCACCGAGCTCCACTGTGTCGTGCCAAGTGCGACAGTGGCCGACTGCGACAACATCTCCACCGTGTACATGTCTAAGAACCTTGTTCATCATCATCGGACGAAACACATTGAGCTGGACATTCACTTTGTTTGTGACTGTGTTGCCCTCAACGATCTGTGAGTTCTACATGTTCCTACAGGCTAACAGATTGCAGATGTGATGACAAAGGGATTGCCGACTGTACAGTTTACAGAATTCCGTAACAGTCTTTACGTCGGGCCAGCCGAAGTATAGACTGTGGGGTGTGTGTGTGTGTTCACTACAACAAAACAGGCAACTTCCGTCGGCCAAAGCCGACGGAAGTTAGCCCTTTCCCGACGGAAGAAGCTAACTTCCGTCGGCTTCACGTGGCCGACGGGAGTTAGCGCCGAACTCTGCCACGTCTGCAGAGGGACGATAACTTCCATCGGCTAGGTTGGCCGACGGAAGTTAGGGGCCCCTAACTTCCGTCGGTTTTGGCCCTAGCCGACGAAAGTTAGCCTTTCTGCCCACGTGGCCGAAAGCAGCTAACTTCCATCGGCTATGGTCAAAGCCGACGGAAGTTAGCTGGTATTTTTTTGTTTTTTCCTGGTTCCCCTATTCACACTCACATCCAAACACAATTTATATAACATTCACAATATACATCCAAATTCACATCTCATATCCAAAATCACATTCAAACTTCGCATATAACATCCAAAATCACATCTCACATCCAAAACTTCACACATCACATCCAAAATCACATAACACAACTTAATTCACATCCAAAGTCACAGTACACATCCGCATTCACATATACCATCCAAATTCACATACAAAGTCACATAACACATTGAGATTCAATCAAAACGCATATCACATCCAGATTCAATCCAGGTTCACAATACACATCCATACTCACTGATCGCCCACATTTGGGTCATGGGCGCCGCCGCTGCCTCCCGCTTTATCCATATTTGCCCGGGAGGCTCCATCCTGACCAGGCGTACGAAAACTCTGAAGAAATAGACAAAATTAGAGAACGAACTCAACTACCCTTCTAAACGCTAACTTAAGTATTTGAAGTAACGATATGTCAGGAGGTACCTCAGGTGATGTAGAAGACAGTGGTGGTGGCGGGGGAGGTAGTGGTTGGAAATTGGACATATCAAATCCACCATGCTGCTGGGCTAGTTGCTACACATGTTGTAATGTAATCAGTTAGTTCTAAACCTATTTCTGAATACTTTTTAACTGCAACACTCTAAAGTAAACTTACTTGGATCATCGCCTGCTGTTGTGCTAAGCAGGCGGTATAGTACTCGTTGCGCTGCCTCATTTCCTCCCTCACCCGAACCACCTCCGGGGTTTCTTCTGAGCGACGACGGCTGGAGCCAACTCCGACGGAGCTCTGCGACGACTGAGCTGACTTCTGAGCTCTCACCGCTCTCGAGTCAATAACTCCATTGAACATGGAGTACCTGCAACATTGAATGAGTTAGTTACCATCACAATACCATACACAAAACATTAATAAAAACATTGTCTCGCCGTCCATGGCTTTTTCCACCTCCGCTAGAGTACACGGCCATTTGGTCGACAGGTTCTCTCCGCCAATCATAGTCCTCTCCATGGAGTCGAACCATGTGTTCACCATACTGCGCCTACAAAAAACATGTCCGATTAGACGGAGAAAAATGAAATTACGCAAACTCTTAACATTGCTAACATTTCACCAAATGGTCTGTGGCTGTCTGGCTACACAAGACATCTGGCTGTGTAGGATCGCTTCCTTTGTGACCAGAGGTATACACCTATATGTCACTTGGCACGTTGCCAGATTTAGCTTCCTGTACAATAGAAATGAGTTAGTCGCATTACAATGTATCTATAGCTAGAGAGTGACAGAAGGAGGTCTTACCAGGCGTTTAGCGTGGCGAATATGTCCATCGGCACCATATCTGTGCTTCGGATCCGTCCCGCGGCATTGTCTTTTCTGCTCGGAAGTCTTCTTAAATGCAGCTGAAGACCAAATCTTGCAGAATTCGAAATATGCGTCCTCGCGGTTTGCAAACCACGGAATCCTCACCTGAACAGAGATGCTATTTGTATTATATGACAACAAATCTCAACAATCGAAGATTTAAAAAGTTAGAATTATTTACCGAACGGTATTGTTCTTCAGTCAAATATATTGACGATGAGCCCATCGCCTTTCTCATTCGTTGCCCTAGCTTCTCCTTGTAGTAAGCATTGTTCGCTTGAATGCGGGCATACGAAATAGCGTCCTTGACCACCTTATGTGCATTGTTGTTGAAGACTTGAAGGGCATGATTATGGTGATTGCCAACTTCTGGCAAGCAAAATCGTAACTGCAAAAGTCATGATTAGTAAAGTGTTGTAACTCGAAAAGCTTTGTGTTAGAACTAAAATAAGATTGAAAAAATGCATGCATACCCAGAAGTCATGAGACACCGCCCCCTGTGCAGTTCTGTGGCGCCCATCAGGAGCAAACCGGTACTGGTCCCATGTCTGGCATAGAACCCGCTCACCGGTCGGCATTGTCAGCACCCCTGGGTAGTGCAAATGATATAGGTTACCCAATATCTGGTTAACCTGCCTGACCCTCGAAGTGCCATCAAACCGAGAGTCAATCCAAAATCTTGAAATACATAATAAATAAAGTCAGTTTAGTGAAAGAAATTTTTTGAAAAAAAGCAAAACAACAGAAGAGTATTAGACTTACCCGTCACCTACAGGCGTAATCTCGATATTGGCTCCACCGGAAGAGACTACTGGTGGGGCGACCAGGTGGCTCGTCCTGAAAGATACTGAGGCCCCGGAAGCCTCAGCCCCCTCCTCCTGACCCGCACCATCCGGGACATCCCCCTGCCCCGCACCCTCCGGGTCATCCCCATGCCCCACACCCTCGGGGTCATCCCTCTGCGCCGCACACTCCGGGACATCCCCCTCCTGCCCCCACCCACCGGATCATCCTCGTGACCCGCACTCTCCAAGTGTTCTTCCTCCTACAAAATAATATTGAAATAATTAGTAATAGTTTATAACTGGCATAAAAAGCAATCTGAAAGTTACCTCATCATCCAGTTGAAATGCAATAGGCCGACCAATTAATGTCAGATCTATGCATCTCAGGAGCTGCTCTTGACGACGTCTGTTTGAAGAAGAGGAACTACCCTAGAATAGGGTGTCCTCCTGACTCGTCGGTGTACTCGCTGGAGTACTCGCCGATGTACTCCCCAAGCGGAAGAGCTTCCTCGTGACATTTTTCACCTTTTTCGACATCCTGTTCAAAATAAGCACAAACGAGCATTTATTAGTAAAGAAGGTTTGTACATATGAAAAAACATGTAATATAAAGTATATTGCATATGCATGTATGAAAACAATTACTTGTCAATTATCATCAAAATCAGGATCAATTTGTCCTTTTCTCCCCAAAGCACGCCATGTTACTTTTTTCTTCTTATGTTGGTGTTTCCTTTTCTCGGGAACTGCCACATCATTAGAATCGCCGAGAAAAGAATCTGTCGATGATTCTGACTCTACATTAAACGAAGTCAGCAATTCATCATCTTGGTAAACCTCATCGACCTCTTCAACCTCCAATTGATAAGCGCCATCATTAGGGGTGTGTAGATGTTCCCGAGGATTCACTTTGTAGACTACCCACCAAGCACTTAGTTTTTCACATGGGTACGACATATAATACACCTGCTCGACTTGGTGAGCAAGGACAAAATTATCGCAACCAGATAATCGTTTCGCGTGTTTGACTTCAACCATCCCAAATTGGTTTTCACAATCACAATCACAATCGAAGAAGACTACTTTAATCTCCTTATTCCCGGCAAAATTGTACTCGATTATATTTTTGATGATTCCATAATACATAGTTTCGTGTCCTTATCCATCAACGACCCTTGTAACAACTCCAGTATTAGTTGTTGCTGCTAGAGGTCGATATGCTTCAAAAATAGTTGAACGGAAGCGGAAACCATTAACATCATAGCGACCGTAACTTTTGGCACTAATACTCACGTAAGAAAGCTGTCGCAAGTCTATATGTACATCGTCAGCGAGCACGCACTGCAAATCATAGGAGATTATAAGATAATTAACCTAGTAGAGTAAAATAATACGTGTCACAAAAGGTAAGGATTTACATGTTCTCTGAACCAAGTGAGGAAACTAGGCCCGCCATTTACTCCTTCTCGACGCAATTTATCTAATTGCTTCTCCGTTGGTTGATGACCAGACGTCAAGTATTTCGAATCAAACATACTGTCATTGTAACGAATAGGTAAACAAACGGGTATAAAATTTGGAGGTAAAATATAAAACTAAAAAGAATTTACTTACGCGAAATATTGTTCCATCTCTTCCATATTTGAGTACATGTAGAGCAAGGCATATGTTCGTTCTTCCTGAGTTACATAATATGTCGTGGAGACACCAACAGTTATGCCCTTCCACCCAAATATTTGGAGATCACTATAAGGATGGTCTTCATCCATATGGTACCGTGTAGCAGGTGTGTTGACATTGTGATGCTCAGCGAAGTATACACTAGTGAAGTATGCTATCTCTTTCAATTTAAATTCTTCTGCGATGCAACCTTCAACTCTGGCCTTATTACCAACCATCGCTCTAAGCTTCTTTAGGGACCTGTCAATATGATACATCCACCTATATTGCACAGGGCCACCTACCTTAGCTTCATATGGCAGATGAACTAGTAAATGTTGCATTGGATTGAAGAACCCTGGAGGGAATATTTTTTCCAATTTACATAAAAGCACCGGGATCTCTTTCTCTAGCATCTCCATCATATCTTTCTTAATTTCTTTCGCACAAAGTTGTCTATAAAAATGGCTCAGCTCAGCTAACGCCTTCCACACATCATCATTCAAGTACCCGCGAAACATTACAGGAAGGAGTCTTTCCATTATTATGTGGTAATTGTGACTTTTCAATCCATTTAATTTCCATGTCTTCAAATTCACAGCTCTTCTAAATCCCGCGGTGTAACTATCTGGGAATTTCAAATTTTTCAACCACCTCATTACTTGTTTTTTTCTTTAGGTTTTAAACAAAATGGGGCACGTGGCTTGCCACCACTATTCGTCAACTCAAGGGTTGGTCGATTACAAATCTCAGCTAAATCTCTTCTCGCCTTTACATTATCTTTTGTTCTGTCAGTAAAATCCATACATGTACTTATAATGCTTTCACCAACATTACGTTCCTGATGCATAACGTCAATGTTGTGCATCAGAATTAGTGATTTGACATACGGCAGTTCCCATAAGCCACATATGTGGGTCCAATTATGTTTGGTTCCGAATCCTACAAATCCATCCTCATTTTCATTAAGGACCAACTCATTCAGCATATCAGCGATTTCTCTACCATTTAAACGCCTTGGTGGTCCCTTTACAACAATATTGTCCTTCTTGAAATTGTTCCTCTGTAACCTAAATGGGTGATTCAAGGGCAAAAAGCATCTATGGCAATCAAAGTAACAAATCTTTCCCCCGAAGTTCAGACGGAAACAATCTGTGTCCTTCGCACATATCGGGTATGTCAACCTTCCATGACAACTCCTGTTGGACCGGAAACGGCGACCAGAGGGGGGTGAATGGGAGCTTTTAAAATTTCTGGCTAAAAACTAGCCTTCGGTTTCAGTTCTGTCTTCTGCGGAACAGGCTTCGAACACTACCTTCGAAGGTCTGGTTCGGAGGTACTTCGACACCTTCGAACACAGGCTTCGGAGGAGCAAAAGTTCGAAGCCAAGAAGACTTCGCTCCACTTACAACCCTCGAAAATCTACTCTGCTTAGTCAGTGCAGGCTCCGCACACAGGGTGCTTCGAGCAGGCTTCGCACTTCACCCTTTGCAAGAGTGGACAGCCCTCTAAGGACTTCGACCAAGTACTTGGCAGCAGCAACTGGTGCTGAGCTTCGTACACGAAGGTCTACACGCACACAAACAGACTACACTAGGGGCTTCGACACAAGAAGCAAAACGGGGAACAATCAGGGCTTCGCTAGTAAGCAGCGAGGTCACGCCTCCTGTTACACAGAGCGAACGCACACTGACAAAACACACCTCGCACAAAAACAGCCTTCGCCTCAACAGGCTTCGGTGCACTACAACAGGCGAGGTATGTAACGCGAGCTCAAGCAAAAAGCACAAAGAAGCAGGGCTTCGCCGCTTGAACAAGGAACACAAAAATGAACTCTCTGGATGTATTACAATCGAAGTATGTGGCTACAGGAGCTCAACAGTAAATGCTCAAAGTGTTAAATGTTACCTACCGAGCCCCCATATTTATAGCCCACAGTTCACCCAAAGGAAGTGACTACTATACCCCTAGGGTTTACACAAGATTTGACTCTACAGAACTAAGGGGTACAAAAGGTAGTCCACCTTTATTCTGGAGGCTTCTCTGTCAGCTTTGCAGAGGGGACAGTGTCAACCTTTTACAGAACAGACAGTGTCAGCCTTTGCAGTCTTTGACTTTCTATAGCCTCCCATCGCACGCGAGGGTGCGGTAGCTTCGGTGAGAGGCCTGAAGCCAAATGGCTTTCGCTCCACCAAAGTCAGTCTCCGATACAGTGACGGTTTTGAGCCGAAGCCGTCAAAGCTCTTGAGCCTTCGCACCAACACCTCCGGAGTGGACCACCACGGCTTCGCAGCTTCACCCAGCTCGAACTCCGTCAGTCCATGTACCGAAGCCATGCAGGCCGAAGTACCTCAAGTCATCCTCACTCCGAAGCCCAACCTTCGGAGTACCACCCTTCGAAGTCCCTCCTTCGTCCAAGGCCTCCGCATGAAGTATTCCATGAGCACTTCGTCGCAGTGTCTCTCCCCGAGCACACTCCTCGACGAGCCTCACCCGGACCATGCCTTTGATGCGCCTCGACTTCTGAGACCTTCGTCGGGTACCTTCGAATGTCTCCCTCCGGAGCACACTTCGAACACCTTGCCTCCGCAGAGGACTTGATCCAACCAACTCCGAAGTCACTCCATTCGGAGTACCTTCGAAGTGCCTCACCTCCGAGGACTTTGTCTCGGAGTACCTTCAGTCGGAGCCACGCTCCGCACTCTCTGCCTTCACCTGGCACACCTCGACCCGAGGACCGACCCGGACCACCTTCGTAGCCACCATGACGGAGCTCCCCGCTCCCCTGGCATCAAGCCTCCCGCTTGACCCAGGTTCACCTACTGCGAACCTTGTCTGTCGCCTCCGAAGTCCCTGCGCACCACCGACAAAAAGACAAGTGTATCCAGTACTCCGGAGACCTCTCCGGGTTAGCAATCTCCGGCACACATTCCGGTGTACCGCCCAAAGTACCGAACCCTTCGGTACACACCCAGTCATCGTGTACTGTCGGACCCCTCCGACGAGCACACTCCGCTGCACAGCTGCAGCAAGCAAACACCGAACACACTTCGGTGACACCACCTCCGAACACACTTCGGAGGTCCAACCTCCGAACACCCTTCGGAGGTACCCTTCGAACAGAGGGTAAAAAGTCTGTCAATCACTCATCACAAAACACCGAAACCAACCCTTGGTTTCTCAACTCCAACCAGAAAAAATACCGTTTGCCAAAAAATCATGGACCGACCACAGATACGCAACTCAAAGATTAAATTTTTGCTTCTAGTCATAGTCATATGCTTCAACTCCTTTCCACAATTGTTTCAACTCTTCAATTAAGGGCTTCAGCATCACGTTTAGTCGTGTTCCAGGATGCTCTGGACCGGGTATAATGAGACACAGGAACATAAATTCATATTTCATACAAAACGAAGGTGGAAGGTTGTATGGAATAGCAAACACAGGCCAACAAGAGTACGACGATGCGGTTACATTGAAAGGCGTGAATCCATCTGTTGCCAACCCGATGCGAACATTCCTTGCATCACTATCAAAGTCTGCATCAAAATCATCTAGAGCCTTTCATGCCTCACCATCAGATGGGTGCACCATTACTTGATTATTCTCACGTACACCTTCTTTATGCCATCGCATATGTCTAGCGGTTTTCTTTGAGAGAAACAATCGTTTCACCCGTGGTGTAAGAGGCATGTAACGAAGTTGATTATGAGCAACCTCTGTCGTCACCTTATCTCCGTCTTCATTTATGACCTCTACGAATCTCGATTTACCACATTTTAAACATTTCACCTCATTACTATGTTCTTTCCAGAACAACATACAATTATCTCGGCACACATCAATCTTCTCATACTCCATACCGAGAGCAGAAAGCATTTTCTTTGACTGGTACATGTCTTTCGGCACCTTATGGTTCTTAGGAAGGATATCGCTGATCAGATTCAAGAGCTCCTTATAACAATTATTTGAAAATGCAAACTTTGACTTAATAGACATAATACGAGTCATGAAAGTGAGAACGCTTACGGTGGTGTGCTCATGCAATTGCTCTTCTGAAGCTCGAAGGATGTCGAAAAACTTTTGAACCTCCGGTGTTAGAGGATCCTCAGGGTTTGATTCAAACTCCGGTCGTATAACATCAACCATCTCATACATCCTATCGTCAGCAACACTATCATCTTCTTCTTCCACTACTAATACCGTTTTTTCACGGCCTGTCTCGCCGTGAAAAGTCCAAACTTCATAACCTGGCACGAAACCATATTTGCAAATATGCAATGACAACGTCCTCTTGTCTTGCCAACGAGAATTTATGCACTTCATGCATGGGCACCTCGCGCCAGTGTTTGTTTTCAAAGCGAATGCACGATCAATAAATTTCTCAGCGTTGATTACTCACTCCCTCATGTGAGCTCCACTTTTCATCCAACCACTATACATCCACCGTCGGTCGTCCTCAGCCATTCTATAGGCAAAACATTCATTCAATCGAGAATGCATCGATATCATAAGTACCACGGGCCTATGTCTATAGGAAAAGATAGGTCCTAAACCCACCCAAGAGTGACCAACAAAACGTGGTATTTATGACGAGCCATGAGTCCGAACGAAATTTCAGCAGCATAACCCCGTTGTTCTCCAATTGCACGCCTGATAGTGGTGCAATAGAGAACAACAAGGTTATGTTACTGAAATCCCATTCGGACTCATGACTCATCATAAAGACCACGCTCTGTCGCCCACTCTGAGGCTGTCCAAAAAGGGACAATTCCGGACCTACACATCTCACACGCATGACACGTGTGAGACATGTTTATCCGAAACGGGTGACACATAGGTTTCGTTACACTATCTACGTTGTTGTCGAATAAAAAATTGCATACGAAAAGAAATATATATAAAAAATTGCATATGTAATACTAATCACCGTAATAAAATCATCAACAAACCAAAAATTAATACAAGAATTTAATTAATAGCATATATAATAGAACATCGCAAACGAAACACTTGTAATAGCATAAATAGTCAATGTAATGAATCAATTTCTACTTGACATGCACTAGCAAATGAATCAATTATTCATTTTATCACATACTACGACAAAATTTAAGTGTCTATCATATTATCAATCTCGATCAAAATTTAAGTGTCACTACGACAAAATTTTATTTCGATTGGTACTAGCAAAAATAATTGTTCGTTGAGTATCAGACCGAAACATTCGGCAAGCATATTCACAATTTAACTCAATTCACAATTCAATTCAATTCACACCAAATATTCACAATTCACAATACAATTCACAAAGTAAATAAACTATTCAATCGCAATGCAAGTGAGGGGTAAAATTTACTTGGCGGACGGCGACGGTCGGCGGCGACGGTCGGCGGGCGATGATGGAAGGCAGTGGTCGGCAGGCGACGGACGGTGGGCGGCGACGACGAGCGACGGCGGTGACGAACATGTGTGGGCGGTGGCCGAGAGGGGGTGGCGGCTGTCGGCCGGTGGCGGAGGGCGGTGTGGGCGGCGACGGGAGGAGGCGGCGGCGGCGGGAGGCGACGTGCTATGGGCTGCGGGGGCGGGCGCTCGGGGCTGGTGGCGGCGGGCGGGCGCTCGGGACCGGCGGCGGCGTCAGGTGGCGGCGGCGGCGGCGTCTGGCGGCGGCGGGAGTTGGGGCCGACGGGGGCGCGCGCGTGTATAGGGATTAAGTTTTCCTGTACGCGCGCGGGGTTGGGGATTAAATCCCTTAACTTCTGTCGGCCACCATTAAAGCCGACGGAAGTTTGGCCGACGGAAGTTAAGGGATGTGAATCGGCCCGGACCACAGACCCGTTAACTTCCGTCGGCTACTTCAGGCCAACGGAAGTTAAATAACTTCTGTCGGTTTTTTGAAAAGCCGACGGAAATTAAATTGGCCGACAAAAATATTCTGTTTTATTGTAGTGGTTAGCGGATGTTTGTTTATTGCTGTCCTGGTCTCACGCCATGGCGCGCCTGCTCCTGTACGCTGCGCATGGACGTTGCACTGCTACCGCCTAGATTAGCGCCATGATTAGTTTGCATGCACCATGCAGCCTCGTCGCGCAGTAGCTCCGCTAGCTGCGCTCCTCCACATTCACTGCATGTAGCTTCATGTATAGAGGTTTCTCATGAATGCAATAAACTACGTTCAGGCCCGGCCCCGGGGGGGTGCCAAAGGAGCGGCCGAACAGGGCCCATGAGGCCAGGGGGCCCATCTCCAAATAGGTTAGCAGGTATAGTAATACAGCCCAAGACTGGTATTGCCGTCCGCCGCCGTCTGCGTACAACACTACGATGATCCAGCTTCCGCGACTTAGCCTTCTGCGCGAGCGGCGAGCACGAGGGTTTCTGCCGTGATTGGCGAGTGGTGACTCCGCAGGTCGGCAGGTGCGAGCGATCGCCGATCGGCGTCGGCCGTCGGTTGGACCTGTCGTCTTCTCCACCGACTCCACTCTCCACGGCAACAGTACGACTTCACGGCCTGCATCTTCTGGTTGTTCTTCGTGTACAGTACAGAGGTAAAAACTGCTTTTGTCCCTAATCCTTATTCAGTTATTCTCAATTAATTTAGGTTTGGGATTTAGGAACTTCATATGATGCAGCAGCGATCTGTGATCATGTTAAATTATATGGTATAATTTTATTTAATAATTACTTACTACTTGTCTAAACTTATATAGTGAACTCATGTTGCCCAAAAAGCATGCATCTGGAAGTGAGAAAAGAAAAAAGAAGAGAAGGATAGAGGAATTCAAAGAATCGCAAAGAGGAGCTCTTGACAAATTTTTTAAGAGCAATGGAAGCACTATAGCAAATCCAGATGAGTGGGCAATAGTTCCTGTGGAGGAACAAACTATACATCTAGAAGATGAAGACCCTATAGAAGATAATATTGGCATCGACACGGATGATAATAATGTGAGTGACCATGAGCCCATATTTAATTCTCCTACGACGGAATCTACTCATGTTGATGAAGAACCAGTTTTTACTATTGATATGTATGATCCAGTAAATTGGGATAAACTTGATAATAAATTAAGAGACACATTAGTGGAGAAGGGGCCTATAAGAGAAGAAAATATTGTGTTTCCTATGGATGCGAGATCAAGACATTTTGCATACACTCATTATTCTAGAAGAATGAGCAATGGAGAGGTTCGTGATAGGAAATGGTTGGTCTATTCAAAAAGTGTTGACAAAGTGTTTTGCTTTTGTTGTAAGTTGTTTGGTTCTAGCAACATCAAGAGTTCATTGGGGCATGATGGCTTTAGAGATTGGAGCCATGTTAGTGAGAGACTAAAAGAGCATGAAGTTAGCGTGGATCATATGACCAATATGAACTCTTGGAATGAATTGAGAGTTAGATTAAGCAAACATGAAACAATTGATAAAGAGTTGCAGCATCAAATCACAAAGGAGAAAGAACGCATAAGGCTAGTTCTACAGAGAATTGTTGCCATTGTGAAGTTTCTTGGTAAACGCAGTTTAGCTTTTAGAGGATCTAGTGAGCAACTTTACAATGATGTGAATGGTAATTTCTTAGCTTGTTGTGAGATGATTGCTGAATTTGACTTGGTAATGCAAGACCACCTTAGACGCATTCAAAATAAAGAGTTGCAATATCATTATCTTAGTCATAAAATTCAGAATGAGTTGATTTCACTTATGGCTTCTAGAATTACAGACACCATCATAAAGATTGTTAAAGAGGCCAAATATTTCTCAGTTATCCTTGATTGTACCCCAGATGTGAGTCACCAAGAACAAATGAGTTTGTTGGTTCGATGTGTTGATATGTCTGATGGGAAAATAAAAATTGGGGAGTACTTTCTTGGTTTCTTGAAGGTGGATGACACATCTGGCTTGGGGCTTTTCAATGTATTGGTTGACGCCATCAAATCATTTGGTCTTAATATTGATAATATTAGAGGTCAAGGTTATGACAATGGCTCTAATATGAAAGGAAAACATAAAGGGGTACAAAGCCGGCTGTCTGATATAAATCCAAGAGCTTTTTATATGCCATGTGCATGCCACAGTCTTAATCTCACTCTTTGTGATATGGCTAAATCATGCAGCAAAGCTATTTCATTCTTTGGAATTGTGCAGAGGATATATGTATTATTTTCAGGTTCTACCAAAAGATGGAATGTTTTGCTTGAACATGTTCCAGATTTGACCGTGAAATCATTGAGCAATACTCGTTGGGAGAGTCGCATCAAAAGTGTTCGAGCAATTAGATATCAGGCTCCTCAACTAAGGTTAGCTTTGTTATGGCTAAGTGAGGATGGAGATACTGAACCAAAGGATAGAAGTGATGCAAAAAATTTATATGACGTGCTTGGCAGCTTTGAGTTCATACTTGGTATGGTTATTTGGCATGACATTTTATACTCTGTAAACATTGTCAGTAAGAAGTTGCAGTCACCATACATGTGCATTGATTCTACCTTGCAGCATATAGAAGGCATGGTGAATTACTTTCGGAACTATAGAAATATTGGGTTTGCTGATAGTGTGATTACTGCCACAGAAATTGCACATGAAATGGGAGTCGAGGCATCCTTTCCAGTAAAGCGTCGTTCTGTTAGGAAGAAACACTTTGATGAAACTGACTGCAATGAAGCTGTTTTGCAAGCTGAGAAGGATTTTGAAGCTTTTTATTTCTTGGTTATGGTTGATATGGCAATTGGTTCATTGAAAAGCAGATTTAAAGAACTCCAGTCATTCAATGAAAAATTCGGATTTCTAATGAGTTCAACATCCTTGAAGGCATTGAATGGTGCTGATCTAAAAGGCAATTGCATGAAATTTGCAAAAACTTTCTCTTCAGATGGCTTGTCGGATGTTGATGTAAATGACATGATTTCTGAGTTAGCTGTTTTGCAATCTACTCTGCCAGATAGGCCAATGTCTGCTATGGAGATTTTTCAGTTTGTCACCGAAGCAGATTGTTATCCTAATATTTCTATTGCTTATCGGATCTTATTCACTATGCCTGTGACTGTGGCCTCAGCTGAAAGAACCTTTTCGAAGCTGAAATTATTGAAGAATTATTTGAGGTCCGTAATGTCCCAAGAAAGATTAAATGGTTTAGCAACTTTATGCATCGAGAAGAAATTATTAGATGAAATTGATATTGAGGCCATCATCAATGACTTCGCAGCAGCAAATGTTAGAAGAAAATTTTAAGGTAACAAAAAAGTATAACTTATTTTATAAGAAATTTTTATACATTACAATTATTAGAATCATCATTATATTATTCGAATGGTATTAAAGGGCCCATCATTTGTAGCTTCGCTCCAGGTCTATAATTTGACAGGACCGGGCCTGACTACGTTGAGTCCAATCTTCCTTCAGGAAACATCCGCCTGTAGATGCGCTGGAGCCAGTGCTGTCCACTGTGAGATGAAAACAATCATTTTGTAAAAATTGCTCGATACATTCACAGGAAGGACACTGTTAAACAGGTGATCATTTCGCGTTAGCCAATTAGCCAAATTGTCCAGCTACCTGCCACTAGAATTCCCAACAACAATGATTTCTTCTTTTCAGTTAAGCGTTTCCTGGAGCCTTCAAGAAACTCCACACGATCAAAGGGGATTTTAACCCATCTGAGCGACTCTTTAACAAATCTCCATAAGAATTTTGAGGGAGGACATTGAAACATCGTATAATTTACTGTCTCTAGCACCCCAGAGAGAGAATCCCCAACCACTTTTTCCTGCAAAGTTGTTCCCCCACCTGAAGCCGACTTACCGTTTCAGCCTGCAAATGTACTCATCAAGTTCAACTGTGGTTTGCCAGTTCAAGTGTTCAACAAACATAAGCACAGAAGAATGACTCTAGCTAGACAAAATTCTAACACTGCAAAGAGCAAATGCTTGAGGCGATGTGAATCAGTCAAGACACCTCGCTCCATTCCTGCATGAAAGAACGAAGAACATCCAGGGGAGGCGAGTGCGACCAAATAAAATCATTCCCATCACGCAGGCCACAACATTTTAAAACTGAATTAGAATCGTGACGATCCTGCCTTCCGCGCAGATGAGTTACATCCACATCCGCCGTAACAAGTAGCCGGAGCTGAGCTAGTGAGCTCTGCCGCCGTGACCGAGGGGAACAGAAGAGAGCAGAAAGCCGGGGATTGCTCCCAATCTCTCATGCCTATTTTGTAAAGCTTCGAATCTTAAAATCCATATTAAAACTAAAGTAAAGTACTTAAAGTTGGCTAGATCATACTTTATCACTCCAGTTCATTGTTCTAAAGTGCTCTATCTACTCCTCAGAAAAAAGTGTTTAGCTTTACTTCAACTTCACAGAAAAAAAAACTGGAGTTAAAACCTGTCAAACACGCCCTCAATGACCACACTACCTTAATCCAACAGTTTATGCAATTAGTCCCCATTTCAGATCACAATTAATTGTATAGACGCTGACATTTCTCTATTTAGCTCATGTTTCTGTCTTTTGGATCGCCACTAATAGTAGTGATCTCGAGTTTTTGCGATTTAGTCCCTGTTTTGCAGCGATCGCGAATTTTTAGATTTAGTTCTATTTTATGATCGTGGTTAATACTAGTGATATATAATTTGTTTTGGGCTGAACCTAAATCGCAACAGATGTGCAACCCATGTTAGTTGGGCTGATATTGGTTGGCTAGAATCTGACTACGACACACATGTGGGAATTGTTTATAAATAATAATATAATTTTATTCAAAATTTCAATGGTATATGGATTACAGAATTGATAAAAATAACGTATATCGGTAATTAGTCTACCGATCAACATAAATCGGTCGACACCAAGCTTCTGTCTGTACTTGATATACCGATTCAGCTTAGATCGGTGGACGGAGCACAGAAAAAACCTCCATATATATAAGGGGTACTTTAAAAATTATTTAGAGATACTTTAAACATAATTTATTGCTAATTTAGAGATAATTTAGTAGTACTTTAAAGATAGTTTAGCGATATTTTAAACATATTTAGAGGTATTTAGACATAATTTAGATATATTTTAAACATACTTTAGAAATACTTAGGTTGTAGAAATACTTAGGGTGTAGTTTAAACATAGTTTTGATGAGTGCTAGCCCGGTGACGAAGGAATCGACCGTGAATGCAACCATCACTCGGCGAATAAAAATTTCGCATCCCGTGCAATTGGTTTGCATCTCGTGCCACTGTTTTTGCATCTGCCGCCATTTTTTCGCCTTCAGCCTTTAAATCCTATTACACAGTGGTTTCCTCCTAGTCCGCGTGCATTCTAGTCTGCTTCTTCTTCATCATCAGTGCATCATCTGCTCCAGTTGCTTTATTCCTGTCTCCCTCTTTACGTTGTGTCTTTCCTCTCTTCATGCCTCACCCCTCTCTATGCTTTATGTGTGCGTGGTGCTTGTGAAAGATATGCCTAAGAAAATTCCGTGATCGGATGTTTTGATAGATAGTATCAGAAGTTCTGATTATTATCTGGTCTCGATACAGAGAGCAAATGTTGATTCGAAAGTTCTGATATGGTATCGGAAGTTCCGATGAGCCAGAAATTCTGATTCGGAATCAGGGAATTTTGTACTGATCAGAAGTTCCAATATGGTATCGGAAGTTCCGAGGTGGGCGATGACAGATTGGATCTGTTGCGTGTCGTACTGTATCGAGAGACCTAAAATACCTTGTCGAAAGTTCCGATCCAGGATCGGAAGTTTCTATGTCGGCAAACAGATTAGAACTATTACGGTTTTGAGGACTTCAAGATAGACACGACCAAGAGGCTATCAGCCCTATAAAAGGAGAGGAGGAGAACGTCTTGAAACCATGGAAATAAGTCTAGATTAGACCTAGCTACCAAAGAGTCCTCTCCTTTCTTTTTGATCTCAATCGTTGAGGTCAAGGATCCCGTCTCTCACGTGTGGTGCTAGCACGCTACAGTGGGAGGTTCTCCATCCCTGTACGCATGGACTTCGTGGAGGCGTTGCTCCAATAGCGATGCTCGTGGACATCTACATACGAACGACTACGTCATCTTCATCGATTGGATCGGCGAAGGACGACAAGGACGAAGCGAGGATAGGCTTGACGCGCTACTCCGACATCTTCTTCCGCTGCACCTAGCGCGTCTCGTGCTAGAAGGTACCGATCCATGATCTCGCACGCGCATGAGTCTTGGGCTTAGGGTGTAAATTTTGAATTTGTTGGCTAGCGTAGCTCCCCTATTCCCCAACAGTGGTATCAGAGCCTACGTGCGTAGTATTCGATCTAGATCCCTCATGTATGGAGATACATGATGGAAAAACAGATTAAATATGTTTCTGTTCACGGCAAATCGGAAGTTCCGATAATAATCAGAAGTTCCGATAGTGATAGGATGTTCTGATATCGAATAATGATTCAATACAAAAAACAATTATTGCGGAGAGGGATTCCGATATTGACGGAAGTTCCGGGGATCGGAAGTTCCGATACCAGATCAGAAGTTCCGACCCACGTGAATTTGAAAAACCGAGCCTGTTGACCCGGGTTTTTCCGATCCAGAATCCAGTCACTTGTATATTGCTCGCCTAACTTTGTTTTGCAGAGAATGATGTGACTGGCATGGCCTTAGATAAATATGATGTATGAGATGCATGCAATGAATGTAAATTAAATATGGCATGTGTGTCATGGTTATTTACAACCCAAGGCTGATGTAAAATTTATTACGGTTTGTATGTCGTTTCCGCGGTGCTTCAGCCCATGTAATTAGTATAAACTATGCGAGATGGACTAGTACTCTTCACGAAGGCCGGGAGCACGCACTCATTGATGGGAGCCATGGAGATGGAGATCGCCATGTGAAGAAGGTCATGCTATGTCACAGTGAATGGTCTAGTAATAAAGAAGAAGAGTTGTTCAATATTTTCAAATGACATGCTCTATGGTGTTTGTCTATTAGTGAATGGATTGTATATTCCGAGTCTTGACGATGCACACATTTATAACATTAGTACTAAGAAACAACGACTCAATGATTTGAATCCTACCTACGTCTGACATTGTCGTTTGGGTCATATAAATGAGAAGTGTGTGCAGAAGCTCCATAGTGATGGAATTTTAGAGTCATTTGATTTTGAATCATATGACGCATTCGAGTCTTACTTACTTGGAAAAATAACAAAGACACCTTTCACTGGATAGAGTGAGAGGGCGAGTGAGCTATTGGCCATAGTACATACTGATGTGTGTGGACAAATGAGTCACACAACTAGGAAAGACTTTCAGTACTTTATCACTTTTACCGATGACTTTAGTAGATATGGCTATGTCTACTCGATGAGGCATAAGTGGGAATCCTTCGAAAAGTTCAAGGATTTCCAGAATGAAGTACAGAATAATACTGGCAAGACAATTAAATTTCTATGATCTGATCATGGGGGTGAATATTTGAGCCATGAGTTTAGTGATCATCTGAAGCAGTGTGGAATTGTTCCACATCTGACTCCACCCAACACGCCTCAATGGAATGGGGTGTCCGAGCGGAGAAACCACACTTTGTTGGACATGGTGTGGTCCACGATGAGTCACACTGATATTCCATTATCCTTTTGGGGTCTTGCTCTAGAAACAACAACTTTCACTATTAATAGAGTTCCATCTAAGTTAGTAGAGAAGACGCCATATGAGATGTGGACTGAGAGGCATCCTAGTTTGTCTTTTCTAAAGATTTGGGGATGTAATGCGTATGTCAAACGTATGACGTCTGACAAGCTCAATCCTAAGTCTGACAAGTGCTTCTTTGTGGGGTATCATAGGGAAACCAAATGATACTATTTCTATAATAGAGAAGAGGACAAAGTGTTTGTCGCTCGGAATGGTGTGTTCCTTGAGAAAGAGTTTCTCTCAAAAGGAGTTAGTGGGAGGACGGTGCATCTCGAAGAGGTTCGAGAGCCACTGGAAAGTATTCCAGATCCCACTGAACAACATCAGAATGAGCAAAGTGTTGCGGAACCTGTTATACATGCGCCATCCCCACGAAGGTCTAGGAGAGTAGTCCATGTGCTAGAGAGGTACATGTTATTGACCACTGAGCATCACGACGTATTGTTATTAGACAACGACGAGCCCAAGACCTATGCGTAAGCAGTGATGGGACCAGACTATGAGAAATGGCTTGGAGCCATTGGATCCGAGTTGAAGTCAATGCGAGTTAACCATGTTTGGAACATGGTTGATCTACCCGATGGTGTAAAAACTATTGAGTGTAAATGGATATTCAAGAAAAAGATAGACGTTGATGGAAATGTTCACATCTATAAGGCACGATTGGTGGCGAATGGTTTCATACAAATTCAAGGTGTTGATTATGATGAAACATTTTCACCCATCTCTATGCTTAGGTCTATTCGGATCATCCTAGCTATTGCCGCATTTTATGATTATGAGATATGGCAAATGGATGTCAATACAACTTTCCTGAATGGAAATCTAAGTGAAGATGTGTACATGAAACAGGCTGAAGGTCTTGATGATCCGGGAAATGCTGGGAAAGTTTGCAAGTTGCTAAAGTTCATTTATGGATTGAAGCAAGCTTCTCGGAGTTGGAATCTTCACTTTGATGAGGTAGTCAAAGGGTTTGGTTTCATCAAGAACGAAGAAGAGCCTTGTGTTTATAAAAAGGCTAGTGGGAGCTCACTTGTATTTCTGTTCTTATATGTGGATGACATATTGTTGATTGGAAATGATATTCCTCTCTTGAATGTTGTCAAAACTTCATTGAAAAACAGTTTCTCGATGAAAGATCTTGGAGAGGCAGCATACATTCTGGGCATAAAGATCTATAGAGATAGATCAAAACGGTTAATTGGATTAAGCCAAAGTATATACATTGACAAGGTTTTGAAACAGTTCAAAATGCAAAATTCAAAAAGGGGTTTTCTGCCAATGTCACATGGTATTTCTCTTAGTAAGATTCAGTGTGCTACATCACCTGATGAGCTAGAGAAGATGAGTGCGATCCCGTATGCCTCCGCAATTGGATCCATCATGTATGTCATGTTGTGTACACACCCGGATGTGTCATATGCTCTAAGTGATACGAGCAGGTATCAATCGAACCCGGGTGAAAGTCACTAGGCTGTAGTAAAGAGTATCCTCAAGTACTTGAGAAGGACCGAGGAAATGTTCCTAGTAAACGGTGGTGAAGAGGAGCTCGTTGTAAGTGGTTACATGGATGCTAGCTTTCAGACCGATAAAGATGATTCTCGATCAGAATCTGGCTTTGTGTTCTGCCTCAATGGAGGCGCAGTGAGTTGGAAGAGTTTCAAGCAAGAGACGGTGGCTGATTCTACAACAGAAGTTGAGTATATCGCTCTTTCAGAAGCTACGAAGGAGGCCGTTTGGATCAGGAACTTTTTTCTGAGCTGGGTGTTGTTCTTAGTGTGTCCAGTCCACTAGATCTCTATTGTGATAATAGTAGTGCCATTGCGCAAGCCAAGGAGCCAAGATCGCACTAGAAATCCAAACTTATACTTCGGCGATATCGTCTAATCCGCGAGATCATTGAGAGAGGTGATGTGAAGATTTGCAAGGTGCACACGGATTTGAACATGGTAGATCCATTGACAAAGCCTCTTCCACAGCCCAAGCATGAGGCGCACATGAGCTCCATGGGTATTAGATACTTGCGTGAGTGAGTCATGTGTTTGTGGAATATGCTAGTAGAGTCTATGCTAATGTGTGAGGATAATTGTTATCTTGTTCTTTGAATAAATATTGTTTGCATTTAATTGATGAGTACTACTTGTTATGCAGAACTATTTGCTTTATGACGATGTTATTCAAAAGGGTCCTTAGTCTTGTCATCATGTGGGACAATAATGATACATGGATTAGCAAATCTGACTGATTGATGATTGTGTTCAACAGATCATAGACATAGAGATGTCAAATCAGTGGTGTGGACACATGTTGGTGAACATGGTGTTGGATAGACCCACTTGAGATACTGTTGGGATTGTTATTGTAATGTGCCAACAGTTGTCATCTCAAATGGTGTAACTACAGAGTCCTTGGACCTGAGATCATTATTTGATTCCAAAATGCGTAGTGACACAATTAGATGCTTCCTAACGCTATTCCGTAACAGGGTAGTAATAAGGGTTGTTTCAGGTGTGTTGTGAAACATGTCTTGGGATGTGAGCGGTCAAGATGGAATTTACCCCTCCTAATAATGAGAGAGTCGTATCTAGGTCCCTCGAGGTATTAGATTGGAAAAGTGCATGGCCATGCCACTATGACTAAGGAGTTAGTTATTATTTGAATCTGATACTTGATCGAGTGAAATATCGAGCTAACCAACAAGGGTGGCACGTATCTCGCCTTGATCTTGATTGACGGCGTGTGGTAAAGGGACTAGTGCTTGCGTATATCAAGGTTTATGAAAATTTGATTTTGTACGCGTTCGGTGGTCAATATGTGATGCTACATACCACTATTGATCAGTGAGTTGGAAACAGTTTCCGGTGAACCGCCGTTATTCTATGAACCTATCGGGTAACACTTTTAAGGGGATGGATTAAAAACATGCAAAGAATTGGTTCTTGTGCAAGTGGGAGATTGAAGGATATGTCCAAGAAAATTCCGTGGACCGGAAGTTTTAATAGGTAGTATCGGAAGTTCCGATTATTATCTAGTCTCGATATAAAGAGCAAATGTTGCTTCGAGAAGTTCCGATATGGTATCGGAAGTTCTAAAGAGCTAGAAGTTCTGATTTGGAAACAGGGAATTCTGTACTTGTGAAACCATGGGTGGTTTTTGTCTGTATGATGAGTGATTGACAAGGATGAGCTGTTGAGCGATTGGTTGAGTGTTGGGTTGTGTGCATCGAAGGGTTCGATGTAAAATTGAGGATTGAGTGCCGAGGGTTTCGGTGGTGCGCCACGTTCTTGTTTTGGCTTGTCTTGAATGTGCACGGTGGAGATGATGACCAACTGTCGACGGCAAGTGATCGAGGGTCAAGTGGGGAGCTCGATGCCGAAGGACCAGGGAGGCCAGGCGAAGTTGGAGAAGATCTCAAGAGTGCACGAAAAGACTGAGCAAGACTTGGACGGACGGATGGAAGCGACAGCGTGATGACCGAGTCTACAAGAGGGAGGCCATGGCAAGTATTCAGGCGGCTCAAGGGTATCGAGAGCGGAAAAGGCTTGTTGGCGCTCGGAGTAGCAAAGCGGTGTCATGAGTCGAAGAGTTGAGAGGCTTTATCGGTTTTTGCTAAAAACCGTCTGTTGGCGTAAAAGTTTACACCAACAGGTTCTCTGAGATCAAGAACGAACAAACAGAGAGTTTGTGTTTTAGGACTGCCTCAAGCCTCCGCGGTGGATAATTGCTCGAGCAGTTCGAATATGTGTATAGAATAACTTGTCCTGGATCCCTGTTACAGGGTATAGAGGGGGTATTTATAGGTAAAAATGTATAAGGAAAAGACCTAATTACCCCTAGATTACAACCGACATAGTGGAAACTATTCGGTGCCAGGAACAAGGTTACAAAAGGTAAAGCACTATAAAATAGATGGATAAGCCAAACATCTTATCAATCTTGTCGCTCAGCTTCGGAGCCTTTATCTTCCGTTCGGATGGTTCATCAGGGCTTCGCATCGATGCACCCTTCGGCTTGATGCCTCTGCCTTCGAACAAGTGCCCACCAGCTTTGGAGCTCTTCAGAGCCTTCGAAGTATTAATCTTTATGTCCTGAAAATGAAGTAATTTCCCCCAACAGTAGCCCCTCGAATACGCCTCTCTGTAGTTAACCTGTTTAGAAAGAAGGCAGTATACGGAAGGAATATTTTCATATTTTGAGACTTGAAGGGAATTCGGACATGATACAGTTCTGCAGAGGACTTTAGATCCAAAGCGTTCGAACTCCTCCTTCGGGCTCCGAAGCGATGGGAACGCGTGCTGGGAAGAGAACTGCTCCAGAGCGCAAACGTCGTGAAGAGCCGTTTGATTATAGCCGTTACGGCGCAAGTAACCGTTACACTCTGTAAAAGGTAACGGTCGATTTTTACGGCAGTTGCTCGCCGTTTCATTTACTGGACCCACTCGTCAGTGATAGAAGTCGAACCTGCCGTGTGAATGCAATCGAAGAGTAGCACCCGGCGAACGGTTATAAAAGGAAGGACAGGGATTACCCGAGACTTTTTACCGCTTCCAGCACTCGCGATTCACTTTCCCCAATCCTTCAATCTCTTGAGCATCTGAGCGAATGGCGAGAACTAACCATACTGCTCTAGCGACAGCAAGCACTCTTGCGCAGAGGCAGGCGTGGGCTGCTTCGGCAGCAGCGGCAATGGCGGGGACTTCAGGCGGTGCTTGGCCCAAGAATCCTCGGGAGCTCCGTCCGCCTTCCAAGAAGAAAATCCCTCAAAGGTTCCTCATCGGCCAATCTGTGAGCACCACCGAGTCCATTGAAGAGGCTGTGGAAGGGAAATTGGGCGCCGGATTGAGGACTCGGGTCCCTGGATCAGAATCAACTCCAAGGCCACGAAGCGGAGAGGTGGTAGTCTTCGAAGCATTCTTCGAAGCAGGCTTGGGGCTTCCAGCCATAGACTTCTTGGCGGAGGTACTAGACTTATTTCACATAACCTTACCTCAGCTGTCTCCCAACGCCGTCGCCCGCCTAGCTGTCTTCGAATGGGCACTCCGGGCTGAAGGGTGCGAAGGACGCTCAGAGATCTTCGCCGCGACCCACGAAGCCATCTGTCAGCCGAAGCCACAGGACGGGCCGGGGGATTCTAAGGTGACAATAGCCTTCGGCAGCGTCAACTTCCAGCTATGAAGGGAGCACGCTCTTCACTTCCCTGTGAAGGCCATCAACGACAGATGGTACACCAACTGGATTCTTCGGTGGTTTTACGCCGAAGTCGGAGAGGACTCCCCCCTCGCAGGTCCTCTCCAGGAGATTTGGTTTCGAAAGGAGGCGGAGATCTCCCCGAACCCTAGCCTGCTCTCCACGAGGCTAGGGCTGTTGACTTCGGTGGCTCGCCGCATGAGCATGCACGACCTGGCCGAAGAGTTTATTGCCCTTCGGATCTCTCCCCTCGGAGCTAACTGGCCGATCGTGTTTCAACAGGCCTCGGAGGGAGATCTCCGAAACCTAGGTAAGACTTCATTTCCTGCAGTATTATATTAGGTGAAGGAAACAATTATACTTATGGTATCATACCCTTTTCTTTCAGCGGCTCCTTTGGCGTTGGCTCCGGAGGACATAGCTCGAGCCACCGAACGAGTTCTCGGAGCCCCTTCGATGGATGAAAGGCAAAAAAGACTGGAGCTAGTGGGAAGCTGGGAGCGCTCCAACAGAGTGTGGGGAGCTCTCGTGATGGAGCCCCCTCCTCTTCCCGACTTCACCTCGACCGGGGCAGTCGCTCGAAAACGGAAGGTCGTTACTGAACCGCCCAAGAAGGCCAGCAAGCAGCCGTCCAAGAAGAAGAAAATAGCGAAGCCCCCTCCGTGGCTGGCCCCTGCTTCGTCGGCTTCGTCGTTGGATGCTCGGAGCTCAGCCTCCGAGGAGTTAGAGGACTCCGACGCTCAGATAGCGTCGGCCTTCAAGGACTACCTCCTAGATGACGACGAAGACCTAGGGGAGGTCCCCCTGGAACTTCTATTAGGGAGGTAGCAGAAGTAGCCCCGACGGTTCCTCCTGCGCCCGTTGTTGTACACTTGGAGTCGGGCTCCACCACTCCCAACTCGCCCACACCCGAGGTGGTTACGGCGGAAATCGTGGCTCCGGCAGGAAATGCAGAGGAGAGGGCCTCGGGAGATGACTTCGCTGACATCCTCCAGATGTATGAAGTCCTGGAGGATCCGGCGATCTTGCCCCACGAGGCCTCCGAAGGTACTCCTCGAAGCTCCTGCTTTGACTAATATATGCAAATTGTTCCTTATAATATGCTTATTAATTTTGTTGACAAAATAGGTACCTCTAAGGGCGTCGATGCTCCGGCGGCGCCCAAAGTCCCAACGTCTTCGGGGGTCGTGGCCCGGGTGGACCCCCCTGCACCTTCGGACGCTCCATGCTTGGTAGCGGAGAATGCGCCCGTCGGAGCGGAAGATGCGCCCGTCGGAGCGGATTTGGCGACGGAGGTTGCTCCTGCGGTGGCGGCTCCGACGGTTGAGGTTGCCTCTGCTGCCGTGGCTTTGGTCGAAGGGGTAGCCGCCGACGACCGGGGTACTCCTGCTTCGCCCGCCGCGCCTGCCTTCGTGCTGGGGAGAGGCAAGAGCATATCTAGCCTCGGCCTTCTTCTTGGCCTTGCAACGACCTCCGTCGGCAATTCGGAGGATGAGGCCGCAGCAGATGACCACCAAGCCTTATCTTGGCTTCCTCTACTGGCTCCGTTCTTGGAGCAGCGGGAAGGCCTCCGAAGACTCATGGAGCCCCTGGCAGAGAAGAGCCAGGATATCGCCAATTCGGACTTGGTCTCCGTCTTGAGCGAGGCTAGGGCTCCGATGCTCAACACAGCCCTCGAAAGGGCTGCCCTTCAGGTATGAAAAAACACCATAGCTACTCCGCATTAGTGATCATAAATACTTCGGTACTTACTTGTTCTTTTTGCAGCAATTTGTCCTTGCTAGAGCGGTAGCGACTTCCAATGAGGTCGAGATTAACCGACTCAAAAGGAAGGTTACCACCCTCTAGACCGCTCTCAACGACTCCAACGAGAGATCCATCAGGCTGGAGGAAGAAACCCTAGTGGAACGGAGGGCTAGGGCAGCGGCCGACGAAGCTCTTTGGACGGCAAGACAAGACAGCGACGCGCTCCGCTCCTCGACCCAAGAGGTCGAAGCTGAGCATGTCGTCCTTTGGGCGGAGGTCGAAAGGCTCCGTCAAGCGACGACCGCTTCGAGTGCTCAGTTGGTGGAGCTCCAAGGAGCTCTTAACCAGGCGATGGCCCAGAAGAGCTCTTTAATGCTCCAGGTGGCCGAGGTATCTACGACTGTTGCAGGGCTAGAAGCAGCGGAGAAGAGGAACTCAAGTATGGCGGAACGTACCTTGGAAGCCCTTCAGGGTACCTTGGAGTACTTCGGCACTATGTGCCCCTCGTCTTCTGCTACGACCCACGAACCTCTCGATCGGAAACTGAAAAGGATCCAAGTGGCCTCGTCGTTGATGATGAACTCCGGCGTCCAGTACGGAGAAATCTCCGGGCAGTGTGATGGCATCGGGGTTCTTCGTCACCTCGAGTCTCTTCAGATCCCTCTCGGCTCAGTCGGGGGTTCGACCCCTGGAAGCTTCGCCTCCGACGACTTGCTGCGCCCATCCTCGGATGTAGCCTTGGCCTGGGAAGCCTTCCGATCAACTTGGAAGACGGACCACAAGGTTGCGGCTAAAGCTTGGATCGACGAGGCCCGCTGGCAGAAGCAAGCATAAACAAGGCCTCCACTTCCTGCCTCGCCAGCTCCGGTCATTCCTGCTCCACCAACCGACCCGCATGTCTAGCTTTTTAGGGCTATTATGTACACGAAGTCTTGTAAAGCCTCTTTTATTAATGGAAAAGCTATAAACAAGAAACTTGTTTTGGGTGTTCTGTTCTTTTTAGGTTTTGTCGTGCCCTTCGAGCCCTGACCTCGAAATACTGGAAATTATCGACGAGCTCCGAAAGGAGTGGGCAAGCCTCGAGAGCTTAAGGCCCTACCGCTGCTCTCGCTTCTCTGTTCCTCGCGGAGATAGATGGGAGATAACCCTTGAAATTTCTCAAGAGGTCTTAGCTTATATTAAAGAAGAGGAGAAGGCGAAGGCATCCTCATCTTCTGAACATATGGACTGGTCCGACTCGGAGTACCAGACTGAAGACCCTGCGGAGGCTAACTCCGAAAGGCTCCTGACGTGGGCCGAGCTTCAAGAAGAATGAAAGAAATTGTGAGCCTCCAAGAAGAAGAGAAGCGTTCGAACAAAGAGGGCCAAGCTGACAGCTTCGAGCTCCGACGGGCAGAGTAGCCGGAGGGGTAGCTCTAGATGCCGACAGGGTCTTCGATTTTTCCAAGGCTTGGACCAAAACTTTTCTTGATGTAAAAGTACAATGACTTAATGTGAAATGCTTCGAAAGTATCTTGTGTGGTTCCTATCCTCCTACCCCTCCTTGTGGGTGGTGGATCCTTTACTGTGGAAAAGGGTTCACCAGGCACAATGATGTGCCGAACAACCTGTTGCTTCGCAATACACTTATCATCTGTACTTTGGTATCACTACCTCGTGACTCCTTGAAACAATTTTTTTTGAAGTGCTTAGACTCTTGTATGGATCTTTACGAAGCCGAAGCCTGAAATCCGTAGGGTGGCCACCTTTGGCTCTTTTACAGATACTTCGTATCCGGAGGACAAAAATCTGTTTCTTTTTAAAGTCCTTAGACTCTTCTACGGATCCTAACAAGCCGGAGCCTGGAATCCGTAGGGTGGCCACCTTCGACTCTTTTACAGATACTTCGTACCCGGAGGCCGGAAATCTGTTTCTTTTTAAAGTCCTTAGACTCTTCTACGTATCCTAACAAGCCGGAGCCTGGAATCCGTAGGGTGGCCACCTTCGGCTCTTTTACAGATACTTCGTACCCAGAGGCCATAAATCTGTTTCTTTTTAAAGTCCTTAGACTCTTCTACGGATCCTAACAAGCCAGAGCCTGGAATCCATAGGGTGGCCACCTTCGGCTCTTTTACAGATACTTCGTACCCGGAGGCCGAAAATCTGTTTCTTTTTAAAGTCGTTAGACTCTTCTACGGATCCTAACAAGCCGGAGCCTAGAATCCGTAGGGTGGTGGCGGAGCCCCTAGCGTACTGGCCTGGCCTTCGGGTTGACGAGCAGGCTATGCTCGATGATGCTTCGATCGACCCCGGTGATGTCTTCGTCAGTCCAAGCAAAGACATCCAGATTTTGTCTGACGACTTCTTCCAATGAGGCAGCTATCTCCGGGGATAGCCCTTTGCTGAACTGCACTGGATACTCTTTGCCATCTTTTGAAATTATCCTTGACTCGACATCACCTTCCGGGCTTGGCTTGAGAGAGGGCCCCTTCGAAGGGTTCGAGGCCTCTGGCACCTCCTCGGTGCTTTTCGCCACGTTGTGTACTTGCCGGGGATCCAACGGCTGCCCATGGCCATACTCCGTCCTCTAGGCTACAGCTTGGTCTCCTGAAATAGTAAGCACTCCACCTTGCGTGGGCATTTTGAGACAGAGGTAATTGTGGTGTGCTATAGCCCCGAACTGGTTCAGCATCCCTCGGCCGAAGATCACCTCTTCTATCCTAGCCAAAGGCCCCTCTCCGAAGGCAACCTCGAGGCCTATCTGGCCGAGGGCATCGAGAGGCGGTCCTGAGAACCCTTGAAGTGGCCGGGCCGCTGGAAGTAGATGCTTCCGGGGTATGCACATCTGATCGAAGGCCTGGACGAAGAGTATGTTCGCGGAGCTCCCACCATCTACTAGGATCCTTCGGATCTCCACCCCTGCTATATCAGCAGAAATGACCAAGGGGTCAGCATGGGGGAATTTCACCCCCGCGGCATCGCTGGCAGTAAACGAGATGGGCACATGGGACCATTCTGGCATCCCTTCGGCGGAACTCAAGGTCCCAATGTGCCCGACCTCGTGGACGTACTCGCGCCGCTGCCTTTTGGACATGCTCCCGAGGGTCCCCCCTCCGGAGATGGGCAGGACCACCCGCTTGCCGCGGTCTTGTGGGTCTTCCTGCTTCGGTGGTGGCATAATGTTGGCCACCGGTAGTCGCATGGGGGCTTCAAGGGCACCGGCTCGGGCCACGGTTTGCACAGGCTCTGACCGTGCCACTAGAGGGGTTCGGTCCGAAGTACCCCGCCCCGTACTTCGTCCTAGGTATTCACCCCGAAGGGTTAACACCGACTTGCAGTCCTTTGTGTCATGGCTTCTTCCCTCGCCTGTGCTCGCTGAAGCGGTTATCTTGAGGGGGTTGCAGAGGAGCCGAGGCTTCAGGCTCCGTCTTGACTTCTCGGGGGGTAGGCGGGGGTGCTCCGGCTCGCCGAAGACAGCCTTCCTCCGCCTTGGCATACTGTTCGAAGTATGCCATCAGCTGCGCCACAGACGTCACCGGCTTCCGATGGAGTTTGCTAAGGAGGTCGGGGTTTAGCACCCCTTCGCGGGCGGCGTCGACTACCGAAGAGGTAGACAGGCCCTTAATCTGTGATTTGGTGTGGGCGAAACGCGTGAAGTACTCCCGGAGTGTTTCTCCCGCCCGCTGCTTCACCTGGAACAAACTCCCTGTGGACATCGGGGCCACGAAGGTACCCTAGAAGTTGCTCACAAACTTCTTCTTCAGCTGTTCCCAGGATCTGATCGATCCTGGCTTCAGGGACCAGAACCATCAGAGTGCCACGCCTTCGAGAGCGAGGGGGAAACATTTTGCCATAGTGTTTCACACCCCTCCGCTTTCTTCTATTGCCAGAACATATGAGCGAGCAAACTCTCCGGGGTCTGACCCACCGGAGTACTTGTGCAACTTCGAGGCCTTGAATCTGGGATCGAAGGGCACCCTTTGCAAGTCCGAATGTAGCAGAGACTAATCATCGAAAGATGCATTCTCAGCCTCCTCCGGGACTTGGGTAGCTTCTGGGAGATTGCGAGCACCACCGTCTTGAGGCCCTTCTGGAGTCTCGGTGGAGGCTTGAGTGCGGAGGCGATCGGCGCCCTCTTGCCTCCACCTGGCCACTTCCTCCTGAAGCCTTGCTAGTTGAGTAGCCTCGGTTCCAGGAAGGTCTTCATCTTCGTCGGAGGGCACCTCCGGGTCTTGGGAGCTGACGTAATCAGTCCGAAGAACCGTAGGAGGAGTTCGAGGACCCCTGGGTACTCGACGCCCAGCGGCCTCTGCGGGAATCGCCGGAGCAGTTGAGGGTCTGGCTCCTGTGGTCCGAGGGGACCTTCGGAGAGGACCCGAAGTTTGACTTCGCTTCGGAGGCATAGCTAGCCACGAAGAGGTCTGAAGATGGAGGACTTCGAACGACTCGGGAAGTCGAGTGAAGGCCTTCGGGCTGCACTAAGAAGCCCCTAACCGAAGGGTGCGTAGGATCTTGAGATTCCGAGGCTCCTTCCGTAAGTGCTCTTCAAAGTGCAGTCAGCAGTAGAGAACAAGCTTCTAGAACTTGGTTCCCCACGGACGACGCCAACTGTTGGCGTAAAAGTTTACACCAACAGGTTCTCTGAGATCAAGAACGAACAAACAGAGAGTTTGTGTTTTAGGACTGCCTCAAGCCTCCGCGGTGGATAATAGCTCGAGCAGTTCGAATATGTATATAGAATAACTTGTCCTGGATCCCTGTTACAGGGTATAGAGGGGGGTATTTATAGGTAAAAATGTATAAGGAAAAAACCTAATTACCCCTAGATTACAATCGACATAGTGGAAACTATTCGGTGTCAGGAACAAGGTTACAAAAGGTAAAGCACTATAAAATAGATGGATAAGCCAAACATCTTATCAATCTTGTCGCTCAGCTTCGGAGCCTTTATCTTCCGTTCGGAGGGTTCATCAGGGCTTCGCATCGATGCACCCTTCGGCTTGATGCCTCTGCCTTTGAACAAGTGCCCACCAGCTTCGGAGCTCTTCAGAGCCTTCGAAGTATTAATCTTTAAGTCCTGAAAATGAATTAATTTCCCCCAACACCGTCGATTTACTAAATGTTTTTAAATACAATAAATAGGAGTTTATTTTTAGTTTTAGTATTTCAGTTTAATAGTTTAATCTTTTTGGTATATTTTTAGAATGGTCTTATTCTGAAAATATATTGAAAGTTGAGTCTTATTGTAATTTTTCTTTTAAGTCAAATAGGGTAATTTTCAGAATACTCAATTCTGAAATTGCCTAAAGGGTATTTTGTAAAAGGGTCTTCTAGAATGTGCCTACTTAAGGGGGACTTCATCCCTAAAGTTGGCTGGACATTTTGGATCAAATTTTTCAGCTCACAAAATTGAGAGAGAGGATGCAGTTCGGATGATCTTTCTTGATTCGCAACAGTGTTGCCGGTACCACTGTATCCCTTCAATTTTTGCACTGCTGGTTGCGTCTTGATTCGTCCACTTTCTTACTGGAATCTTGGCTGAAGTTTTTCTTTGTGCAAAAATTCTCTAAGTTATGAATCCTTCTAGAAAACAGAATTGATATCTTGTTTTTTTGCTGAGATTTTATATGTGCTTTCAATTGAAGATTTCCTTGCCGTCTGTGTTCCAGAAATGCTACAACATCGCAACAATTTGTTTTCTTCCGGAATTTTAAGGCAGATCCATGGTGCTTCCAGTTGATCTACTTTCTGTGAGAAGAATCAAAGGTACTTTGTGAGTTAATTGAAGAGGGATTCATCTATTTTAGTCTTAGATTTTGGTTGAATTGTGCTGGTTGATATCCTGCTGAAAGTAGTGTTACCTTGCAAGTTTTGAAATAGTTATGTTCTTACTCTGCTGAGATAAATTGAAGTGAAGTTTATTTTGCTTTTCTGATCCGTTTGCTGTTCCTGATCATGGATTTGATTTCAATATGTTCTTGCTTAACCATGTATGTGATGATAAGGTTGTTTTGAGCCTTCTCCACTGATTTTGAGAGTTCTGATCAGTTTTTCACTCTTGGTTTGCCTGAATAGCTACATAAATTTGTCTGAAATATTCTGTTCATTTTCAGTTTTGTGTTAAGTTTTGAAACTTAAACTCTGACTGTGAGCTACCAGTTCTATCAATTCACATTAACTAGTATGAACTTATTTGATGTCTTTAATCTCATAAGTCTGATCTGATTGATATGTTGAATTTTTGGTTTGTGTCTGACTACATCACTAATATGTTCATCCTGAAGAAATATATTAACATACTATGCTCAACTTTTCTCAGGGAACTAAGGTGAAGTTTCTCTCTTCTGTTTTAATACAGTGTTATCAAGTGTTTCACTCTTCTGTTTTTGTTCTTCAAATGATTGATCTAATTTCCTATTGAACATCATCAAATGCCAAGTTGAAGCTGATCTGCTGAGCTAAAATTTACGATGTTTATTTTGAACTGGTTCAGTTTAATGTCTAAATTAATTCTTGAGATTACCTTTATGTTATCCTATCATGAATCCATTTCAAGGATCCCCATCTCTCATGTGTGGTGCTAGCACGCTACCGTGGGAGGTTCTCCATCCCTATACGTGTGGACTCCGTTTTGGCGTTGCTCCAATAGCGAGGCTCGTGGACATATACATACGAACGACTATGTCGTCTTCATCGATCGGATCGGCGAAGGACGGTAAGGACAAAGCGAAGATAGGCTTGACACGCTACTCCGACATCTTCTTCCGCTGCACCTAGTGCGTCTCGTGCTAGAAGGTACCGATCCATGATCTCGCACGTGCATGAATCTTGGGCTTAGGACGTAAATTTTGAATTTACCGGCTAGCGTAGCTCCCCTATTCCCCAACAATTTGGTGGCGCTGCTCATTGAGGTGGAGGAGGCAGTTGAAGCGCATCGCAGGAGACTACCAGCACATGCTTAACACTGCTTGTGGTGGATTCATTCAAGAAATTTGTGTACGGGTATGTAGATATGTCAGTTCTTCCTTGTAAATCGGGGCAATTCAATCTGGGCTCTTGAGAATTTTTTATTTCCATTTGTCATTGGGCGAGGTGTTGAATTATGGTTTAAAGCTGCTACTTTGACATAAAAAATGGGATTTCTAAATCTTCCATGACCCAATGAGGAATTACATGTATGACATAGATTCTAGAAAATCATAATAGCACTTTCTTGATGGTGTTCAGTATACTCTCTTAACTAGACTAGATTTTGTCATTTGGTTAGCTCATCACGGCTATCGCGTTCGACAAAATGTATTTTTTCACCGAGTGTAAACACTATTAACGACCGTTGCAGCCCTGTCACTCTTATGTGCTTTTGTTTGCTGACAATTGTGTTTGGTACTCTGGCAAACATATTTTTCGAGTGCCTGACAAAAGATACTCGACGAATAGTTGTTTGTCGACACGTCATTTGCTGGAAGAAACACTCGGTGAATCCTTCGTTAAGTATTTTTGGTGCTTTATCGAGTGTAAAAACCACTTGATAAAATGCAGGTTTTCTATAGTGAAAGAGGAAGATATCGTTGCGGTGCAAGTGTGTGGGATCATGTCTATGATCATTAATATGTGTTGAACAAATTGGTTTGATATTGATATATGATGGAAGAAATTGATTTGATATTGATATATGTTAGACAAATTGTTATTGATTGGTTTGAGTGGTTAGGCACTTTAATCGAGTGATTAGGCACTCTAGTTGGGCACTTTGCTCGGGAAAATTCAGAACTTAGCACTCGACAGCCCTCGGAAAAATTCTGTAGCTAGGAAAATTCAACACTCAGGAATTTTGATCACTTGGTTTTTTATGTTCAAGTCTGATCATATGCTTTAAATTTGTTTATTCAATAAATACACTTTGTTTATGGTTTATTGGATTGAATGAGTCAAGTTAGAAAAAAACTTGTTCTCGGGGAAATTGTTTCATGATTTGTTCATGTACATGCATGGCTTAAGGGAGAGTCATGGTCGATGATGGTATTAGAGCTAGGCTCGGAGATGAGCCGAGGTTTAGAACAATCAAGGATATCATGCGAGACAGCTATACTATAGGATGTTGTATGTAAAGATGAGGTTTTCATATGGCATATGCGAGATGTGTGTGATTATGGAAAGAGAGGTTTCCATATGGCATACGCAGGACGTGTGCAAATATGGAAATGAGGCAAATTCGGAAGGAGTTAGGATTTGATGATTCGTAAGAGATATGTATTCCTAATTGGATTAGGACTCCAAAACGTTGATAATTTCATGGCTCATGGTGGCTAGCAGTCATGGCTCAGGGACTCCAAAAATTGTATGGGAAGAGACTGATCGAGAGAGAAAAATAGGGTTTAGACTTTTTCTCTATCATCTAGGGTTTTGAACATGGATTTTGTGAGGGGTGCTGTAGATGCACCTTGCAAACACTCTTATACAATAAAGATTCATATTCAAACATCAGGAGTGTGGTATTGCTTTCTTTCTTCTTAATGTTTATCGATTTTGCATAGTTTTGCTTTAATTTGTGATTTCACTTTTAGTTATGATTTAATTTGAATTGATTCATCCAAAACCTTACTAGGACATTAAGAAAGAGATATGGAAAGTTTGTTAGTTAATTTCTCCTATTTTATGTGTAATCAATATTTTAGTTTTTGGATCAGATCTATCCTGTTTTTATGTTACCGTGAGGTTCGAGTGTCCTAACGTTTGATTGGGAACTCAGATTTGAGTGAAATCTATCGATAATGATTTGTATTATATTGAAGTATAGTTTATTGCATTAAAATTTTAGATCAATCCAAGTTATAGATCATAAGTTACACATGTTTTACTGTTGCATTGTTAGGCTATTTTCAGTTGTCGGGAAATTTCCGGAGTGATCGGGAAATTTCAGGCAGGTCGAGAAATTGGCTAGAAATTTTTAGACTGATTGGGAATTAATTTTCTGATTTTGTTTTAGGTGTCGACTTTGGGGTATTGCAACCATTCACCCCCTCTGATTATTGTGGTTAGTTCGATTCGATCTTGCAATGTGTTATAATGTAACAACATACAATGGCTTAGCATGATCACACATATGTGACTTGATACGACTACACAGAAATATAGTCGGTTGATAGGAGACACATATTTTATGTACACACATGTTGATTACTGTCATATATTCTTGGCAAAGGTGGTTGTTTGTTTATTTAGGCAGCACGACTTCTAAGTTTGTTCATATTTATGTTTGCCACAACGACAACAATAATGACAATCTTTCATGACCAATTAATTAACAGTCGGTTGATCACAATATAACATGGTGTGCATCTCTTTCTTCATGTATATATTTACATCCAGTAGTTATATTTTACTTGAAATTTCATGAGATTCTATTTGTAACTTCTACTCTAAAGTCTTTAAGATACATGTCCAGTATATATATGTGGAGTGTGTGCACAATAGCACTCTCTCAATCCAAAATTCTCATAAGTGTTGCATTTTCTATTTTTTTCTAGAAAAGTTAACTTGTATTGGTAGTTTACATGCATGTTTTGAATGAGTAGTAATATCATTTAGTTTAGTGGCTAGATTAGATTGACATCACGTGACCTAAGTAGTTATAGTTTAATTAGTCTTGCATGCTACCTCAGCCATAGCTTAACTAGTCTTGTATGTAGCTTTGCACCACATGAATTCTATCAACTAGCGATGCAAGTCTTAAATGAGCAGTAATACCATTTCGTTTAGGGGCTAGTTTTTCTTTTTCTTTGTCTCGATAAAAAGGGAAAATTTGCTACAAGACATCCAAAAACCATGGTATTTGCTGATGGACATCGTAAAAACGTGATTTTACCAGGAGACATTCCAAAATTATGAATATTTACAATACGACACCACCACCATTATTTTAATATTTTTTGAAGATAAATTTTTTAAAATGCCCAAAATAACATTACTCCCTCTCTTTTTCCTCTCTCCTCAGTTTCTCGTCTACTCACCACAGCGGCGGCGTCTATGTCACTTGGGCCACCATGGATCCAGATCGAGACCTCCCCATCCCTAGCCGCGGTAGCGAAAAGAAGCCTGTTAACCACAGATGATGACAACACACCCACCTACGGAGCTGGGCCAGAGGGCACGGCACCGGAGTACTCGATGTAGTGCGGCGAGCGGGGCCTGTAGAAGGCTTGAGGCGGAGAATCTGAAGCCGTAGCGGTGGAGGCTAGATGCAGTGGCACCGACGTCGTGTCCAGCGCCCCAGCGATCGACAAAGAGTCTGGCCAGTGGCTCCATCGCCAACGTCGACTATAGCCGACAGAGCAAAGAGAGGAGAAACCAGGGAGAAACGAAAAAGAGAAGCATGGGCATTTTAGACATTTCATAAAAATATTTTGAGAAAATATTAAAATAATGGTGGCGGTGTCCTACAGCAAATATTCATAATTTCGGGATGTCTTTTGACAAAATCATTTTTTACGATATCCATCAGTAAATACCCTAGTTTTTTGATGTCCTGTAGCAAATTTAGCCTAAAAAATGACGCGTAGGAGATTTTTAGAGGAAGGAAGTATATATGTATATGCTTGCAATGTAACCTAAGAAGGAAAACATAAATATCCCATACCCAATGCATTGTAAACCTGTTGTGGGCGAACACAATCACAAATGTCGAGTTAATAATAGCTTTCTCATGTTGAAATTAAAAACCATAAAGATCGGCGGGATGGGCGCCCCGCTGGCCTGACCACGTCGTCGTTTTTTGGCTGGCCGTCCGATTTTCGCGGTGTGAGATCCGGTCGTTCATTCCTCATCCACTCTCTGAAATGCAGCATCGCGTCACTTCATCTGTCGCTTTTTCTCTCGTGTCGTCCGCCCCGGCGATAAACAATCATTTCTTTTTTTTTCTCTCACGAGACCTCGCAATCATTATCTGCTCTCTTTCCTTGCTTTCTCGTCTCGTTCGCGCCCCAAATCTCCTCCTAGGCTCACGCGAGAAATTTACAAACATGGCACCGCTTTCGGTGGGCTTCGCAAGAATGGTACTAACGATGCCAATTGCAAATATGACATTATAATGGTGAAGACTTTGAAGATTTGGCATTGAGCTCCACTGAACAACTGTCATTTGCCTGTGCTACCGGTTTTGCCCCTCCCTTGCAGAGCTCTTTTCTTCTTCTAGAGAAATCCACTCTCTCCCCTTTGTTCTTATGTTTGTTTCTGTTATAGGATTTATGATACAACAATCAGATTAGGAAATCTTCAACGAGAGTTCAAGGTGCCTATGGATCCTGAGGAATACGCCCGTGATAATCTCAAGTTCAGGCTTGTTGAAGTAGTCTACGAATGGGAAAATGTACATATATCTCGTTTCACTGGAACTCATCTCCAAGAGGTTTGCACTCTTCGGGGGCGGAGGAGCGGCGACACCGGCGAGGCGCCCAGCGGCACGGCGGGGGGTGGGGGGTCGTGCCGGCGGGGAAAGGGGAGAGAGTGGATTTCTCTGGAAGAAGAAAAGAGCTCTTCAAGGGAGGGGCAAAACCGGTAACACAGGCAAATGACGCTGTTCAATGGAGCTTAATACTAAATCTTCAAAGTCTTCACTATTATAATGTTCAGTGGTGCCGTTCTTGCAAAGCCCACCGAAAACGGTGCATGTTTGCAAATTTCTCGGCTCACGCCCAATCTAAATTCCAGTGGCATAGCAATGTCCGCCTTCTTGCCGCTTCCTGCTTTCTCCCGTCCAGCTTTGCTCGTCTTCTCACCTTTTTGCATTTTGGATCGGGCACGGGCGAGCGCAGCAGGACACAGTGCGGGCGGCGGAGGGCGGTCACAGCTTCTCGATGCCACCGCGGGTGTTAGAGGAGGAAGGGGAGGGGCGGGGGCGGACGAAGTCATACGCGATGGTTATCCTGGCGGCGCTGCTGAGGCGTCGGTGGCGCTACTGCTCCTGTTGGCGCTCAGCATGCTCTCGCTGCCCATGGGCTCCGACGACCAAGCCGGCTGCGGCCTCTCGCACCCACGTCCGTATCTCCGGCTCTCCGAAGATCCGCGTTTGACTAATGCGCCTCGACCTCATTCGTGTTGTCCCAACGACACTGGTGTGCTTTTTTTTCCTTCTCTGACCATGCTCGTGCGTGCAGAGGGCTGGAGATGCGCGGGGAGAAGGGGGAGCCGTGGATGGAGATGCTCTCATGGGAGCCCCGGACATTCTTGTGCCACAACTTTCTCGTGAGTTTCGCCTTGTCTGCTCTTTGTTTGGAGAGAAAACAGCTGCATCGTTCGGTGATTTGTTGGTTGTAGGATGCTATTTCACTCTACTGGTTCTTGAGATTTCCAGTACAAATGGCACAACAGGTGAGGTCGGTCCTCCCCATTGTGCTCCTCGGCTGCGGTGAGGTCGGCAGCCACCTCCTTCGCCACATTGTCACATGTCGACCGCTCTACGCCAACCAGGTAGGTCTGGCCATCTACTCCCTCTTCCTTCGGCTCTTCCTCGCCTCTTTGTCTGATTGGGTGGTCTGATCACTGGTCCTTGCCGCCACCAATGATAGGGTGTCGCCATATGGGTGGTCGGTGTCACTGACAGCTCCTCTCTCCTCGTGGCGGATGACTTCCACTCCAGCGGCCACGATGACACACTCCTCGCTGATCTCTGCATCGCCAAGTCATCAGGGGCACCCCTATCTTCCCTGCTCGCTCGAAGTGGGCTGCAGCTCATAGCTCTTATTTAGGATTGCCTTCACCCCTGAATCAATAGCTTCCTTGCGTGCAAACTTGAATAGTTTCTCATGAATTTGTGTTTGCAGACGCCACATTGTAAAGTAATTGATGTTTTGATGTGCAATTTCAGGGCGATGTCAGCTATTCAGCAATCCTGAGGCTAGGAGGAAAGTCATTGATACAGCCAGCGTTCTTAGGAAAACAACTGGGTTTTAATCCTTCTCCCTACACATCATATGTTGCTTTCCGGTTTTTTATGTTCCATGGAATAGAAATCAATGAATAAACTGCAATATTTGTTGTGTTGTCTATGATTATTGATTGATTTTGTTGTTAATATTTGAAGAACATTATAGTCTAAAATATTTTTCTGTATTTACCTTACACTCCTGTTTTTTTAACTCTCTAATTCATATTAGTTTCGAGCAATAAAAATGAAGTTCATGATGTAATTGATGATGAGCTTGCTTGGAGTCCAACTATTCATATACTTGTTAGTCTGGTTTGCATAGTGATCAAGACATGGTTAACTTTTTGTTTTTATGAATGGAAGGAAGAATGTGAGTATTTGATTTCATTAGCAAAGCCTCGTATGAAGAAGTCAACGGTTGTTGATACATCAACCAGAGGGAGTAAAGATAGCAGGTTTGAGCATCACATATTATTCTCTTTAGAATATGTTACATCAACTACAACTCATATATACCCGCATATTCAAGGTACAAACAAGTTCACGAATGTTTCTTAGAAGAGGGCAAGACAAAATTATCTGTACAATTGAGGAAAGGATATATGACACCTTTATACCTATGGCATATTTACCATGGATGGTTGAGGCCTAAAGGTTGAAGTGTTTCCCAATTTTCTTACATTTGGGGAGCATGCTTTGCAAAACTTGTTTACCATTCAATCTAAGGTTGAACTGCGCCTTTTAACACAACTAAGTAGCTAACTTGTTGACAATTTATGTGCTTTAGTTCAACCAAAATGGCATTCTCCAGAAAAATCAAATTAATAGTGTTGTTTTTTCCTAAAATGTAGAACTTTAGCTGTTGTCAGATCAAAGCTTTAAACTTTGTCGCTTTGCCCTAATACTACAGATAGCTATCTATAGCATAAAATAACTCGAGATTTTGAATCTTTCTTTATCATGTTGTCATAGCCTCATAGGTAATTGGCTAGGACTGCTAGGCCCAGGGGGCACACGCAGGCTGGCCGGCTCAAACCACCTCACACCGCATCGGCGCATAAAGGTGTCGGCACCGGCCTGTCATTTGTGAGCAGAAGCATGACGCAGCTGTTCAAGTTGGCCTCCAATGATCTGGTGGCTACCGTGAGTGTCGGATGCAGTTTTTTTTTTCAGTTTGCTTGCTCCTATATGCAGCTAGGGGTGGAAACATACTTAAAATGTGGTTGCCATCAGAAAATGATACATGCCATAACAGTATTGAAAGAAGATGGTTTGATTGCACAATACATACATAAAGCGCTTGGTAGCGGAAGATTGAACCTGGGATCACATGGTTTAGTGGCTTAGTGTTAGCATCTTAGTTATCAAACAACACCTTTAGATGAGTTATTAGAAGGGGGTATGAGGTGACATTGACTTGGAAACTGTAAAAACTCTAGAGGGCGATATATCAAAGTACTCTATTAACTTAATTTTACATGGAAAAACTTGATATAGAGTCTTCTGTTTCTTTAGTTTCTGTATGCAGTACATGTTTGTGGTTTTTCAATCTATATGAAACCTGCTTTAAACTTTTTTCAAATCTTGAAACTCATAATATTGATTCCCATGGTATTGCTTATGACTATTGCTTTACTAATGCAAGTGCAATCACTTAATTCACTAATACATACTTTTTAAATCATTATTAGTGCCTCAAACCCCCTTTTTTCATTTGGGCGTAGCAAAGGAATTTGAAACTGACAGCGGAGATTCTGATATTAGTGGTTCTGAGGGAGAGGACACATCTTGGATTTCATGGTTCTGCAGTTTGCGTGGCAATGAGTTCTTCTGTGAGATTGGTGATGGTTATATACAAGATGATTTCAACCTGTGTGGTCTGAGCAATCAGATGCCATATTATGATTACGTGCTCGATCTTGTCTTAGATGTTGTCTACTAATGGTGAAATTATTTTTTCTTAAGACAACTATTAATTTAGTTATATATGTAAAACATTATTGACATGGCATGATGAGTTCCTCAACCAAGTAAGCCTCTCCCTCTCTTTCTCATGTCAGTGTGATACTTAATCATGGTTGTGGATGGTGACTATGGACTACAAAGCTATGCCACTAACTTTGTTGCTCATGCTTAGTTGAATATCTATTTCCCCCCTGTGTTTGTTCAAGTGCCATGTGGCAAAGCTTATTCTTAATAAACCTATCAGTCAATATCATATTTATGGACAGTCCATGCTATAACAGTACATTACAATTTTATTGTGCAAACTGACAATATTTACACACAGATAATTTACATATCTACTACTGCATCAGATGCAATATGTTAAGTCCAACTTTGTCAATCTATAGAATTAATCTTGTGCACTAAATTTCTTTGAAGCATGTGTTTAATTCATTTGACACAGTGTGCCATGCTTTTGTATTATATGATCATGGTCCTATTTAGCATGCTTGGTGGTTGAAGCTTGGAAAGGATAAAAATAGATAAATAAAAACAAGGTCAAGATAGAGTTTTATGATGCTGTTGAAAATCGTATGCCTAGAGCACAACATTGTGCTAAGCACTGACCTTAATTTTTATGGCATTTTAAGGAATTGCCTAGATCTACTTTTATGCATTCAAATATCTCAAATTGGGATATGTTGCAGATATATATTAGGTAGGGTTACCGCCTCAGAAACGAGGAAAGGCAACCTTGTTAATATTGTATGATGACATTGGTAATTCATTTAAGGTAGAAACCTCAGTTTGTTTGTGGCGAGTATTACTTTTAGTGATGTTGCCTGCCAACTTAAGGATCAGTAGGATCGTATCATTGAGGAGGGCTTAAATCTTTGTTAATTGTCACTAGCTGGGTGTCCAACCTTGCTACCTTAGTGCACAATTTTTTTAAAAATATTTGAAGGTTTCAATGTAAAGATAATTATTGATATTCCGAGGTCTCGACCACTATTTATCCTTATCATCATTGAAAGTTAATACTATATTAGTAGTTATATTCTTGATGAAATTAAAGCCATAATTTTTATTTTTTTGAATGTTTCATTTTATATGTCCATTTAGGATTTGGTTAGGTGTAATATTTTTTTGCGATACTATAGTATTTCCATCTCATGTAAACATCCCGTGGAATATTCAATACGGGAACAGCCACATTTGCCGAGTGCCTAGGGCACTCGGCGAAGCCTCTTTTGCACTTGGAAAAAGCTTCGCCGAGTGCCACACTCGGCGAACCCCACTCGGTACACGCCTTATCGGCGATGAGGGTGTTCACCGAGTGCTTTTTATCGGGCACTCGACGAAGTTTTTGCCGAGTGCAATGTGGCACTTCGCCGAGTGCAACGTTGGCACTCGGCAAACCCGCACGTCTGACGGCCGAGTGGTCGTTAACGGACATTCGCCGAGTGCCACGTGGGCACTCGGGAAAGACTTCTTTGCCGAGTGCCCACCGTGGCACTCGGCGAAGGGGGCTTCGCCGAGTGCCCACGTGGCACTCGATGAAGGGGTACCGTGGCATGCGTTCTGGGGTGGCTTTGCCGAGTGCCACGTGGAAGCACTCGGCAAAGCCACCCTAGAACATACAGAAACGTGCCACGTGGTAATTTTTTTATTTTTTTTCATTTATTTAATGCATATTTCATCCTAAAAATCACATTCAATCACAAAATTCATCATAAATTCACATTTATTCACAAAATTCATTCCAAAATTCACATTCAATCACAAATATTCACATTCACATCACAAAAATCACATTCACATCACAAAATTCACATTCACATCACAAATTCACGTTCACATCACAAATTCAAGTTCACGTTGACGTCACAAATTCACATTCACATCACAAATTCAAGTTCAAATTCACATCACAAATTCAAGTTCAAGTTCACGTTGACAAGTTCAAGTTAATTCACAAGTTCACAATGGCAACTCACACCACGCCTCACAAGTTAGGGAATCTCACATGTTAGTCTCACAAGTTAGCATTACCGCTATGCCTAGTGTGCGGAGATGACTGCGTGTTTGATCCTGTTGCCGATGAATGAAACTGCAAAAAAGAAAATAGTTAGCACAATTGTATATAACAAAAACGACAAAAACAATATTAGAAACTCACATTGCCGCTCTGTGGAGTCCGCGGAGATTGTTCAGGTTGAGGAAGTCCAGGCAGGCCCATATGACCTAAAAAAGATCCACGCATCTGCGCAAACCACTGCTGCATCTGAGCCTACAGCCGAGCCTCCATCTGGGTCTGCCACTCGGTCCTTTGTGATCTTTCTTCATTTAGTTGGGCCTACAAAACATTAATTCAGTCATTAACGTTCCAAAACAAACAAATTGAAATATTCGATGATTGATGAAAATGAACGAACCTGTAGATCGACAATCAGACCCATAGATGTGTCTCGGTGAGGGCGTATACCTGGACCGGAGGTCGAGCTCCGAGCTCTCACCTCAGATAGAGAGGGGGAACTACGGGTATCAATGGCGCAGTCGCCCATCAAATATCGCCCATGTATCTTGCTTCCTCTAGCCCTCATGACCACCTCGCCATCGATGTCATGTGCGACTGGGTCATAATCGGGACCATGTACTTCCCTTGTCATCTCTGAATAGTCCTGGAGGCGTTGATATGCGTTCTGATTAGTGTACGACTCAGCGGGGTCATTTGGATTGTAAGTATTGCCTTCAACCGTCCTCCCTTTGTGAGCTAGAGCATATGCCATGACTTGGGAGCATTCCTGACCCATATTGGCTGTTGACTGAAGCAAGAAGATAGTTAGAGTTATATTGTGCAATTAAGCGAAAAAAGAAACAAGTAACTACATACCCATCTCGCCCTGAACTGGTCGAGGTTTAGCGAGCCTTGATGGTGTGCTGCCCCCAGCATGAGTAGGCGTCTCTGGCAGCATGCATCGTGACTACTCTGCCACTCGGTAGAACACCACCTATCAACAATTTGGCCCCAACATTCAAGATGAGCAGCACACCACTGTGGAGGGACCTATTTGATGCAAGTGAAGATGTTAATGACATAATATTAAGTATTAGAAGATACATGAGAATACACTTACCATCATGTATTCCTCTCGTGTCAGAAAGGTGGTCCGGGCATCCTTTTTATTCTTCCTCTCTCGGCGGTGCTGAGCGTAGAAGTCAATAACGGCTTGAATGCGCGCCTCATAATGCATGTCGGTGACAAGCTTCTTGGCGGCTCTATTAATAACAGCGGTAGCCTGATCTGCATACCCCTCATCACATCTATAAAAATCCTGCATATAGATGTAAAGAAAACGTTATGTAATCCACATATCAATAGTATTGACACATATATTAAGAAAATAAACTTACTAGAGCTCAGTCCTGACTCGATCGGCTAGGTGGGGAAATTGTCTCTCTTCCCGGTTAGGGGCGTCCGACGCACTTTCATAGTGCATCCATGAGTACGCCGGCTCCATCCTCCCATCAAAAGATACCAAACTAGGGAACTTTTCCTTTATAAGAAGCCCGATGATGCCGTTTACGTGGCGTGAGCACTCACGACCTGCTCGTTCAACCATAATCCAATTCCTACTCCGGTATCATTAAAAAGTATTAGTATGTGTTAAAAACTAAACTGACGAAAGGAATACATTATAGACTTTCTATAGCAACTTACCTATTTTCGTCAGGTCAAATGAGCGCACGATCAGCTACTGCCACTGGTCGCCTCGGGCGTGATGAAGGACCACGCAACCACACTGCAACCATTTCCATAGCCTGCTCCTCTCCCTCTGCCCTAACCTCCTCCCCACCCTCTGCCCCCACCACCTCCTCCTCCTCCGCCCTAGCCTGCTCCTCCTCCTCATCCGGCACGTAATCAACGTCGCGATGGGATGCCAGTATCTAGCTGGTAGTTTCACTCGAGGGCGCGAGTGCCTTTCCTCTCACTGCTGACTTCTTCGTTCTCTCACCTCGAGGTCTAGATGAGAGCGGGTGGATTTATCGCCTTTTCCTACTACTGCACTTATCATTTTCTTTAAACCCCCACCATATTTCAATCACTTACTACGAAAAAGAGTAAATCATTTTAGATAAACCGTGAAATGTGTTATAAACGTATTTAATTAAAAATTAAACATAATTCTCATACAGCTGCTAGAAATAGTCATCGCCGTTCGGATTTGCTGGATAATATGTATCGTCATCACTATCATGTGATATGATATAATCGTCCAACTGATCAGGAGGTGGAATGTTGTCATCACTTTGATTTCTTGAGTGTAATCTCTCTAGCAGTTCTAAGTCTCTTCCATTTTGAATCTCGTCTCCTCCATCGGCATCGGCACCACTTTCGTTATCTACTTCCATTGTCTCCGTTAAGTCGATAACAAACATGCCTGGTAGCCCATCTTTTTGAAAGAACTCTCCGTCGTATGTGTTCGGGTCTATGTTATAGTCTTTGTTGTTGGGAACAGGCAGTTTACCGTATGGCGACACCTTATACACAACATCCCAACCTTTCAGACGTGCGACGATTTTGCACGGGTAAGGGATATAGTAAACTTGTGTTGCCTGTTGAGCCACGATGTAAACATCTTCACTCGACAGGTGGTATCTTGACGAATTTCGATTAAGCCAAGTTCAGGAGTCCATCTCACTACTTTGGGATTGAACCAATGACATTTAAATATAACGGGATTAAGAGGTTTTCTCCCATCGAAACTCAATTCGTAAATTTCTTCGAGTCTCCCATAGTAGTCAACCCCATCTGTGCCCGGAGTAAAAACTCCAGAATTTGTGGTTCTTCGGTTAGGTCGGCTCTGTTCATGGCTTGTTGTGTGGAAATGATAGCCGTTTACGTCGTAAGCTTTGAATGTCTTGACCTTGTAGGCACAACCATTCGCAACTTGCCTCAACTCGGAACTCATTGTCGTGTCGGTTCTTCCCTATAGGTTTAAACGCGATGAACATGTATATTAGTCGCATATAAGATATAATTGAAAGGTAGAACTAACTAAAAGTTAATTTGAGAAATACCTTAGTTTTAACCAGGAAATGAAATCAGGATTGCCATTTCCCACACCATACTTAAGAAGGGCAGTTGATTCCTCAATGTTAGCCTCCCTCGAACTACGCCAAAATCATCGATGAAATTCCTCAATGTACAGTTCCACTTCGGAAAGGTTTGTTAGGACATACAACATAATCAAACGCCACTCTTCATGCTGCAAGGTCTTGTTAGCAGCACCACTTTCACTTCCTAGTTGGCCCCTGAAGATGCTGAGATTTGATTCTTCTTCTGGAAGATTGTAACGGGAAGGTGGATTATGCACGCTAGGAAGATTGTCCGCATAATATCTAGTTGTGAAGTTTGACACCTCCTCCAAAACATATGCCTCAGCTATGGATGCTTCAATTTTGCATTTGTTCTTACATTTATTCCAAAGAATCTTTTTAAATCTCTCAATTGAATAGCACCAACGGCTCTGGACCGGACCTCCCATCCGGGCCTCATACGGAAGGTGCAAGATCATATGTTGCATCGGATTGAAAAAACCGGGCGGAAAGATCTTTTCTAGCTTGTATAATAACACGGGCGCTAGTGTCTCCATGTCTACTACCACGGTGTGAGACAACTGTTTAGCACAAAGTTGACGGAAAAAATTGCTCAATTTAGCTAGAACTCACCAGACATCCTCGGGGACATAGCCACGAATCATGACCGGGAGTAGCCGCTCAATCCATATGTGATAGTCATGACTTTTGAGTCCGTTTATTCGCAGAGTAGCTAGATTAACTCCCCTCTTCAGATTAGCTGCATAGCCATCAAGAAACATCAAGGTTTGAAACCACTCAAGTACTTTCCTCATTTGTCCCCTTGTTAGAACAAAATCAGACTTTGGCTTCATCCAAGATTTCCCGCTTCTAGGGGGTATCATGTCGAGCTTAGGTCTATTGCATATAGCCGCTTGATCCACTCAGGCCTTGACGTTGTCTTTTGTCTTCTCAGGAATATCCATGATTGTGTCGAAAATGGCCTCGGCAACATTTTTCTCGGTGTGCATCACATCAATGTTGTGCAGAAGGAGAAGATCATCGAAATAAGGAAGATTCCATAAACATGGCTTGTGAGTCCATGCATGATGCTCACCATATCCGATAAAACCAGCTCCTTGTGTATTAATTTGCAAAGACTCTAATTGAGCACGAACATCGGCTCCGGTCATTTTAGTTGGTGCTGAGCCTTTAACAGACACACCTTTTGTAAAATTCTTCTTATCTTTCCTGAATGGATGGTTTCGAGGAAGGAATTGTCGATGCTTGTCAAACGAGGAATATTTTTCACCCTTAGCCAGCCAAATGAACTTCACAGTCGACCGACAAATCGAGCATGCGAACTTCCCATGCACGCACCAGCCGCAAAATATCGAATATGCTGGTAGGTCATGCAGAGAGTACATATACCAGACATGCATTCTGAAGTTTGTCTTTGTAGATCGGTCATATGTCAACACACCGTATTCCCATGCATGGACCAAATCATCCATCAAAGGCTCCATATACACACTCATATTTTTCCCCGGGTATTCAGGCCCTGGAATTATCAAGGACAAGAAAATGTTCTGTTGTTGAAAGATGACGCTGGGAGGAAGGTTGAGGGGAATAACAAACATTGGCCAACAACTGTATGCGGCAGCCGTCATACCATATGGATTGAACCCATCTGTTGATAGAGCAATTCGTACATTACGTGGCTCTAAAGCTTTCTCGGGATGGAGCTGATCAAATTTTTTCCACGCTTCTCCATCTGATGGATGACCTAGCTTGTCTAGGTTGTAACGAATCCCATTTTTATGCCATGTCGTCTGTTTAGCAGATTTCCTCGGTCATGTATAGACGTTGGATCCTCGGTACGAAGGGAAGGTACCGAAGGATCTTCACAGGAATTGAGAGTTGTTTCTTCGCACCATCATCGGAGTCTACCTCAAGATACCTAGAGGATTTGCATTTCACGCAGCAGGTTGCGCCTACGTACTCTTTCCTAAATAAAATGCATCAGTTGGGACAAGCATGTATTTGCTCATAAAGCATGTTAAGTGCATGGAGGACTTTCTTCGACTCGTACATGCTTTTCGGAAGATTGTGACCTTCTGGAAGGAGGCTACCAACAATCGTCAGCATAACATCGAAGCATTCTCGACTCAAGCTAAACTGCGACTTGATGGCCATTAGCCGTGCGATGGCATCCAGTTGAGAAACCTTAGTGTGACCGTGAAGAGGTTGCTTTGATGCGGACAACATGTCATAAAACGCTTTTGCCGTTGGCTCCGGCACTTCCTCTTCACGTGCTTCATCAAAATGTGCATCTTCAAAGTCATCTAGCATGAATCCAACCCCTCCCTCATCATCGTCCATGCGATGTCGCAACACCTCATCTCTAGGACGCTGGGACTCACCATGATACGTCCAACGGCTATAGTTTGGCATAAACCCATATTTGCATAGGTGTTTACCCATGGCATCCTTTGTTTGTCGACGCTTATTCTTGCACCGACTACATGGACACCAGGTCTTGTCATGTACATTCTGTCTACCAAACGCCATCTCTAAGAATACTTCAGTGTTCTTGATCCAATCCATGGTCACCTCGGCCTGACTAGGGTGACCCGTGTACATCCGCTCACGATGATCCATCTTGTACTAAACTAGGAAACAACATCCGTGTTTAGGGGTTAGTGAGAAACGAGATGCAACAGTCTAATAGGTAAAGATAGATCCTAATCCCACTAGAGAATGCGTAGATTGAGCTCGTTTTCACGCTCCATTTTGATCCCACCCAAAATTTCAGCAGCACCTCCCCGCTGCTCTCCAAACGCACGTCTGGGCAACATGCCAAGAGGATGTGCGTTCGGAGAACAACGGGGAGGTGCTGCCGAAACCATGAGTCGAATCGGAACGGGCCATGAAAACGAGCTCAATCTATGCATCCTCCAGCTGTCCAAACGTGGACAATTCAAAACAGTTACGGCCACATATATGCAAAGAAATGCATATTCTAAACCGTAACTCTTCCGAACGGGAGACGTCTAGGTTACGCGACAATAATTAGAAAATATAAAAAAATTGACAACATCTCCTCTCTAATACTTAGAAAAACTAACAAATTTCACAAATATATATCACGGCACGATGGCCGACATCCACATACACATATATCATGGCACGATGGCCGGCATCCACATACAATTATATATATCACGGCACGATGGCCGGAATACACACTCACAAGATATTAATCAACATAACCATTAAACTAGGAAAAAAGTATTACGATGATTATATTAAAATTTCTAAAACATGTATAAGCATTTATTTGTATTAATCTGCTTGACATGCATGTAAATAAAATTGTAATATCATTTAGGACATAATTATAGCATTACGAGGAAGGGATGTTGAAAGCAAACAAAACATGTGACATTGTATTAGACAATAAAAAACATGTACAAAGCATATTAATCATTCATATTCAGGTATTAGAATTGCGAGAAGAATGTGAACTATTTACTTCTCATCCAAGATGTTGGGAACCAATAATGAATTTGGTAAGCCACCCGCTTTTGTATGTACTATTCAGTTCACAGATCAGATTGGACTTTTGTGTAATATATCTGAACGTGGAATAATACTTAGTATTCTTGTCAGATTGATGTAATGATCCTCTCAAAAGAAATGAGATGTGGTAATATGCTAATTTGTTACTTGTTGGCCCTTATACCTTCCTATTTCTGATCTATAGCAACCGACGGTCAATCATGAAACCACTATGGGGCTATGGACATTTGCATTCCTAATTCAATAAGAAATGATGCATTTCTACTGCATGTCCATGAAATTAATTGATTCTGATAGATAATTTGATAAAAGTTTTAGGTGTCTAATAGAGTTAGATGTCCATACAATAGTACAATTCAAATATCAACAATGCTATTTTTTACTGGTCAACATAGTTTCCTAAACATCAAAGTAGCCATGTTTGGTCTGAATAGACAAGTCCTTACTGAATAGTTAAATCACATTATATGTTGACTACCATGTTTGTGATTGTAGTGCCTTTAGATATGTGCTTAGTTTTTAAATTTTATGCAACAAAATTTGAACAAAATGTATAGAGCGTGCTAATTAAGCGTGATATCCCTTCTACCATGTACTTGAGCTATGGCATAATTTCATTTGTGTTAATCATCCCATAAAAAGTAATTAAACCATGACTTACAGGGGCGCTGGGGGCGGCGGAGGGGCCGACGGCTGGAGGGGGCGGTGGACGAGGTGCCGGAGGAGGTTCTTGGTGGGGGCGGCGGCTGACGGCGGAGGAGCCGATGGCCGAAGGGGGCGCCGAAGGAGGAGGTGAAGGAGGCTCCCGGTGGGGGCGCATGGGGGCGGACGGCGGCGGGGGAGCAGGGTGGCGAGGGGGCCAGCGAGGGGGGCGGCGGAGCTGATGGCTGGGGCGGTGGGGCCGTTTGCCGGGGAGGCCGGGGCACGCTGGCGGCGGGGGAGGGGGGGAGTGGCGCAGGGGCCCGCTGGCGGCGTTGGGGTGCGGGGGCGTAGGGGGGCGGCCAGCGGTGGGGTGCGGGGAAGCAGGGGGCGACGGGGTGCGGGGGAGCAGATCTGGGCGCAATAAGTGCGCCCAGATCTGTGGGGCTTGTTTTAGTCCTAAAGCAATATTCGCCGAGTGCCAAATTGGTAGGCAATCGGCGAACACTATTTTTTTTAAATTTTTTTTGCCGAGTGCCATTAGTAAGGCACTCGGCGAATGTTATTTTTTTAAAAAATTTGTTTGCCAATAGTGAGGCACTCGGAAAAAGTTATTTTTTTTAAAAAAACTTTTTTTGCCGAGTGCCAATAGCTTCGGCACTCGGCAAAGATGATTTATTTGTTCTTTGCCGAGTGCCAGGGCTAAATGCACTCGGCAAAGATTTTTTATTTTTTTTTTCAAAAAAACTAAAATAGGAAAAAGACTGTAAAAAATTCCATAATTTGGCATTATATAATATACAGTAATATTGCATCCTAGAAAATTTCTAAGTTCAAATAAACAAATATAAGGCACTTGTTGTTTAAATTTGGGATCTTTTACTTAAAATCCTATAAACAACTTTAATTAACCAAAAATAGCAAACTAACTCTAAAAAATGCCATTTTTTGACATGGTATAAGATAAATTGAGTTTTAGTAGTACAAAAAGTTTTAAGTTCAAACAAATATTTGAATATCGATTTGCTTCTAAACCTAACTCATTTCATCCCTAAACTCCTAAACCTTCTCTAAGATTGTCAAATTTCTAAAGGTCATACATGAAAACTTTGTCGAAACATTATGAATTTTTTTACCATAGTACATATGTATGATATAATGACACCATGTCAAGTATCATATTTTTTAGGCATCAATTTAATTTTCCATAATTAAAAAACCATTAAGCTCCATGTTACCGCCCGAGCGTCGTAAATTAGAATTTAAATATTTAGATATATTTAGTTGTAAAAGATTACAAATGGAATCATAAACATAAATATGTTTTTTCTACAATTTTTGAGTCAATATTTCATGTACATGCAGTTGAAATTTGACCCACTTCGAAGTAAATCCTAGAAACATGATTAATTTATTAAAAATAGCAAACCCACTCAGAAAAATATGAAACCTTTCCATGGCTTAACATAGGTTGCATTATGAGTGTAAAAAAAATTCAAGTTCAAAACATGTTTAAAATGTGATGTAGGCTTAAATTGTGATCTCACATGAAATAATGGGATTTTTACCTTTGTCGAGTGTTTTATTAAATAACACTCGGGAAATACTAGGGTTTGCCGAGTGTCCGTTAGTGGCACTCGGCAAACCCTATTTCCCCCTCTACCGTTACAACGGCGTCAGCAAACCGGGTGCAGCGGTTTTTTTCCACAGGTTTGCCGAGTGCCATGGATAATGTACTCGGCAAACAATTTTATTCGCCGAGTGTAATATGTTTACCGAGTGTATTTCTTTGTTCACTCGGCAAACAAGGGTTTGCCGAGTACTCGAAGTAATGCACTCGACAAACCTTAGGGCACTCGGTAAATGTGCTCTTTCTGGTAGTGATTGACCGATTAAATTGATGGTGTTTTTCCTTTTCCTTTTAGGCTATAGCCCATCGGATCCCAAAACTTTCCCATTCATTTTACTTGGGAACAAGATTGATGTAGATGGAGGTAAAAGTAGAGTGGTGAGTTTATTCACCATAACTTTTTTACTTTTGTCTCTATATTTCACTGCATGCTTACTATTCACACAGGTTTCTGAGAAGAAAGTAGTGTAGTGGTGTGCTTCCAAAGGCAATATTCCTTATTATGAAACTTCTGAAAAAGAGGACATAAATGTTGATATAGAACATGTGAACTCTCTATTTTGCATGGCCTGAACTAGCTTTATGGTTTTGTATTTTTTTTATTGTCTTACAATCCATTCTTAAAAAAATCTGATAAAAATTTTGGCTAGAATTCCAATGACGACAATAATAGTGTTTAAAAATGAATGAAAAAATTATGTATAGGTAGCGCGTCATTGGCGTGCCCTACTCACCGTAAATGCTACAGGAGGCGCGCCTCAGCCTCTAGTAACACTCAAATTTGCTCGCACACAGGTGAAGCGAGTGGCAAGACGACAATTGGTTATATACGGGCAATAATGCATGCACGGTGACTAAGTGATGGCTACTTTGATATCCAGATTTCAATAATTTGACAAAAACACATTTAAAAAATTGAATTTGAAAAGTCGAATTTTGTGAATTATTTTTAGTGCCAAAATAAAATTTTCCTTTGTGGAAAACTAGTAAATACTATTCCCAACCTGAAAACCACTATTAACCATTCGACGACTCCATTCTGAAACTTGAAAAATTCTTATTCCTCCAAATCAATTATCTGATTTAAACTTTGTTTCCTAACTAATTCACTCCAAGAATGATTTTTATCTATACTCCAAAAATACATTCATCCTCCAACAAAATTACTCACCGCACCTAGATTCCAAATACAAATTCTCAACTAGAACCTTAGCTCTCGAGTATTCGAATTCAAGTCATGTCAGGAACTATAATCCCTATTTCCCAATTTGGACTTCAAGAGCTAAATATCGGAAACACTATTCCAAGTAAAAAAACAGTATTCATCATCCAATATCATGTCCTTTTAATCCAATCATTCTAATCAAATTCTAAAAATTGAGATATACTTCCAATGCTCATCGTCAAATGGTAAACTCAAATTTACCTTCTACCAGACTATACATGTATAAAACGTATATAGGAATATATGCCTCAAACTTTACCCTGGAAAAAGAAAGTTGTGGTTTATGATAATCTGATTTTTGATAGATATAGAATCACTGAGGTGGCTCATGGTTTTACTTGCAAAGTCTTTAACATGCATCGGATTTGTGGATGAGGCTAGTGGTTGTGTTTGAGGAATTAGTAGTTTGGAGCACTCACGTGATTCTAGAGGAGAGGAAAGAATCATGGCTTCCCGATTGTTGGTTGATAATGTATTTAGGTTGAGGTGGGGTATATTAGGTAGGCTTTGAAAATGCATTGTCTCGAATCTCCTCTACATCATGGGTTGCAGAGTAAGGTCGATTCACAAGTGTAAAGTGTGCGCCTTCAAATGAAGTACAACATGTTCAAATAGACATGCCCATGGATTTGGGCAAGTGTCTTGATGATTTCCCTGACGCAGTGTTTTTACTTATTTTGAACTAAATAGGAAAGGGGTTGCGACGTTACAAGAGTATACCGTTGGGTATATATGGCTAGCCTTTGTGGTTGGCAACATTCTAGTGTGGAGCAGGAAGTCGAAAGGCTTCATAGGGAGAGATGTCAGAATTCAAAACTAGTTGAGGGTTAAAAATAGAATTTGAGATGAAATTATGATATTAATATGAACAACTTCCCCGATGGATGGGTAAGCTAGTACTGAGAAATGACATAAGAGATTTGATGTTGAGATGATGGTTTGTGATATATTGAGTTGATGGAAAAGATGTGGGGATTTGTTGCAAAGCAATCCTGGTTGGTGAAATCATGAGATTTAATTTAGCAATTGAACTATATTGCTATATGTGGTAGTGTTTAGAGGTTGAGACACGTGGGTATAAGCACTTAGAAATTTGTAAATTGTATTCCTTTGAGAACTCTAGCCGCTCTTTATATCCTGCATGTATATTTTTCCCAAGACTTGCTGAGTAGTCTTCTAGATGATTAGCGAACTCTAAGGGTGTGAGTGTAAAACAATAAGGATGAGGGGATCTTCGAGGATGAAGAAGAAGGCATTACCGTTGAAGATTTAGAAGGTTAGGGTTTCAAGCCTAGTCCCAAAGTGGTAGTTTATTGACAATAGTTTCTGTTTGTGAGTGATATTTTTTTGCTTTCAATGGACTTTTGTAATGCCTGTCGTTGCGAGGTATGCCTCTGAATTAGGGATGGCTATGGGTCTGAACCCCATGGGTTTTATGAAAATTCCCCCATGAAGCAAACCTATGAAACCCATCAAACCTATTCCCACCGAACTCGTGGGTTTAAAATGAAACCTATAACCAAACCCACAGGTTTAGCACAATACACTCTATATTTTAAAGTACTAGCTACTACAAATTGAAGTATGAATGTTTGGCAATTATTTTCAATATTAGTATTAACATAATGTCAACTTAATCTTTTTGAATAGTGAGAAACCAAGGGTTGGTTTCGGAGTCTGTGATGAGTGATTGACAGATTTTATCATCTGATTCGAAGGGGTCCCTCAAAAGAGGTTCGGAGGATGTTTCACCGAAGGGTTCGATGGGTCTGCTTGCTGCGGATGTTGCAGCGGAGTGTTTCTGTCGGAGGGGGTCTAGCAGAGCACGATGACATGTGTACCGAAGGGTTCGGTACTTTGGGCGATACACCGAAGTGTGTGCTGGAGGGTTGTTTACCTGGAGAGGTCTCCGAGGTACTGGATACACTTGTCTGTCTATCTGTGGTGCGCAGGTGACTTCGGAGGTGACAGACGGTTCACAACAAGTGAACCTAGGTCAAGCGGGAGGCTTGATGCCAGGCAAGCGGGGAGCTCAGTCACGAAGGATGTGTGGGGTTGAGGTTGGTCCTCGGGTCAAGGTGCGCCAGGCGAAGGCAGAGAGTGCAGAGCATGGCTCCGGTTAAAGGTACCCCGAGATGAAGTCCTCAGAGGCAAGGCACTTCAAAGGATACTCCGAAAGGAGTGACTTTGGAGTATGGCGGACAAAGTCCTCAGCAATGAGGCAAGGTGTTCGAAGGGTGCTCTGGATGGAGGCACTCGAAGGTTCACCCGATGGAGGTCTCAGAAGTCGAGGTGCATTGAAGGCATGGTCCGGGTGAGGTTCGTCGAGGAGTGTGCTCGAGGAGAGACACTGCGATGAAGTGCTCATGGAATGCTTCATGCGGAGGCCTTGGACGAAGGAGGGACTTCGAAGGGTGGTACTCCGAAGGTGGGGCTTCGGAGTGTGGCTGACTTGAGGTACTTTGGCCATGCATGGCTTCGGTACACGGACAGACGGAGTTCGAGCTAGGAGTAGCTGTGAAGCCGTGGTGGTCCACTTCGGAGGTGATGGCGCAAAGGCTCAAGGGCTTGACGACTTTGGCTCAAAACTATCACTGTATCGAAGGCTGACTTCGGTGAAGCGAAGGCCGTTAGGCTCAAAGTTTCTCGCCGAAGCTACCGCACCCCTCGCGTGCAAAGGGGGCTTCAGAAGACTCCAAAACTACAAAGGCTGATCGTGTTTGCTCTGCAAAAGCTGATGTTGTCTCCTCTGCGAAGCTCACAAAAGAAGCCTCCAAATAAAGTCGACTACCATATGTACCCTCCTGTTCTGATGAGACAAAATCAGTGTAAACCCTAGGGGTAAAGTAGTCTATTCATAGGGCTGAATAGTGCCTTTAAATAGTGGAGGCTAGCTAGGTAACAGTAACACTTTGAGCAGCCATTTTAGAACTCCTGTGCTAGCCGCCATTCTCATGTATTCAGTCTGTGAGTTCATTTTGTGTTCCCTGTTCATGCAATGAAGCTTTGATTCTGTTCTTCTTTCACTGCTTGAACTTGTATTCTGTGTTACACTGCATGCTTTGATTCCTCTATGCACTATTTCCTTATGGGTTAAGTTTGTGCACTGGTTCTCTTCTGGAGAAATGTGTGAGAGGTCTGTGCATGTGAAATGTGTTTTTCAGTGTATTCGCTCTGTGTAAACGGATGTAACCCCTCATCATTTACTAGCGAAGCACTGAGTGGTCCGTAGTTGGATTATGTTTTCTTCCCTTGTCGAAGTCCTTAGCGCAGTGTGCTCTGTGTGAGTTTAGTTCTTCGGAATACGAAGCCTAGTACTAGTTGCTAGTGCAGAGTATTTGGTCGAAGTCCTCAGAGGGAACCATCTCTTGCGAAGGGTGAAGTGCGAAGTCTGCTCGAAGCCACCCAATGTGCGGAGCCTGCACTGACTTAGCAGAGTTAAGTTTTTGGTGTATGGGTGGAGCGAAGTCTTCTTGACTTCGAACTTCTGGTCCTTGCGAAGCCTGGTTTCGGAGATGTGAAATACCTCTGAACCAGAACTTCGAAGGGTGTGTTCAAAGCCTTTTCCGCAGAAGACAGAATTAAAACAGAAGGCTATTTTTAGCCCGAAATTTTAAAAGCTCCCATTCACCCCCTCTGGTCGCCGATTCTGGTCTAACAAATAGTCAAAATAAAAAACTATAATACACATTTGTTGCCTATAACCAAACTTAGATCTTTCTGAACCTATATTTCCTATAAAATTAAACTCCAACTTGTTTTCTATACCTCACGTAAGAATGTGACAAGTAACTACGCAGTACTGAATTTCAACAACTCAAGCAAAGAACCAATATAAGAGTTGGGATCATCTCCACTCTTCAACAGCAAATCCAAAATAACCAAAACCATTAGCGATATGCTTGATGGTGGCGTATACTACCATAGAAATAGTCTTTAGTGATGCAGCTTTAGTGACGGATAAAAGACGCACATCAGTAATACACTTTTAGTGACGAGTTGTTTCAAACGTGTTAGTAATGCTGCCTTATTAGTGATGGGTAAAAGACGCACATCAGTAATACACTTTTAGTGACGGGTTGTTTCAAACTTGTTAGTAATGCTGCCTTATTAGTGACGGGTCACAATTGGAACCATCACTACAGACGAGGCTAGTAGGGACGTCTAGTTAGTGACAGGTCATACAGTGACCCGTTACTAAAGGTTGCCCCTATAGTGATGGTCTATGTTGAGACCACATCATTAAAGATGGGCACCACATTAGTGACAGTTAGTAGTACCACCCGTCACTAAAGAGTATTGTTATACTGCATCATCTGAAACCCTAAGGCCACCTTTAGTGATGTCCTTATATGGATAATTGTCACTGATGATAAATATATAAGTACCTCAGGCACAAAGCTCTGTACTTATTGCTCCCAAGTCCCAACCGCCGCCGTCTTTGCCATAACTGCCGATGAGCAATGCGGTTGCTCGACGCGTCAATGATGACCCACACTATTACGTGCTCCGGTGGACCGGCCCACACTACAGGTAGCATCAACGTCGTCCGACCCAAGGTATATATTTTTAATTCTCTAATATATTTTAATCTGAAATCATATTTTTGTACAACACAATACATGAAATAATTAGAGTTGTATCTTGATTGTTTTATTATTTATAAATTGCAACTACATAGAGCTGGATGTATCTTGATTATCGTACTTGCAATAAGTACTTCAATAATGTGAAGTTTTTCATGAGTAGTGCTAGAGATGACATGGAAGCTAGTGGAAAGACTGCAATGTGGTCAATGTGGTGTCCATGCTATGACTGTAGGAATGAGAAGAACTTTACAAATCCAGAATAGGTGTACGACCATTTATTGAGACGTGGATTCAAGAAGGGATATCATATATGGAACAAGCATGGCGAAGAAGGAGAAAATGATGGTGAAATAGATCAGATTGGTTGTAAAGATGAAGGTGGGGCTGATGATACATATTACATGAGCGACAATGACATTTTAGGAATTCCAAAATATAAGTATATTGATATAGTGGATAATGTTGATCATATGGTGCGTGATGCGGAGGAACAAGTTGCATATTCTAAAGGGGTGTTTGCCCAGTTCCAAAAACTTGTATGAGACTCAAAAATATCGATATATCCTGGCTGCAAAGAAGAGTATATGGTCTTATACACTGTCTTGATAATTCTACAAATGAAGGTGGCATACGGATGATCTGATGTGAGTTTCAAAGCATTACTGAATTTGCCGAGGGACCTGGTGCTAGAAGAGAATAAGATTCCTACCACCGTGTTGTTGGGGAATAGGGGAGATACGCTAGCCGGCAAATTCAAAATTTTACACCCTAGGCCCAAGACTCATGCGCGTGTGAGATCATAGATCGGTACCTTCTAGCACGAGACGCGCTAGGTGCAGCGGAAGAAGATGTTAGAGTAGCGCGTCAAGCCTATCCTCGCTTCGCCCTTGCCATCCTTCGCCGATCCGATTGATGAAGACGACGTAGTCGTTCGCATGTAAATGTCCACGAGCATCGCTATTGGAGCAACGCCGCCACGAAGTCCACACGTACAGGGATGGAGTACCTCCCACGACAGCATGCTAGCACCACATGTGAGAGACGAGGATCATTGATCTCAACGTTTGAGATCAAGAAAGAAAGAAGAGAACTCTTGGGTGGCTAGGTCTAATCTAGGCTTATTGCTTGCCCCAAGACGTCCTCCTCCTCTCCTTTTATAGGGCTGAGAGACCCCTGGTCGTGCTCATCCCGAAAACCTAAAAACCGTAATAGATCCAATATGTTTTCCCACGTCGGAACTTCTGATCCAGGATTAGAACTTCCGATCCTGGATCAGAACTTTCGACAGGGTATTTTAGGTCTCCTGATACAGTACGGCACGCAACAGATCCAATCTGTTATCGCCCACCTCGGAACTTCCGATACCATATCGGAACTTCTGATCAATACAAAAATTCCCCGATTCTGAATCGGAACTTCTGGCTCGTCGGAACTTCCGATACCATATCGGAACTTTCGAAGCAACATTTGCTTTCGGTATCGAGACCAGAAAATAACCGGAACTTCCGATACTCCCTATCGGAAGTTTCAATACATGGAATTTTCTTGTGCATAACCTTCCCGTGTATGGTGCTAAGAAGATCGTATGTCCTCTAGAGTTGGATATATATAAAATACATGCATATATGAATGATTGCATTCTATTTTGTGGAGAGTATGTAGATATTGACAAATGGCCAACATGTGGGGTACATCGATTGAAGAATAGAAAAGACGATGATGAATTGGATTATGGGTGTAATAGGAGGAAAGTTCCGAGGAAGGTGATATGGTATTTCCCTGTAATCCCCATATGAAGCGGATGTTTGCAAATGCCAACGAGTCAAAATGATTGAGGTGGCACAAAGAGGGCCGTAAGAATGACTTGATGGTATGACATCTAGCAGATTATGCTAAATGGAGAACAATTAATACCACATTTCCAAAGTTTGCTAATGATTGTAGGAATATTAGATTTGCATGAGTACCGATGGCATGAACCCTTTTGGTAACATGAGTAGTATGCGTAACACGTGACCACTGTTATTGTTTATATACAACCTTCTCTCTTGGCTTTGTAAGAAGCGTAAATATATCATATTGTCGATATTGATCTCTGGTCCTAAACAATCCGGAAACGACATTGACGTGTACCTCAGACCCTTGTTGGATGATCTGAAAATTCTATGGCACGTAGGTGTTGAGGTTTGAGATGAGTACATCCGAGAGTACTTGCAGCTACATGCCATGTTGTTTGTAACAATAAATGATCTACCTGTTCATCATAACTTATCTGGTCAAAGCAAAAGGAAATGTAATTTTTTCCCACAGTGCTTGGAGGAAACATCAAGCACATGGTTGAACCATTCTAAGAAAATGATATACAGGCACCATCGATGTTTTCTTCCAATGAACATCCATACAGAAGAATGAAGCTACAATTTGATGGCTTCATAGAGAAAGGAGGACCTCCTAGGCATTTCAGAGGCATAGAGGTATATGACTAGGTAAAGGACATAAATTTTATACTCGGCAAGCGAAAATGGTTTTCCACAAGTTGTGATGGAATGTGGAACAAGCAATCAATTTTGTGGGAGCTTGAATATTGGAAATATCTCGATGTTCGCCATTCCATCGATACAATGCATGTGGAGAAAAACGTGTGTGACAGTATCCTTGGAAAAATGCTAAATATGCTAGGCAAAACAAAAGATCACGAGAATGCTAGAGTAGATATTGAGGAGATGGGTTTATGACCGGAGCTACATTCACAACAGACAGATAGAAGAAAGTTTTTGCCTCCATCTTGCATCACCCTTTCTAATAAGGAGAGGAAGGATTTTTGTGAATTCTTGCATAACATTAAAGTTCCATCAGGTTACTCATCAAATATCAGCAAACTTGTCAACCTGAAGGAGCTTAATATGATTGGTGGAATAAAGACTCACAATTGTAATGTGATGCTGACTCAAATGATTGTTGTTGAAATAAGAAATGTGTTACTGGTGGGGGTAAGAGAGGCAATAATGAGTCTGTGTTTTTTCTTCAATGCAATTGAATAGAAAGTACTCGACCCAACAATGTTAGCAGAACTAGAGAAAAAACAATACTTGACTCTCTCTCTTCTTGAGATGTACTATCCTCCATCATTTTTTGATATTATGGTACATCTGACCTCACATATCGTTAAAGAAATATTCTTTCTTAGACCTATTTTTTTGCATCAGATGTACCCGTTCTTCACCCGAGGGTTGCATCACACAATGTTACTCTAGTGAGGAGGTAGTAAAGTAGTGTGTCGAGTACATAGACCCGAATAACCCATTTAGTGTGTCTGCCCCTCGCCATGAGGGTAGACTAGCTGGTCAAGGAATTTTGGGCAAGAAAACAATCACTCTAGATTAAAGGCATATGACCAAGCTCATTTCCTCATGTTACAACAATCGAGCGAAGTGTCTCCATAGATCGTTGAGCACAATCACATGCTCTGTGCAGAGAACCCATCTCTTACTGAAGCTTGGATTGAAAAACAACACATGAAAATGTTCAATACCTAGTTTTGGGTTCGGATCGCACGATCAAAAACCCTAGTGAGCGAATCAACCAAGCATCTAGCAATAGGCCTTATATACACTATCACAACATATCGAGGTTATCATATAAATGTTTATATATTCTACACAGTTAATCAAGATAGAAAGAGCACAAACCATAACAATGGTGTTCGTATAGATGCCTATGACAAAAACAAAGTAAAGAGCACATATTACGGTCAGATAGAGGATATTTGGGAACTTGACTATCTAGGGTTCAAGGTACCTCTATTTTGATGCCACTAGTTCAATGAAACAAAAGGCATTACGATCGATGAGTATAGATTCACAAGTGTAAATCTAACTCAGTTCAACTGTAAAGACGAACCTTTCGTGCCCGCTAAACAAGTTGCTCAAGTATTCTATGTGCTTGATATGACAAATAAGAAACTTCATGTTGTCCTAGATGGAAAGAGACAGATTGTGGGTGTTTAAAATGTGGTTGATGAGGACAAGTTTAATCAGTTTGATGAGATACCACCTTTAGTCACCTCAATTATTCCATAGGTTAAACCAGATGACAAACTCCGTACTTGCGCTCCGAGACGTACATTAAGAAAGTGAGAAAATAGAGACGTACATGTGTTTAAAAGTGTAAAGTTTAAATTGTATATATACATGAAAGTGTTGTACATGTGTTGAAATACTAAGATACGTGAGTGATTTTTACAATTTGTACTGATTTAGGTTATGTAATATATATATGTGCAATAACTTGAAATCTAAAAGTACTACTAATTTGGTTATGTAATATATATATATGTGAAATTTGTGCCATAACATGAAATTTGGAACTGCTACTCATTAGTGACGGGCAACAACTACTACCCATCACTATTGATCATTACTGACGGGGAACCAATACTGCCCATCACTAAAGATCATTTTACAAAAATACTACTTTGATCTCATTACTGCTAGCAGTTAGTGGAGATAAGTAGTTAGCACAATAATTGCTATTAGCATCCTTTAAATACACTGGTTTCTCTCATTTGAATTTCAGAACATCAGATTTTTTCTCTTACTTTTCTTGCTTCTTTCTTTGCCATGGGGGTTTGTGGTGGATGTTGCCTAGCTCGATGCATCCATAAGCATGTGGAAGCATCGGACCAGGCTTTATTCCACACAAACTATATCATGGCTTCATTTACCAGAAGCACAATACTTGTGTGGTCACATTAATAATACCAATATCACACTTGTGCTGTCTCTCTTTGATCATAATTGATGGGTGGTGGTAGTTACCACCCATCACTATGGGAGTCATGAGTAACGAGCAACAGTTCCAACCCATCACTGATGACTGCACTCAGTGACGGGTGGTAACTACGACCCGTCACTAATGACTTCCCATAGTGACGGGTGGTAGTTACCACCCATCATTGATGATTCCTACTTATAAATAGGCGGGCCCCAAAGTGAATCTGTACGCTTTCAATTCTTACAACCCTAACCCTAGCCTCTATTGTCGTCGTCACCTTCGTGCTCCTCGCTGCCCCTACCATTCTCCATTCCGTCCCAACCATCTGTTCTGTCGTGCATGGCTGTAAGTTACATCCCACATGGTCTCCATTCAGTCACGCATGGACGACACTACTCGCTGTCCATTCCATCATGCGTGGACGACCTTACTTGCCGCGTGCCACCTCAGTTGCATCCTTCTCCACCTAAAGTCCTCCTTTTGTGCTCAATATTTGCTCTATGATGGTTAATTAATTTTCTCAATGAAGATAATGCTATTAATTTGTGAAATTGGAGGATGTGTGTGACAATTTAGTTTAATTTTGTTGTTTTCACAAATTTATTCATGCAATGCAATGCTCTTTCATTAATTTGTGCTCTAAGATGCTCTGTATATTTTTGTGCTCAATATTATTAGTCCTACATTTAATTCATGCAATGTTGTTTCATTAAGTGTCGTTTATAGTTTCATTACATGCTTAACATTATTATTGCTTAGTAATATTGCTTAATGATTTAAATTGTAGCCTTGTGGCGAGGAGGCCATTAAGTTTGCAACCCAACATCTGATAGCAATCATGTTCAACTAAATTTAATGATATTTTTATATTTGTTTTTATTTCAGTTACAACATTGTGCTCATTACATTATTTGTATTTCTCGTTATAATTTAATGATATTTGTTATATTTTTTATTTCAGTTATTATTTTAGTAGGTTTTTCAAGAGTCTCTTGTTTCTTACCTTTTTCTAACAAATTTTGAAAAATAAGTTACAATCATGCAACCGATTATGTCGTCTCCCATTCAGGAGTGTTGGATTATAAATATAACCAGACAACTAGTCATATTTATAGGAATACGCTCTTGAATTGTCTACGCTTGGATAGTCCAAGGATGTGTGGCCTGTGTAGCTAGATCACATGGTCTCGTATGGTTCTAGAGAGAGTTTCGGTGGTCTCCCTATTGTTCTCCACATATACAACCCTCTCAACTCCGAGTCGAGATCTGTATTTGGAGAACATCGAGGAGATGCTGCCGAAATTCTCTCTAGAACCATACGACACTACATGGTCCAGCTACACGAGCCGCACATCCCTGAATGGGATCTAGGACCTATCCTTGCCTATTAGTGCCCAAAGCCTAGCGTCATACGTTCGTTCATTTTTTTGTAATGAAACAATAAGGTCTCCCTTCTCTTAATGTTTAGATGTCTACCCATTCCTCTACCGGGTCTTCTAGCTCCACCGATGAGGTCGAGCTAGTAATCAAGAAGCCAAGGACGTAAGCAAAGTGGCCAACAGACAAGATAACCATCAAGGAGATTGACATTAATGGCCCGCCAAAAGAGGAAGCGCCTTACAGCACCTGAGGAAGCTTGCATGACTCATTGCACGGGAGAGTGTCCTGTTGACCCTTAGGAAATTCAACGATCTTAGTCGAGAGCAGAAAACTATACTCTACAATAATAGGATCAAAAAATACCTTGAGTTTCCTAAGACCTCAAAGGCGACAACCGTAACGACCGGCATGAAGATGATATCCAAGCTATGGAGGTCTTATAAAAGTAACCTTGTCAACAAATTCATTGCCAAAAATCTCGAGCCCTTCACAAAGTACCCGTTCCTGAAAAAGGAGGACTGGAACCAATTTGTTAAAATGAAGAGCTCAGCTGATTCAAGGAAGAAAGTTCTGCCAAGAAAGAGCTCCGATTTAGGAGTAAGCTACCCATTAAACTTGGTTCAACTGGTTACATGGGGATGAAAGATAGGTGGTTGGCTGAAGATGCCAAGATGGCCACTTAGGGCAAAGAAAATCTATGGAAATAGTTTCCCGGTAGAGCACAATCATTTCGAAGGGCCTAGGGAAGATTGACATAGAGTGGTGAAGTGGTGTGGACCTCAAGCGAGGCAATGACAGTGGCTGAAAAGATCAAAGATCTAGTGGCGCAATCATCGGAAGGATCGTTCACTGCCGTGCGGGAGCATAATGAGGTAATAACTGCTCTTGGCAACCTAGAGCACCCTGGTCATGTGCAGGGCATCTATAGTTCACATGGCTGGAAGCATGGTTTTCCAGACAATGCTGACATGTACAAGAAGTGAAGAAGGTCCGGGGAAATCGTTGTGGAGGTGCTCTCTACAAAGATCAAGAGGGATCTATACGCAGATATCACGAGTAGCTTAGCTCGACAGGGTATTATCTTTCCAGACCAAGCTACAGTAGATAGCCCTCCTCATACTAGAAAGATCAGCTGTGCATCAAGAGAGGTTGAGCAGCGATTGACGTGTAGTGGTTTGGATGACACCATCGACCAACTAATTGAAGCAACCACGTGCAAGCTTATCATAAAGCCCATAGGGGTTCAGATTGTGGTGGCAAGGGATGTGGTCTTTCCATATCAATACGAGATACACAACTTGCCGATAAATCAGGGATTTGCAGTGATGTCTATTGATTTTGTGCATCCCAATGCAGAAGACATCCCATTGCCTATTCCTCCGGATGACGAAATTGATGGATATGCCCAAGAAAATTTCGTGTATCAGAAGTTCCGATAGGTAGTATCAGAAGTTTCGATTATTTTCTAGACTCGAGTTAGAGAGCAAAATTTTCTTTAGAAGTTTCAATATGTTATCAGAAGTTCCAATGAGTCGGAAGTTCCGATTTAGAATCGGGGAAATTTGTACTGATCGGAAGTTCTGATATGTGTATCAGAAGTTCCGAGGTGGGCGAAAACAGATTGGATATTTTACGGTATCGTACTGAATCGAGAGACTAAAATACCCTATCGTAAGTTCTAATCTAGGATCGAAAGTTCTGACGTGGGTAAAATAGATTGGATCTATTACAACACAAATTAGTTGTAACCGATTTGTGGGTTTAGAGATGTGGACAACTAAGGGCTCTCAACCCTATATAAAGAGAGGAGGAGGAGGTCTTAAAGGACAAGCTTAAGCATAGTTTAGACCTAGCAACCAAATACTCATCTCCTCCCTTTCTCGATCTCAATAGTTGAGGTCGAGGATTTTCCGTCTCTCACGTCTGGTGCTAGCACGTTGCCGTGGGAGGTACTCCATCCCTATACATGTGGATACCGTGGAGGCATTGCTCTAATAGCGACGCTCGTGGACTTCATCACATGAACAACTATGTCATCCCTTCATCGATTGGATTGGAGAGAAACGGCCGATATGAAGCAAGGATAGGCTTGATGCTCTTCTTCAACATCTTATTCCGCTGCATCTAGTGCTTCTTGTGATAGAAGAAAACAATCTATGATCTCACACACGCATGGGTCTTTGGCTTAGGGTAGAAATTTTGAATTTATCGGCTAGCGTAGCTTCCCTATTCCCCAACTGTGGTATCAGAGCCTATGTGCGTAGTGTTCGATCTGGATCCCTCATGTATGTAGATACATGGTGGAAGATCATGGGCCTCATGGCTCCAGAAGTGATGAATGATTGTCAATGAAAGTCAACCAAGAGAGGAGACAAGACCTATCATGTCTTGGGCCGCGTGTGAGTTAGGTACATGGGCGGTGAGCGACTGCTGGGCAGAGAGGCCGCAGAGTCGAGCCGACCCAATCCGGGTACATGAGTTAGTAACGGCAGGGAATCCGCTGGTCTGTTGACCAGGTTTGACTCAGGTAAATGGGTGGCGAGCGATTATCGGACTGAGGGAGCTGCGGAATCGGACCGACCCAATACGGGTACCCGGTGCGAAGATAACAGATGCTTTGTTGGTTTCGGCGCAAAAACGATGCCCCAATTTGAAACGCCCATTGGAAATCCGACGGTCCTGAAGCGAAGCCATAGCTGCTACGAAAGCTCCGCGTCAAGACAAGTGATCCGTAGATAGACTTTTACTATTTTGCCCGTTGGGCTCGTAGTTTTATTTTTGTGTTAGTGTGTATTTTACCCTAGGGGTAATTGTATCTTTTCTATTTTTTGAACAACCTATAAAAGGGCATGTATACCCTAGGATTTCACCAACTCTTTCAATGTAAAAATCCTAAGTTCAACTTTACCTTTTGTCTCCTACAAATTTCTTCTTCCTCCTGCCACTGGATATTTTTCTCTGAATAGCGCCGCCGGCAATCTATTCGGTTTTCCGCAGCGAGTCTCACCGTTGGCCGATTTTTCTCTCAGGGCTTCTATCTGGCATTCACTGAGCCTGCTACAACAACGGCTCTCCAGTTTTTTCCAGGCACCGGTCTTTTTCTCCGGACGCCACTGTTCAGTGCGCGTGGGGCGGAAGCTGCAAGGCCCGAGCGGCGGAGGCATCTAGGTGTGAGGCGAGGAGCCACTCGGCGCCGGGGAAGCCTCGTGGCGAATGCGTGCAGGCGCTTGGCGTGGGAGGCTGAAGCTTCGGTCGAAGCTGCGTACAACCCTCGGCGGGTCTAGCATACAGGACATTTCCCTCTGGACTGCTGCACTTGTGTGGCTTCGCTGCTGTTGCTTGGAGCCATCAAGAAACACGTCAGGTGCAGAGCCTTTGCACTAGGCCAAGCCGAGGCTAATTGGCGGAGCGAACAAGGAGGATTTGGCAGGAATCTTCTGCATCAACTCTTCAACAACAATGCACTGTAATATTTTTATTACCTCGTTTCTTGTGCATCTACATTATTTTGTATGCTTTGATTATCCTGAGCAATATCTGTGATTGATAAAGAGTATGTGGCCTGATGGGATATTAATTGATCTATTGATTGATTTGTAAGTAGTTGTGGATCTGCTTTGTGTGTGTTTTATGGATGTCTTTCCAATCAAGACATCTATCAGTTTTTCTACGGCTAGATTTTTTTTTTGTGCTTATGATTTTTTAGATTGTCGCACCATATCATATTTGACAAGAGATTGATATAACTCACTTTCTTTGGGATTTTGCTGTGATCTTTGTTTTGCTTCTACTTATTTATTTTGAGGTGCATTGGGTGTTAGAAGAAGGCCATCGTTTCGAAACAATTTTTGAGGCACCCATTCACTCCCTTTATTCGCTACTCTCGGTCCTACACCTAGAAGAGCAGAAGAACATGAAGGGAAGTATGACTTTCACTTCAGGTATTAATGTTATTGAAATTAATCTTCCTACTCATCCAAATTATTCATGAGTATTTGATACCGGATCTATGATTCATACTTGCAAATCATTGCAGGGGCTGAGTAGAGTAAAAAAGTGTGCAAGTGGTGAGATGGATGTCCACGTCAGGAGGTGCAAAGGTTGCAGCGTTGGCCATCGGGATTTAATAACTATCACTACCATCAGGACTAGCTAGTTCCCGAGTTGAATAATTTTTATTTCATTCCCGCCTTAGGTAGAAACATTATCTCTTCTTCATGTTTAGAGGAAGAAGGTTTTGAATTCGTAATAAAGAACAAGTGTTGTTCAATATTTTCAAATGGCATGCTCTATGATGTTTTTCCATTAGTGAATGGATTATATATTCCGAGTCTTGAAGATGCACACGTTTATAACATTAGTACTAAGAAACGACTCAATAATTTAAATCATACCTACATCTAGCATTGTCGTTTGGGTCATATAAATGAGAAGCGTATGTAGAAGCTCCATAGTGGTGGACTTATGGAGTCATTTGATTTTGAATCATATGACACATGTGAGTTTTTCTTACTTGGCAAAATGACAAAGCCGCCATTCACTTGACAGAGTGAGAGGGAGAGTGAGCTATTGGTCATAGTACATACTGATGTGTGTGGTCCAATGAGTCACACAATTAGGAATGGTTTTAGTACTTGGCAAGACAATTAAATTTCTACGATCTAATCATGGGGGTGAATATTTGAGCCATGTGTTTAGTGATCATCTAAAGCAGTGTGGAATTGTTCCACAGCTGACTCCACCCAGCACGACCTAGTGGAATGGAGTGTCCGAGCATAGGAATCACACCTTGTTGGACATGGTTTGGTCTATGATGAGTCATGCTGATTGAGAAACCAAGTGAGGTTTTCACTGTGGTTCCAGTTTTATGATGAGTGATTGACGAAGTTGGCTATGGTGATTGTTGGATGCTTATGTATGGGTTGCATGGATGTATGTGTGTCTGTGCTTGTCTCGTGTGTGCAGGGTTGAGATACTTGTCAACTGTTGATGGCAAGTGATCAGGGTTAGACAGGGAGTCAGTCTAATGCCAGATGGTCGAGGATGCCAGTCAAAGTTGAAAGTGACCTGAGATGTACGTATGGAGACGAAGCAAGACATGTGATAATGGTTGATCGAGACGAGGTGTTGATCAAGTCAGCGAAAGGGAAGCTAGTACAAGTGACAAGGTGACTCGAGGGATTGAGAGCGGGAGAGACTTGCTGGCAGTCGAGTTCATGGACTGACGACATACGTCTATGATCTGGGAGGCTTTGTCAGTTTTTGCTGAAAACTGTCTCATCTCTAAATGTTTTTAAATTCCAATAAATAGGAGTTTATTTTCGTTTAGTAATTTAGATTAAGTGTAAACTTTTAGTATTTTTCGGAATTATCGAAATTCTGAGAATATATTAAAAGTATAGGGTCAATGTTGTAATAAATTAGAGTCAACTTTAGTGTATTTTTCAGAATTTGTAATTCTGAAAATACACCATGGCATTTAAGTAAATTCTATCAACTTTAACCCTAATGACATTTGGGATTACTTTACTAGGTGAGCCTATATAAAGACCCCCATGTCTAAGGGTTAGGGTTGCCCACTTTCAATGAAACCGAAACTTTCTCTTCCATTAGTGCTGTTTTTCTATGCATGTTTTTGGTCTGAACTTTTAGAATCTGATAATGTCTTTTGAGCATTTACTATTCAAGTTCATTTTAGTTTAAGCAATTACTGTTTTGTGCCGAAAAGACTATTTAGTATCATGGTTCGGCTGAACTTTTGTTACGCTGCCACAACTGCTTCTTCTGTTTATTTGCTTACTGCTCCCGTTGTTTGTGTTTCTTGACAAAAGTTGTTTGTCTTGTGTAGAACTTTTGGCTGGTTAATCATAGAAAAATACTTTTCAACTAGTCATTGTTGTTGATCGAAGGCCTGGTTGATAGCAAAAAATGGCATCAATAATTAAGATTGTCAAAATATCAATTTTGGTAATTTGGGCCAAAAATGTACATGTCCTGGGTTAGGCCGAAGCGCTATAGGGCCGAAGGACCACTAGGCTGCGGGCTCCGGAGGCTTCCAGCCAGCCCACAGCCTTCGACCAGGAGGCCTTCGGAGGCCCACTTCGTGGAAGCTTCGGCCCGAAGCCTGGCCTAAGGCCCACTTCGGGTAGAGATAGAGTTAGATCTGATTCTGGCTAAGTGTTTATCTCTATGCGTGATTCAGCCGAGTCATAATAGATTAGACTTAGATATTAGAAGTCTATCCCCTATAAATATAGGGGCGAAGCCGGTTCAGAGACCCCCTCAAACACAAATCAACCACAAAGCCCTAGCATTGAATCGTATTTACTTTATCTTTACCTTTCTATACTCTTCGTGGGTTTGCCTGGAAGCCCTCCGACGGCCACTTTTGAACAGTGGTAATCCTTGTTACTTCGCCTGTGAAGTATTCGTTAATCTACGTAATAGATTGCTATCGTCTTGTTACTTCGCCTGTGAAGTATCCGCTAATCTGCGTAACAGATTTCTACCTTCGCTACTAGTGCAACACTTAGTAGAATTCAGTCCTCAGGCCGAATTGGTACTTCGAATCTACTCTATTACAGGTTCCCACATTCAGAGCTACTTCGTCGGAGGTGTCCGGAGCTGAGAGATTGGTTTCGGAGGTTGCCAGAGCACCTTTCGGCAAGACTGCCACTTCGACCGCACGCCAACACGCTTCACCAATAGACTTCGTCACGACAGGCTTCGCCACACTCGTACTTTGTTCCGGATGAAGTCGCGCCCGTGTGTTGCGCCTAAGTTATTATTCTATATGATGGGGGAGTGGTCCCGATCTTCCGCTAGGTAAAGGATAAACTTTGGTTGGTGGAGAATCTCGACGTTGGCGATCCAAGGCTCCGGTCCGGCGGATCAAAACCTTGCAATCGTTACACCACTGTCTCCGTTGGTTATCAACCACGCAGGACGCGATTGACCTCACCACGAAGGCTAATTCCTGCAAGCGAACCCAAGAACACAAGCAAGAACAGGAAGGATACAAATCGAATGCCAAATCACAGACAAACGAAGATAAGGTGAGGTTTCACAAATGCCAATGCAGCAACCAATCGGTCCGGTGCAAGAGGCGGGATCTAAACACAACAGTGTAGATGCAACAAAGCAAAACCTAACCCTAGAGATGGCTGGCGTGAGAATATATAGGGCGGCGGCCTGTGCAAGGCGAACAGACACAGGCTGTGGGCTAGAAGACGTACAGACTCAGACTATGGGCCAACACGGCCCAGTTCTGTCACGCAGGACTGTTTTAAATACACAGGACGACTCGAGACTTCAAATGAGGTGAAACCAACGGCAAACGATCCGTCTTCTCCTCAGCTTTCCAAAAAGTCAAAGAACGCGCCAATCGGACCTCGTATGAGGAAGTTATGCCCATTTTGGTGCAGGGTGGTTAATGTAGTCCGAACCAGCGAATTCTTGACTTCAAATCATCCGTGCGACTCCGTCTTCAACTCCAATTCTTCTATTCCATCTCCCATGTTCCTAAGCAACAAAATATCGCTAGTATTCAGTAGCATCCTGTCCAAACAAATATTAACATAGTTGCTAAGGAAAGAATTAACCTCATGGTTCAAGCGACGGGCACGGGCGCGTGTGATTGGTCCTTGTAGTTGAATTGTAGGTGGAGGCTCCATGTGTGTATCATGTGAAGTGATGTCCTCATCATCCTCCCCCTCTTGAATTGGAGTCGTCCTCGACTCAAGCTCATCATCATCTCCCAAATAGGCCTTTAAATCTGAAATATTAAATGTGGGACTAACCCCAAAAGCTGCAGGCAACTCAAGCTTATATGCATTGTCATTTATCTTCTCAAGCACACGGAAAGGACCATCAGCACGGGGCATCAATTTAGACTTTCGTAAATCAGGAAAACGATCCTTGCGCAAGTGCAACCAAACAAGATCACCCGGTTCAAATGTTATCTCTTTTCTACCCTTACTACCATAAGCACGATATTTCTCATTCATTTTCTCTATGTTTGCTTTAGTAGTTTCATGCATCTTAAGTAATAATTCAGCACGTGTAGTAGCATCAAAATTCAATTTTTCAGATGGTGGTAATGGTAGCAAATCAATGGGAGCACGTGGATTAAAGCCATAGACCACTTGAAACGGACTTACCTTAGTAGTGGAGTGTACTGACCTATTATATGCAAACTCAATATGAGGTAGACACTCTTCCCAAAGCTTCAAGTTGGTCTTCAAAACAGCCCTCAACATGGTGGACAATGTGCGGTTGACGACCTCCGTTTGTCCATCCGTTTGGGGGTGACAAGTAGTAGAAAACAGCAGCTTCGTCCCTAACTTATGCCACAACGTCCTCCAAAAATAACTTAAAAATTTAGCATCACGATCTGAAACGATGGTATTGGGAACTCCATGCAAGCGTACGACCTCTCTGAAAAACAAATCAGCAACATTTGTAGCGTCGTCGCTCTTGTGACAAGGTATAAAATGCGCCATTTTAGAGAACCGATCTACCACCACAAAAATACTATCTCTCCCCCTCCTAGTTCTAGGTAATCCTAACACAAAATCCATAGAAATATCTTCCCAAGGTACACTAGGAACGGGCAGAGGCATATAAAGACCATGTGGGTTTAGACGGGACTTAGCTTTCTTGCAAGTAGTGCATCGTGCCACATAGCGCTCAACATCTCGTCTCATCCTAGGCCAATAGAAGTGTGTGGACAGCACATCTTCGGTTTTATTTGATCCAAAATGACCCATCAAACCACCACCGTGTGCTTCCTGCAATAACAACAAGCGAAGAGAGCTAGCCGGAACGCATAACTTGTTAGCACGAAAAAGATATCCATGATTCAGCACATATTTGTTCCAAGCACGGTCATTTGTACAATTTGCAAAAGCATCTTTGAAGTCCAAATCAGTAGCATACATGTCCTTCAATGTTTCTAAACCAAAGATCTTATAATCAAGTTGAGAAAGCAATGTATAACGTCTAGATAAAGCATCAGCAATCACATTATCTTTCCCTTTCTTATGCTTAATGATATATGGAAAAGTCTCAATAAATTCTACCCATTTAGCATGTCGTTTATTTAGATTTGCTTGACTACGTATATGCTTCAATGCTTCATGATCCGAATGAATAATAAACTCCTTAGGCAAAAGGTAATGTTGCCAAGTTTCAAGCACACGCACTAAGGCATATAATTCCTTATCATAGGTAGAATAATTCAACTGTGGACCATGTAATTTTTCACTAAAATAGGCCACGGGTTTACCTCCTTGTAGCAGCACACCGCCTAATCCAAACCCACTAGCATCACATTCTAACTCAAAAGGCTTACTGAAGTCGGGTAGCTGAAGTAGAGGTGCATGTGTAAGACGATCTTTGAGTGTGGTAAAAGCTTGTTCATGTGCTGGCTCCCAAGTAAAAGTAACTCCCTTCTTGGTCAACTCATGCAAAGGACCGGCTATGGTGCTGAAATCTTTCACAAAACGCCGGTAGAAACCTGCAAGACCAAGAAAACTACGTACCTGTGTGATAGTTTGGGGTTGCGGCCAGCTGTTGATTGCTTCGACCTTTGCCGCGTCAACCTCAATACCCTGTGAAGTGACAACATATCCAAGAAACACAACTCGATCCGTGCAAAATGTGCACTTCTCAATGTTACCAAACATTCTAGCTTCACGGAGGACAGAAAAAACAGCACGTAGGTGTTCAACATGTTCAGTGAGAGACTTGCTATAAACCAAGATATCATCAAAGTATACAACCACAAAGCGTCCTATAAAGTGCCGTAGGACTTCATTCATCAAGCGCATGAAGGTACTAGGTGCATTAGTAAGTCCAAAAGGCATGACAAGCCACTCATATAATTCAAACTTTGTTTTAAAAGCAGTTTTCCATTCATCACCTAGTTTCATGCGAATTTGGTGGTATCCACTACGGAGATCGATCTTAGAAAAGATAATGGCACCACTAAGCTCATCAAGCATGTCATCCAATCTAGGAATAGGGTGTCAATATCGAATGGTGATATTATTAATAGCACGACAATCAACACACATGCGCCAACTACCATCTTTCTTAGGTACCAAAAGAACGGGTACTGCACAAGGACTAAGGCTTTCACGGACGTACCCACGATCAAGAAGGTCCTGTACTTGGCGCTCAATTTCTTTTGTCTCCTCCGGATTGGTACGGTACGCTGCACGATTAGGAAGAGACGCTCCTGGGACCAAATCAATTTGGTGCTCGATGCCGCGTATCGGTGGCAGCCCGGGTGGTATCTCAGCAGGAAAAACATCTTTAAACTCCTGCAAAAGGTCAGTGACTGCAACAGGAACAGATCTAGGAATGTTCGCAAGTGAAAACAACACGTTTGTGCAAATCAAGCCATATAGCAAGGGTGTATCATCACAAATTTCAGGAAGGTCAGTTTTAGTTGCAAGCATGACACGCCCTTTCAGATTTATAACTTGTGATGAAGAAGGGGAAGCAATTTTATCTTTCTGTTGCCTCAAAAGCGTCTTAGCTACTTGCTGATTTTCAGAAGGTTGTTTGCTCTTTTGTGCATCCCTAGCATGTTTTTCTTGTTCAAATTTTACAATTTCAGCAGGAGTCATAGGAAGCAATGTAACTTTCTTTCCTTTATACATAAATGTGTACGTATTGCTCCTACCATGGTGTGTAGCATCAGTATCATACTCCCAAGGTCTACCAAGTAACAGAGAACATGCTTGCATTGGTACTACATCAAAATCAGCAGCTCCGAAGTATGTACCAATGGAAAATTTGATGTGAGCAGTTTGTGTTACCTTGACCTTACCGCTATTGTTGAACCATTGCACATGGTAAGGGTGTGGATGCGCACGTGTGGGAAGTTGAAGCTTCGTTACCATGTCGTGGCTCACCAAATTGTTGCAACTACCGCTGTCGATGATGACACGTACACGACGGTTATTGACGCCGAAGAAGGTCTGAAACAGATTGTTCTGTTGTGCCCTGTCATCCTGCTCCATGTGAGTGCTCAAGACGCGTTGTACAATAAGTGCTTCAAGGTCGGCAGTGGCATCCGACGCAATAACAGCGTCATCGTCGAATGTATCATCATCTCCTGCAATGTTAGCAGCAAGTGCATATTCATCTTCAACATCACTAGCACTTACATAGCCACCGTCTTCCGTAGCAATATAAGCCCGCTGACTAGGGCAGTCTTTCATCACATGGCCAAATCCTTTGCATCGGTGACACTGGATCGCTGCAGAACGTGCAGTAGAGGCTGCCGAGGAGGTGGGCTTGGCTGATGCCTTGGATGCTGCAGTCTTGGAACTCTCAACCTGGGCTGTAGATGTAGAAGGTGCTGATGTAGCCGCCGGTCGAGAAGGGGGTGCGGGTGGTCGTTGCTGCTGCCCACTTGAGCGTGAAGTAGCACCACCAATGTTGGTCCTCATGCTGCGTTGTGGTTGTTGGCGACCCTGCAATTCTTTTTCTGCGAGCATAGCAAGGTGGAAAAGACGAGTGATAGTATTGTATTCTTTATAATCAATGATATCCTGAATTTCACGTCTTAAACCACCATAAAAACGAGCCATTTTATCCTCATTGTCCTCCTCAATTTCAGCACGCATGCAACCTATTTGCAACTCCTGATAATACTCCTCTACCGATTTATTTCCTTGGTTTAGGCGCTGCAATTTTTTTCTCAAATCACGTTTATATGAAGGAGGGACCCATCTACCACGCATTTTCCGTTTTAACATATCCCAAGTTTGTGGTTCATTGCCAACCTGAACTATTTCAGTCCACCAAAGAAGAGCATATCCAGTGAAGTCACTAGTAGCTAAGCGCACGCGGTGGATAGCAGGAACCATGTGAGCATTAAATTTTTGTTCGACTGACATCTCCCAATCTAAATATGCATCTGGATCATAGGTGCCAGCAAAAGGAGGTACTGAAAATTTTACCTTAGAGTAGGGATCATTGTTCCTGTGGTTGTCATTGTTACCTCGTGGAGGGCGGTTGCGGTGGCCGCCCATACCTTGACGGTTGAACTGAAAGCGATGACGTGCAGCCTCGTCAGGGTCAATGGCATTGTTTCCGACATAGGATAGGTCGTCTTCCTCTTCAATATGATCGTCTTCCTCTTCAACATGTTCATCGTTGGCTCGTGCAGCAGGCAATCGTGTTTCCAAGGCAGTCATTCGGTCCACTAGGTCAGCCACAGTACGCGCGAGACGTTCGATGGAATGTCGGGTCTGCCGCTGAGACTCTAGTAGAGCACGCCGTGAGACACAGTCATTAAAATCAGATGGAGGGGTGCCGCTGTTATCTGCCATGTTAGTGAAAAGATAAAACAACAAAGAATAATCCTATGTAAAACAGCTAGGTGGGGTGGTGGGTGGAAGCAATCCGTCAAGCACCTTACCCACGCTTGCAAGTGTTCTTACCACGCCGCAGTGAGGTCACCGGCCTACAGGTGATGAACCAAGTGGAGGGTGGTGTACAATTGCAAGAAATGAGCCTGTCCTGACCAAGAGAAAGGTGTAGCTTGGAAGGCAAAGTGAGTAGCAATGATTAGCGATAATAATAACAGTTAAACCAAGTTCAATAAGTATTCCCTAGTACTCGTCAAAGTTGCTGGCCTTAGTGCTCCCAAGGTGAAAATTCAAGCAATAGAGGGAAACTATGTGCCCAAAACTCAAATGGAAGCAACACAGGCCAACTTCAGCTCTCTGCAGATCGGACAAGAGTTCGGACAAGAGTTCGGACAAGGGATTGGACAAGCAGAAACTGCCACTGCCTGCCACTGATCGGACAAGAGATCGGACAAGAGTTCGGACAAGCAACTAACAGGACCACTTCTCTTTTTTTTATATTTTTTTTCTCTTTTTTTTACTCTATTTTTTTTTGAACAAGGATGACCAGAGATGCAACCACAAAAATTGGCACCTGCAACTGAGGTGGGATGTGGCTCATAAAAATTCAAACAAGTTCGCTGTCCGGCGAGCAAAAACTTTGTCCAATTTTTTTCTTTATCTTCCCGATTTTTTTTGGCGAGTTTGGTGAGGGCTAACCGGGGTACCCACCCAAATCGGGTCAGGAACACGCTCAAAAAATTTCAGATTTTTCTGCCAAATGAACGAAAAGTTATGCTTGTTTTACTGAAGGGGGGTCACAAAGAGTAGATGTGGGAAAAAACAAGGTAGGGTTGCGGAAGGGGGGGGGGGTTTCGGTGGGGAAATTTTTTTTTCTGAGACACAAGAACAACTACTACTCAAACGACACAGAGGGATGACTAAACCAGCAACAAGACTCGACCAAGAACACGAACTCAACAAAGTTAAAACTGAAATTAAAATCGCAAGGCACAAAGGGGTTCTCGGTGGGGATTTTTTTTGGTGCGGTTTTCTGGACTCTGGGTAAAAACAAAAGCAGATCGAGATTACCTAACGGGAAATCTGAGCTCTGATACCAGCTGATGGGGGAGTGGTCCCGATCTTCCGCTAGGTAAAGGATAAACTTGGGTTGGTGGAGAATCTCGACGTTGGCGATCCAAGGCTCCAGTCCGGCGGATCAAAACCTTGCAATCGTTACACCACTGTCTCCGTTGGTTATCAACCACGCAGGACGCGATTGACCTCGCCACGAAGGCTAATTCCTGCAAGTGAACCCAAGAACACAAGCAAGAACAGGAAGGATACAAATCGAATGCCAAATCACAGACAAACGAAGATAAGGTGAGGTTTCACAAACGCCAATGCAGCAGCCAATCGGTCCGGTGCAAGAGGCGGGATCTAAACACAACAGTGTAGATGCAACAAAGCAAAACCTAACCCTAGAGGTGGCTGGCGTGAGAATATATAGGGCGGCGGCCTGTGGAAGGCGAACAGACACAGGTTGTGGGCTAGAAGACGTACAGACTCAGACTATGGGCCAACACGGCCCAGTTCTGTCACGCAGGACTGTTTTAAATACACAGGACGACTCGAGACTTCAAATGAGGTGAAACCAACGGCAAACGATCCGTCTTCTCCTCAGCTTTCCAAAAAGTCAAAGAACGCGCCAATCGGACCTCGTATGAGGAAGTTATGCCCATTTTGGTGCAGGGTGGTTAATGTAGTCCGAACCAGCGAATTCTTGACTTCAAATCATCCGTGCGACTCCGTCTTCAACTCCAATTCTTCTATTCCATCTCCCATGTTCCTAAGCAACAAAATATCACTAGTATTCAGTAGCATCCCGTCCAAACAAATATTAACATAGTTGCTAAGGAAAGAATTAACCTCATGGTTCAAGCGACGGGCACGGGCGCGTGTGATTGGTCCTTGTAGTTGAATTGTAGGTGGAGGCTCCATGTGTGTATCATGTGAAGTGATGTCCTCATCACTATATCTCACTGTATCAGAGACTTCACACCGAACCCCGCTGTTCGGAGGTGATTGTCGCGTTCAGGTCCGTTCGGAGTTCATCTTCAGCCAAATCAGTAGGAACGCTGAAGGTACCCTTCGACGGGACACTTCGCACCAGACGTCGAAGGTACCCTTCGGCGACACCCTTCGCACTATACTTCGAATCAGTCGGGCTCCGCTCAGTTTGCTGATTTGTTCTATTTAATATATTTCTTTTAGCTAATTGGATTATTTTGTGTGATTTGATTACCTAGCGACTCCACCCCCTTACCACAGCTAAGGGTAGTTAGAACGTGATGTTGGTCTTGTGTTACGCTTAGTGAGAAACCATGTTGAAGAATATGGTTTTTATATTCCAGATGTGATGAGTGATTGTCAACGGAAGTCAATGGAAGGGAGAGATGAAGACCTGTCGAGTCTGAGGCGCATGTGACTCAGGTACACGGGCAGTGAGTGACGGCCGGGCAGAGGAGCCACGGAGTCGGGCTGGCCCAATCCGGGTACATGGCTAGGAGTGGCAGATGATCCACTGGTCTGTTGACTGGGTTTTACTCAGGTACACGGGTGGCGAGCGATTGCCGGGCTGAGGAAGCTGCGGGGTCGGGTCGGCCCAATCCAGGTACCCGGTGCGAAGACGGTGGACGCTTTGTCAGTTTTGGCATAAAACTGACAATCTATGTTTAATTCGTTTTTTTAGGATATTAATATTTAATTTTTAAGTTTAGAATATTTTTATTTGAGTCAGGTGATTTTTCTAAGAATATTTTAGTAATTTTTGGAATTTATTTTAGAGTCAATTTATTTTACCCGAGGGTAAATTAGTCTTTTCATTTATTAGGATTTGCCTATAAATAGGCCCCTATCCCCCTGGGGATAGATGACTGTTTTCGTTTTCAAGATCAATCTACAATCTACAGTCCAACAAGTTTTTCGCCACAATATTTTTTTCTGGCCGCCGCCGGTGAAACTTCTATCCACGGCGGCATCTCCCACGGCGACTTTTCTTGCAGCAGCTTTTTGGCAGGGGCCAAGCGCAAGGCCAAGCTCTCACGGCGGGAAATCTGCCACCGCACGGCGCCCGGGGCTCGCGACAGGAGCTTCCAGAGCATGTAGGCGATTAGCAACATCTTTCCTGTTGTTTTTTATATTGCAGTGCTCTTCCCGGCGAAGCATCCCATTTTTTCTTTTCTTTGCACTGACCGGCGTGCAACAGCAGGGGCAGTGCTAATGGTGGGGCCCACGGCCGGTTGAGCTGAAACGTCAAAGTCAGCACGTTTCTTCATGCGGTGATGTGTTGTAGGCTTGAAGTACATGTGGCTAGGCTGCAGCCTACGGGGCCGGCTTGCTGTTTTTCTGCTCAATTTTTGTTTGGCTCGCATCATCGCTCTTCTTCCACACGCACGGTGGACGAAGCGTTCGGATAAATTTTTGTTACAGTAGATTTCGCACGACGATCGAAGACGAAGGTAAGCAGTTATTTAATCCCCTATTTTTCAGCAGTTTAAATTAAATCAGTCCTTATCTTTTGCCTAATTAGCTGTAGATCTATTTAGAAAATTTGGGATTAATTTTTATCTGTCAAAATATTAATAGTCTTCACATACCTTTAATTAAGTATTTTTCATTTGCTCATATATATATATATATATATATGTTTATCTAGTCGCACTAATATTGCTGTTCTACATTTACACGAAATAGTTTCGGTACAATTCTGAATTAATTTTTAATGATCCATGTTTTTATTAATTTAATTAGTATTTTATTTCTGGACTAAAACATTAATATCTCGAATTTTATCTAGATATTTTTTATTTACTGCAGTAATTGTATTCAGTTTATCTTAAATATCACTTAAATTGAGATATCGATCATTTTTAGGCTAGACACTTTGGTTCGCATAATTTGCTTTGCGAATATTATTTGTCTGTTTAATTTTTTTTGGATGTTGGGTTTAGAATTTTTAGGCGCCCATTCACCCCCCCTCTGGTCGCTACTTTCGGTCCTACAAGTGGTATCAGAGCAAGGTTAGGTTTTTCTAATATCTTAACCGATTCTAAACCTACGTAGTGACCATGACGTCTTCTGGTAAAATCCCATCCCTAGAAGCTTTTGGCTACACTTATTGGAAGACTCACATGCGAGCATACCTTATGAGCTAGAGCTCGGACATATGGGAGATCTGTGTTCATCCTAATTTCACCATAACGACTATTGTTGCGGATACGGCTGAAAATGTAATTACCCAGCATCAAAATAATAGTAAGGCGGTGAATATTTTATTTTCTGGTTTAGGTTCTAGTGAGTTTGAGCGTGTTAGCCATCTCACCACTTCTCAAGAGATCTAGGCTACCCTCCAGGTACACCATGAGGGGACAGCTCAGGTCAAGGCTAGGCTCTACCAGACCTACCGGTGTGAGTATGAAAATTTTTCACAGAAGCCAGGTGAGACTGTTGAGGCTCTGTTTGGTCGTTTTCAATCGATCATTAACAAGCTTCGCATTAACAAGGCCGAGCATGATCAGCTGGTCTCGGATCATGAGCAGGCGCTTAAGGTACTCCATACCTTGGACCCTAAGATCTGGGAGATCAAGGTCTCTTCTATTGTTGAGAGCGCGTCTTATGATACCTTGACCGTTGTAGAGCTTTTTAGTAAGCTCAAGGCCTTAGAGGTCGATATTCAGTTGAGATCAAATCTCACTGATTCTGGCTCCAAGACTCTGGCACTTGCGACACCGTCTGCTGATCCTAATGCCATGAGTTGTACTGCTTTTTTCTTGATGTCTATCTCCGAGGAACAACTTGATACTCTAGGAGATAATGATTTGTACTTGTTTAACAACTAGGTGCGATGTGTCTATGATAAGAGAATGTTTAAGAGACACGACACAAAATCCGAATGCTTTGAGTGTGGTGACCTAGGTCATTTCATCGCCGACTGCCCCAAGCAGAAGAATTACAAGAAGGGAACCAGCAACAACTCCTACAACTCCGGCAAGTATGAAAACTCCACTTCCACAAAGGGCAAGCCCAAGACCAGATTCTTTCGAAAGGCTCTGAAGGATTACAGGCGTGAGAACAAGAAGTGTTGGAACAATTGCGTTAGTTCCAGCAGGTTTTCCTGTGATGGTGTATGATGCGAAGAATGAACCTCGATGGGTTCTCTCAGAGGGAGATGGAGTTTATACTGGTTCGGGTCTCCCCTGGGGGATAATAGCCCTACGTCCAGTTTGAGGTGGATTTGGCATGGTATGCCTTAGTGTGGAGGAGAGAACTACAGGGTCTCATGGCCCCCTCGGGCCTCTCCTGTTACAAGGGCTTGGCCCTGCTTTTATAGGCACGCAGGCCAGGGGAAAAGACTGGGATGCCCCCTATGAGCCCTAGGCTCATAGGGGCAGAGAGGGGAAAGGAGCTAGCTACGGTACAAAAGGCGCCAGACAACTTTACAGCTTTACTGACTTGTCAGACTACGCCAGGCTTTGACCAGCTAGAAGATACACCGAAGGTAGAGGCTAGGGGGAAGGCTTCGGAGTGCACCCCAGAGGGGAGCTTCGAAGCGTGCTCCGGAGGGCAGTCTCCGGACGGGACTCCGGAGGGCGGCCTCCGGACTTGGCTCTCGGGGGGGGGGCCTCCGGACTGGGCTCCGGAGGGCGGCCTCCGAACTGGACTCCGGAGGACGGCCTCTGGGCTTGGCTCTCGGAGGGTGGCCTCCGGACTGGATTCCGGAGGGCGGCCTCTGAACTGGACTCCGGAGGACGGCCTCTGGGCCTGGCTCTCGGAGGGTGGCCTCCGGACTGGACTCCGGAGGGCGGCCTCCGAACTGGACTCCGGAGGACGGCCTCTGGACTTGGCTCTCGGAGGGTGGCCTCCGGACTGGGCTCCGGAGGGCGGCCTCCGAACTGGACTCCGGAGGACGGCCTCTGGACTTGGCTCTCGGAGGGTGGCCTCCGGACTGGACTCCGGAGGGCGGCCTCCGAACTAGACTCCAGAGGACGGCCTCCGAACTGGACTCCGGAGGATGGCCTCCGGACTTGGCTCTAGAGGGCGGCCTCCAGACTTGGCTCCGGAGGGCGGCCTCCGGACTTGGCTCTCGGAGGGTGGCCTCGGGACTGGGCTCCGGAGGGCGGCCTCCGAACTGGACTCCGGAGGACGGCCTCTGGACTTGGCTCTCGGAGGGTGGCCTCCGGACTGGACTCCGGAGGGCAGCCTCCGAACTTCTGCGCCCGGAGGGTGGCCTCCGGCGCCTCGCGCCAGGGCCCGGACTGGGGGCTCCGGGCCGGACCTCCTGGTCTGAGGGCTCCGAGGCTACGGGCCCCGAAAGGCACCTTGGGACCTGGAAACAATACTTAGAGAGAAAGCAGGCTCCGACAGTACCTGGTTCTGGGCCGAAGGCTGTCGGAGGCTGACGTCATTTGGCCCCTGTTTAAGGGAAATATATTTCCCCAACAGTAGCCCCTCGCGTGTAGGCCTTCGGGACGAAGGGGTGCACGCGCCTTTAGGACAAATGACCTGAAAACATGACTTCAGAGGAAACATACCTTCGGAGCCTGGACCGGAGGTGACCTCGATACCCGGGGGTAATAAATGCCCGCGCTAGTCGCCAGAACGGCCTCGGGGAGGCCGAACGGCCCCGCAACAGTCAAGAAAGTTACCGTTACCTTGATCTGGGCCGGTTCGCCTTCGCTGGAGGCCCACCTGGCGGTGGGTTCGGCCCACGACGGTTGGAATTCTTACCGCGCCTATAAATAGGGACTTACCGCGCGCGGCTTCGACACACCTTCATTTGCTTTCTTCTCGTTGCCTTGCAACCTTCGCTCTGTTCTTCTTCTAGCTTCGCTTCGAGCCCCCTTCGCTAGTTTTAGCTCTTCGCGCCGAAGTCCCATCAGCATGCCGAAGAAGGCGGTGGCGAAGCCTCTTGCTTTGGGCTCGAGCTCGGGCTCCGCCCAGGTGCAGGCAGCGGCGGCTGCGGCGGCGAAGACTGCGCCCAGGCGGATGGGGCCCAGGGACCTTCGGACGCCCTCCGACAAGTTCGAGCAGACCCTGGAGATGAGGGCCTCGATCTCCACGGAGGAGTCGGTCCGGAGGGCCTGCGAAGGGAAGATTGCGGCGAAGATCCAGCTTCGGGTCCCGGAGAAGTCGGAGGCTGAGCCGAGGCCTCGTGCTGACGAGGTGGTGGTGTTCGAGGCTTTCTTCGAAGCCGGCCTCGGACTGCCTGCAGTGGGGATGCTGAGCGAAGTCCTCAAGGCCTACAACCTCGAGCTTCCTCAGCTTTCGCCCAATGCAGTGGCGAGGTTAGCTGTCTTCGAGTGGGCCATGCGGGCCGAAGGCTGCGAGGGCCGCGCGGATGTCTTCGTTGCCCTTCACGATGCCAACTGCCAGCCGAAGCCCAGGGAGGGGACGGACCGCGTCAAGAGGGCGCTGGCCTTCGGCAGCGCCAACTTCCAGCTCCGGAAGGAGTTCCAGGACGCCTTCCCTGCGAGGGCTGTAAACAACAAGTGGTATTCGAGATGGGATCAAGAGTGGTTCTACGCCTCCGTCGGCGCGAACTCACCTCTTCGGAGTACCAACGCCCACATCCTGTACCGGCGTGAAGGGGTGGTGACGACCAGCGAAGGCCTCCTTCACTCGAGGATCTCGCTGCTCCGAAGGGTGGCGGTGAAGATGAGCATGAGGGACCTCGCGGAGGAGTTCATCACCCTTCGGCTCAGCCCCCTCGCGCGCTCCTGGCCGGAGGGTCTCTTCCAGGCTTCGGGTCGAGGTGAACTCAGCGAGCTGGCCTTCGACCGTTTCTGTAAGGCTTCGCGCTCTTCTTGCTTTTAATAATTCGAATACTTTGCTCCTAACTCAACCTTTTCGTGTAGCCGACCTCGACATGAGGACCCCGGAGGAGGCCATCGCGGCGGCGGACCGAGTCGTCGGGACTCCGACCCCCGAGGAGCAGAACCAGTGTCTCGCCCTAGTGGGGTCCTGGGAGCGCTGGAACAGAGTATGGAGCGCGCTCGACCTCGGGGGGCTCCCAGCTCTGCCGGACTTCGGCCACCTGGGCACCTCGTCGGCCGGGGCCAAGAGGAAGAGGGGGGAAGAGGACGAACCGGACGCCTCGGGGGAGGCTGCGGCGAAGCCCGCAGCTAATTCGACCCCCAAGAAGGTCGCGAAGCCCCTTGCGGAGAGGACTTCGGAGGTGGAGGCCGACGCGCGCACTCCTGCTGCCAAGGAGGCCACGGATGCCCCGGCGAAACCAACTTCGGGCGCGGAGGTGGATGAGCCAGCTTCGCAGCGAGGGAGCTGGAGGACGCACTTAGCCCCACCGGCCTTTCAAGAAATCTCTGACGAAGGTAAACCTTTTTTTCTTATTGCATGCTTCTCTTCAATATGCAGGTTTTGACTTGGCTTCCTGCAGAGGACGAGGATGATGCGAGGCCCACTGTGGCGAAACCGGCAGGCGAAGGTGGATTGAAGCCCGCCGAAGCGAAGCCCGTGGAGGCTTCGAGCAGCAGCAGCAGCAGTAGCGGCAGCAGCAGTGAGTCGGAGTCCGAGAGCACTTCGTCTGACGGCGAGGGCGGCGGAGGCCGTGCGGTCCCTCGAGGCGAGGAGGATGTCGACGTGGTGGGCCTGAGCCTTGCCTCGCCGAAGCCCGCGGAGACCACCGTGGCGGTGATTCACCCCTTCAAGCCGAGGGAGGGCGTGACGGCCGCGGCGATCCTCGGCTTCCGTGAGGCCTGCGCTTCTGCGGAGGAGGGGGACTTGGTGGCCCAGCTTAGCCACCTAGATCCCACGGAGCTCTTCGTTAGCTCGAACGAAGTCCTCATGCGGGTGAGCGGAGCCCCTTGCAGCTTCGAATTATATGTTAGCTTTTCGCTGGTACTTATGACTCCTTGAATTTCTGCATGCCTTCGCACTGAACGCAGCCGCTTCGACCGCTGCCGACAGGCGGTTGGAGCGCCTCACAGCGGAGAAGGAGGCCCTTCGCCATGAGGTCTCAGAGGAAGCTGAGAGACGGAGACGGGCCGAGGCTTCGGCTGCTGAGGCGAAGGAGAACTTGGCTTTGGAGACGGCCCGGCTCCGCGCGGAGCTCCAAGCTTCGAAAGATGCCGAGGCCCGACAGGCGAAGGAGAACGAGGAGCTCCGCCAACGGGCGCGGGATCTTGAGACCTTTGTCGTGGCCAATCTTGGCGAGGCCACCCAGAGCCTGACCGAGGTCCTTGAAAAGATAGGGACCGAGTGCCGGACTCCGGATTTTGGCGATCGGGACCCGATTGGAGACCGCGCCGATTTTTTGAAGACTGCGGCTTCGATAGCGGACGAAGCGCTGACGGGCTTCGCCCTCATGGCCGGTCGCGTCGCGGGCCAAGGGGTGCTGCATATGCTTCATGCCACAGGGTGCGACCACCTTCGGGCGGCAACCTCCGTGGCCCCCGTGGCCTTCGGGGGTCCGCACTTGGTGACGCCTCCGGGCGAAGTCCGCGGGGCCTGGCGACGGCTGCAGGAACCTTGGAAGGAGCAAGGCTACGAGGCAGTCCTTGACCTCATGAAGGCCCTTCGACAACGCCAGTTCAAGGGGCCCGCCGACTCGGACAAGCCTTCGACCTCGACGCCTCCGCCTCCGAAGGTGTAGATCTCCTTAGGCTTCCTTGTAATACCTAGCTGTAGGCTTTGTAAAAACTTATCAGTTTATTAATATGAATGCGGGGGTTTTTTATACCTGCCCAGGCTCAGCCTTCGAGCATAGACCTCGAAGTCCTCGAGGACTCTGAAGGGCTTCGACAACTGTGGGCTATTCTTGAAGTAGCTAGGTCCGAAGGCCCCCCTCGGTTTAAGCTTCCGAGGGGGCCTAGGGGCGAAGCCATCTCCGAAATAGCTCGGGATTTGCTAGCCGCTGTGAAGGCGGAGAACCTTCAGAGCCCTTTACCTTTGCCTTCGCGAGCGGCCTTAGCGAGCGACGAAGCCCTAGACTTTTCTGCCTTCGACACGGCCCCGCCTACTTCGCGAACATGGAGCGACCTGCGAAGTGGAAGTCGAAGCCTGCGGGCTTCGGAGCCTGGACGGGCCGGTCGAGGGAGAGCGGGCTCCGACGAGGCAACATCCAACCGAGGGGGCCCCCGCCGAAGGAGAGGCAAGCGAGGGTTGGGGCCTCGCACTCGGTTCTTTTTAGGCTTAGACACAGATTACTCGTAGTTTGTTTTCGAAGCATGTTTGTAACATACTTCTCAATTGTCTCTTAATGAACGGAGTTTATTATATTTGCATACTTCGTTTGTATGTTTTGCATTGTTTGGCTTCGAACGCTTAGCTTGTCACGCTCGTAGTGCGCATTACACTCGCACACCTCGCATACATTCTTCCCCCCTTTTGCTCGTGGCAGTTAGGGACTTAACCGTTGCTGGTGCGGGCAAAAAATAAACATGCGAAGGGGTGCGCCTTTTCGGCGGCTTCGGATATTTGGATTTGTACCGAGCGAAGGCCTCTTACGGGCTTCGAACGCATCAATTTGGTGCGAAGCAAGGCTTCCGCATAACCAATTTGAGCGAAGCATCCTTCGACATGCCGGGATTTGGATGCTGTGCGTGGGCGAGGCCCTGAACGCACTTAGATTTTTTTAGCGAAGTCTGACTTCGACAAGCTTAGTTTTTCAGCTTAGACCACGTCACACGAAGCGGGGCTCCGGTGCGTGTTTAGATAGCGAAGCAAGGCTTCTGGAGCTTGGTCCTGTAGTGAAAAGGATATTTGGTGTGGATTCACCGAACCTGTGATATGTTGAGCCACCTACGACTCTGAGCCACCTTCGACTCTGGGCCACCTTCGACCCTGGGCCACCTTCGACCCGGGGATGCGTCAGGCCGGAGCCTGGAATCCTGGACTTGCCGAGCCGTCGCTCGAAAGCCTCAAAGCCAGCTGCTACGGGCCCGGAGGCGCTGTGTAGCCTTCGGAGGAGTGCTTCGGAATTTGAAAAGCGAAGCGAGGCTTCGGTTTTTTAAATAAAGTGAAGCAGTGCTTCAGTTTTTCAATAAGGCGAAGCAGTGCTTCGGATTTTAATACGCCGAAGCATGGCTTCGGTTTTTCAAACAAGGCGAAGCGGTGCTTCGGATTTTAAATAAGGCGAAGCAAGGCTTCGGTTTTTAAATAAGGCGAAGCAAGGCTTCGGGTTTTAAACAAGACGAAGCAAGGCTTCGGGTTTTAAATAAGGCGAAGCAAGGCTTCGGGTTTTAAATAAGACGAAGCAAGGCTTCGGGTTTTAAATAAGGCGAAGCAAGGCTTCAGTTTTTTAAACAAGGCGAAGCAAGGCTTCGGTTTTTCAACACGACGAAGCGGTGCTTCGGATTTTAAATAAGGCGAAGCAAGACTTCGGTTTTTAAATAAGGCGAAGCAAGGCTTCGGGTTCGATTTTTTGGGGTGAAGCAAGGCTTCGAAAATGCACTAAAATGATTACGACATGGCACGTCGAGGTAGTGCGTTGGACAGCGGACATACCTCGCGAGATGGCTGAAGGTTGGCCTCGTAGCCCCTAGGGACCTCGATGACCTCTGACGCACAAAGCGGAGCCCCTTGCTGGGGGGCGAGCCCCGGTATGCGGAGGGCAAGGGAAGGCGGAAATTGGCCTTCGGGCTGCACCCGAAGCCCCTTGCCGAAGGGTGCGCGAAGCAGAAAGCTTCGAAGCTCCCCCCGCAGGCGTGCTTCGAATTGCAGGCAGTGGTAGAGAACTTAGCTTCTAGTCTAAATCCCCACGGACGGCGCCAACTGTTGGAACAATTGCGTTAGTTCCAGCAGGTTTTCTTGTGATGGTGTATGATGCAAAGAATGAACCTCGATGGGTTCTCTCAGAGGGAGATGGAGTTTATACTGGTTCGGGCCTCCCTTGGGGGATAATAGCCCTACGTCCAGTTTGAGGTGGATTTGGCATGGTATGTCTTAGTGTGGAGGAGAGAACTACAGGGTCTCATGGCCCCCTCGGGCCTCTCCTGTTACAAGGGCTTGGCCCTGCTTTTATAGGCACGCAGGCCAGGGGAAAAGACTGGGATGCCCCCTATGAGCCCTAGGCTCATAGGGGCAGAGAGGGGAAAAGGAGCTAGCTACGGTACAAAAGGCGCCAGACAACTTTACAGCTTTACTGACTTGTCAGACTGCGCCAGGCTTTGACCAGCTAGAAGATACACCGAAGGTAGAGGCTAGGGGGAAGGCTTCGGAGTGCACCCCAGAGGGGAGCTTCGAAGCGTGCTCCGGAGGGCAGTCTCCGGACGGGACTCCGGAGGGCGGCCTCCGGACTTGGCTCTCGGGGGGGGGGGGGGCCTCCGGACTGGGCTCCGGAGGGCGTCCTCCGAACTGGACTCCGGAGGACAGCCTCTGGGCTTGGCTCTCGGAGGGTGGCCTCCGGACTGGACTCCGGAGGGCGGCCTCCGAACTGGACTCCGGAGGACGGCCTCTGGGCCTGGCTCTCGGAGGGTGGCCTCCGGACTGGACTCCGGAGGACGGCCTCTGGACTTGGCTCCGGAGGGCGGCCTCCGAACTGGACTCCGGAGGACGGCCTCTGGACTTGGCTCTCGGAGGGTGGCCTCCGGACTGGACTCCGGAGGGCGGCCTCCGAACTGGACTCCGGAGGACGGCCTCCGAACTAGACTCCAGAGGACGGCCTCCGGACTTGGCTCTGGAGGGCGGCCTCCAGACTTGGCTCCGGAGGGCGGCCTCCGGACTTGGCTCTCGGAGGGTGGCCTCTGGACTGGGCTCCGGAGGGCGGCCTCCAAACTGGACTCCGGAGGACGGCCTCTGGACTTGGCTCTCGGAGGGTGGCCTCCGGACTGGACTCCGGAGGGCGGCCTCCGAACTTCTGCGCCCGGAGGGTGGCCTCCGGCGCCTCGCGCCAGGGCCCGGACTGGGGGCTCCGGGCCGGACCTCCTGGTCTGAGGGCTCCGAGGCTACGGGCCCCGAAAGGCACCTTGGGACCTGGAAACAATACTTAGAGAGAAAGCAGGCTCCGACAGTACCTGGTTCTGGGCCGAAGGCTGTCGGAGGCTGACGTCATTTGGCCCCTGTTTAAGGGAAATATATTTCCCCAACAAGAAGCGAGACAAGACCTTCTTCACCGAGATGGAGAAAAGATACTCCAAGAGATCCCCGTCTTCCTCCTCATCTTCAAGTTCAAGTGGTGAAGAGATCATGATCAGAAAGGGGAAGGACAGCGACAATCCGGCGGACCTCTATTTCATGGGCTTCGGGGACAAGACGAAGAGTCTCTCACGTCACAGCCGAAGATCCCACAAGAGCTTCTGCTCAATGGCTCTTGGGGAGAAGAAAGAGAAGGACACCTCCGACGACTCCGATGACGACGACGATGAGAAGGCATCTTCCTATAAACAAGAAGTTGTTAATTTACTAGAACAGAATAGTCAGGAGTTGAAGTATAGGGAGAAACTGCTTAGAGGGGCTAAGAAGATGATATATGAGCTTGAGAGTGAGCTTGCCACAACAAATGGCAAGATTGAGAGTCTGTCTTCTTCCCCTTGCTTGGGTGATAGTGGAGAGTGCCCTAACTGTGAGGTGCTGTTGTGTGACCTGACGACTCTTAAGTCCAAGTACACAGAGAGAGTAGATGAGAGAGACGAATTGGCCACTGAGCTTGAGAGCGCTCAGCAGGAGCTAAAAGATGTTCATGCCACTGTCGTCGCACCTTGTGTAGACTGTCCATCCCATTTAGCTAGTATAGCTGAGCTGAGAGCCAAGAGTGATGAGCAGTTGAGTGAGTTAGCTGGAGTGAGAGATGAGTTGGAGCAGACTAAGCTGGAGCTTGAGACCTTGTCAGTTCCACCCACTGTTTGTGAGAACTGCCTGTCCATTAGAATGGAATTGATCAAGCTAAAAGCTGAGAAGTCTGTCGAAGTTGATAAAGAGTGTGAGATCTGCTTGTCTCAAGTGGAGGTGTTAGCTTCTTTGAGAGAGGAGCTAGCTGATATTTAGAACGAGAATTTTTACCTCCGTCAGATCCTGAGTTGGATTAGTGCCAGAGAGCCACAGCTCGGCATGATGATCCAGCAGTTCAAGAGACATGATGGGTTTGGGGTAGGTTACACCTATACCAAGGCTGATTTTGAGAGTGCTATTAGCCGAGAAGTGGAGTGGAGTAAGATGACTCCCGAACAGAGATATCCCAAGACCCACTCCACTGAGTCCTTTAAGGATAGTCAGCCAAAGGATGGTGTGTTCCAAGAACAACCTAAAGCTCCATCTAAGAATCAAATCTAGGTCCCAAAGCCTAAAACTCTCCACACTTCTCTTGACTCTTTACCTGGACCCTCTCACACAAAAGATGCTACACCAAATACCACCATGCCTAATATTCCCAAGCCTCAACCACATCCTAAGAAGCCTACTTGAGTTTTGTCATAGAGACGGGCATCTTGAGGAGTTTTGCTTCAGGAGGAAGCGGGTTGAGCGAGCAGAGAGAGCTTGAGGTGGGCAAGAGCAGTTCTACTAGCAGGGTGGTAGACAGAGAGTCCCTCGATGTAGAGAGAGGCTAGAGGCCAGACCACGTCGTGTAGGTGGTGGTAGTGGAGACGGTTTTTATGATCGTGCTCCGGAGGGTGGTTTCTGTTCCGGCAGAGTTCTAGATCGTCCGGTATACGGTTTTGGATCTCGCGACCGTGATTTTAGGAAGAACTGTTGGACCGGAAACGGCGACCAGAGGGGGGGTGAATGGGAGCTTTTTAAAAAATCGGGCTAAAAACTAGCCTTCGGTTTCAGTTCTGTCTTCTGCGGAACAGGCTTCGAACACTACCTTCGGAGGTCTGGTTCGGAGGCGTTTTGACAGCTCCGAACGCAGGCTTCGCAGGTCCAAAAGTTCGAAGCCAAGAAGACTTCGCTCCACTATCAACCCTCGAAAATCTACTCTGCTAAGTCAGTGCAGGCTCCGCACACAGGGTGCTTCGAGCAGGCTTTGCACTTCACCCTTTGCAAGAGTGGACACCCTACTGGGGACTTCGACCGAGTACTTGGCAGCAGCAACTGGTGCTGGGCTTCATACACGAAGGTCTACACGCACACAAACGGACTTCGCTACGGGCTTCGACACAAGAAGCAAAACGGGCTTCGATCAGGGCTTCGCTAGTAATCTGTGAGGTCTGGCCTCAAGTTACACAGAGCGAACGCACGCTGAAAAACACACTTCGCACAAAAACACCCTTCGCCTAGACAGGCTTCGGTGCACTATAACTAGCGAGGTATGTAACGCGAGCTCAAGCAAAAAGCACAAAGAAGCAGGGCTTCGCCGCTTGAACAAGGAACACAAAAATATTTGAACTCTGGATGAATACAGCGAGGTATGTGGCTACAGGAGCTCAACAGTAAATGCTCAAAGTGTTAAATGTTACCTACCGAGCCCCCATATTTATAGCCCACAGTTCACCCAAAGGAAATGACTACTTTACCCCTAGGGTTTACAAAGGATTTGTCTCTACAGAACTAAGGGGTACAAAAGGTAGTCCATCTTTATTCTGGAGGCTTCTCTGTCAGCTTTGCAGAGGGGACAGCGTCAGCTTTTTGCAGAGCAGACAGTGTCAGCCTTTGCAGTCTTTGACCTTTTGGAGCCTCCCTTCGCACGCGAGGGTGCGGTAGCTTCGGCGAGAAGCCTTGAGCCTGGTGGCCTTCGCTTTGCCGAAGATAGCCTTCGATACAATGGCGGTTTTGAGCCGAAGCCGTCAAATCCCTTGGGCCTTCGCACCAACACCTCCGGAGTGGACCACCACGGCTTCGCAGCTTCACCCAGCTCGAACTCCGTCAGTCCGTGTACCGAAGCCATGCAGGCCGAAGCACCACAAGACAACTTCGCTCCGGAGCTAGCCTCGCTCCGAAGTCTTCCTCACTCCGAAGCCCCACCTTCGGAGCACCACCCTTCGAAGTCCCTCCTTCGTCCAAGGCCTCCGCATGAAGCATTCCACGAGCCCTTCGTCGCAGTGTCTCTCCCCGAGCACACTCCTCGACGAGCCTCACCCGGACCATGCCTTCGATGCGCCTCGACTTCTGAGACCTTCGTCGGGTACCTTCGAATGTCTCCCTCCGGAGCACACTTCGAACTCCTTGCCTCCGCAGAGGACTTGATCCATCCAACTCCGAAGTCACTCCTTCCGGAGTACCTTCGAAGTGCCTCACCTCCGAGGACTTTGTCTCGGAGTACCTTCACCCAGAGCCACGCTCCGCACTCTCTGCCTTCACCTAGCACACCTCGACCCGAGGACCGACCCGGACCACCTTCGCAGCCACCGTGACGGAGCTCCCCGCTCCCCTGGCATCAAGCCTCCCGCTTGACCCAGGTTCACCTGCTACGTTCGTCCGTCGCCTCCGAAGTCCCTGCGCACCACAGACAAACAGACAAGTGTATCTAGTACTCCGGAGACCTCTCCGGGTTAGCAACCTCCGGCACACACTCCGGTGTACCGCCCAAAGTACCGAAGCCATCGGCACACACCCAGTCATCGTGTACTGTCGGACCCCTCCGACAGGCACACTCCGCTGCAACAGCTGCAGCAACCAAACCACCGAACACCCTTCGGTGAAACCACCTCCGAACACCCTTCGGAGGTACCCCTTCGAACAGAGGTAAAAAGCCTGTCAATCACTCATCACAAACACCGAAACCAACCCTTGGTTTCTCAATCTCCCCCTTGATGAGTGCATTGACAACCAACTTTAAATCCAAGAAAATTAAAAACTTTCAGCACACAAGTGACCATAAAAACTCAGAAAAGAGCCAAATCATGTCACTTGATGAAAGAATTTTCCTCCCCCATTTTCAAAAGAGTAAAAAGCCCCTTCGGCAATAAAAACTCCCCCTGAGTTAAGTTTTCCCCCTTTGGCAACAAAGAGCCTTTATGTCAAGCGTTTTCTCCCCCTTTTGAAATTATGCCCCCTTGCGGCAGAGAACGACGCAAGTCTCTCCCTTTTAGGAATTTCTCCCCCTTTGGCAATGCAAGCATCAAGGAGCATGTAAAAGATGCAAAGCTTTGAAATGAGCAGAATTGCAAAGACATATGAAGCAAAAATATGCCAACAATAACACCAATGATCACGGGCTCAGCTCAAATTAATATTCTCTAAAAACATGATGAAGCATGTGATTTGACCATTTTTGAAATAAAAGCACCACCACTTAGTCAAGGAAACTAGACAAGTAAAAGCAAGGACTGCGCAAAGCTAGTCAATTTCTACTTCAGACAGACAAGTCCAGTTCAAATGGAGCAATGAAAGCAAACTTGATGATCAAAGAATTTTGTTGTTCTTTTCTTAATGCCAGGGGTTATTTGTTTGTCCACCTTATACTTTCCAATCAGGCCAAGCCTAGGCATGAAAACCATAAGAAGCTTAAGACAATGATTTTGGCACACACTACACTATTCCAGTTGAGACCAATGTGCAATGGAAAGCAGTCTAGAATAGAGTAGTGCGACAAACAAACCCACCTGGATCTTGTCACTTGAAGCATGCAAATCATGGAATGTTTTGATTTTAACTAAGTGAGCCAATTGTTTTGGCATTTTATGAATATCCATGAAGATGTAGAACAGTTTTTTCAAGTTGCAATTTTTAGCATCCAATGAACAGTGTCTTTCTATCAAGCAGATAAAAGATAGCTAAAGCAGTCCTGCCTAAACATGCTAGATTCAAGACTAAGTGGTGAGCACGATTTGATTTTGAAAAGAAAACATCATGCACATGAATGTTTCAGATAAATTAAAAAGAGCTGAGCTGTCACGATGTCATGGATTATAATCAGGCATATAAGTGCAAAAGATGTAAATGCAATTTCAACACAATTAGCAAATGCACATCCATCTAAAACTGCTCCCCCTCACAAAATGCCGTAAGGGTGACAAATGCCAAGTTCCCCACGCAAGTAAGCAAATCGAGAAGCATCGAGGGGTTTTGTGAAAATGTCGGCAAGCCGGTGTTGGGTATCAACATATTGAAGTTCAATATCACCCTTCTCATTGTGATCTCTGAGAAAATGATATCTCACATCAATGTGTTTGGTTCTGGAGTGCTGAACCGGGTTGTTTGAAATACAAATAGCGCTAGTGTTATCACAGAAAAGTGGAACACTCTTATAATCTAACCCGAAATCCCGCAAAGTGGAAACCATCCACAAAATCTGAGAGCAACAGCTAGCTGCAGCAACATATTTGGCCTCAGCCATCGATTGTGCAACACTAGACTGTTTGCGGGAAGACCAGCAAACCAGTGAAGTACCCAGAAAATGACAAGTACCAGAGGTACTCTTCCTATCAATTCTACACCCAGCAAAATCCGCATCGGAATAACCTCGAAGACATAAAGATGAAGATGCTGAATACCATATGCCAAATTCAAGGGTATGTTTGAGATACCTTAGGATGCGCTTTACCGCTTGGCGGTGCGAAGCTCGTGGTGAAGCCTGAAAACGAGCGCACAGACACAAAGCGAAGTGTATATCCGGCCTCGTAGCAGTCAATTAGAGGAGGGAGCCGATCATGCTTCGGAACTCCTTCTGATCTACGGCTTCTCCATCTTCGTCAGGATCCAATGCTACAGATGTAGCCATTGGTGTGGCGAGGGGCTTCGCATCGGACATGTCGAACTTTTTGAGCAGATCCTTCGTGTACTTTGTCTGGTGGACAAAAGTACCTTGTTTGCTTTGCTTGATTTGCAAACCAAGGAAAAAGGTGAGTTCACCCATCATCGACATTTCAAATTCCCTACTCATGGTATCTGCAAACTCGGCAACTAAAGCATGAGAAGAGCCACCAAAGATGATATCATCCACATAAATCTGCACTAGAAGGAAATCTTTGCCATGCTTGAGAGTAAACAATGTTTTATCAACACAGCCCATCAAATACCCTCGCTCAAGCAGAAAAGACTTAACTCTGTCATACCATGCCCGAGGGGCCTGCTTGAGTCCATAAAGAGCCTTATGAAGTTTAAGGACTTTATGTGGGTACTTGGGGTTTTCAAAACCAGGGGGTTGTTTTACATAAACATCTTCACCTATGAAGCCATTAAGAAAATCACTTTTGACATCCATTTGATAGAGTTTGAATCCCCGGGATGTCGCAAAGGCAAGCAAAATCCTAATGGCCTCAAGGCGAGCAACAGGTGCAAAAGTTTCAGTAAAATCAATCCCTTCTAGTTGAGAATAACCCTGAGCTACAAGTCTAGCCTTGTTTCTAACTATAGTCCCATCCTCCCCTTGTTTGTTTTTGAAAATCCATTTTGTTCCAATGAAATGAACATTTGGTGGAGGATCAATTAATGACCAGACTTGGTTTCTCTCAAAATTTTCAAGTTCCTCATGCATGGCATTGATCCAACTAGAATCAGAAAGTGCATGACTAACATCTAAGGGCTCAAAAGAAGCAACAAAAGCAGAATCAATGAAATGAGCATGTGAACGTGTTACCCTTTGATCAAGCTCACCAATGATCTGCTCGGGAGGATGCATCCTTTGAACATGATGTGGAGCCTCACGGCGGGATGCAGTCTCCCCCTCAACTTGTGCGTTGGAGTGGTCCAAGATGACCGATGTTGAGGTAGTCGCTTCGGGACCTCGTGCCGAAGTGGTTGAAGCGGGGCCGGCTTCGGGGGTCGATGTCGAGGGTAGCAGGGGTTCGTCCTCGAATTCACCGGGATCTTCTTCTTCGAAGATGGTCTGTTCCATGTCATGTTCATTTGCCTGTTCCAATGCAGAACTAACAGAGGGGGTTGATTCATCAAAAGTCACATCACATGACTCGATGACAGTGTTAGTTTCTAAATTATAAACATGATAAGAATGACCATGAGTAGTGTATCCCAAAAAGATCCCGTCAGAAGAGCGCGACTCAAATTTATCCAAATTACCACGTTTTAGGATAAAGCAGCGACAACCAAAAACTCGAAGATGAGTAACCTTGGGCTGTCTCCCAAAACGAAGCTCATAAGATGTCAAATTTAACATTGAGCGCAAGAATATACGGTTTGAGATGTAACATGCAGTGTTCATGGCCTCAGCCCAGAATTTTCTAGGAGTCCAATGCTCATCAAGCATCGTCCTAGCCATCTCAACCAAAGTGCGGTTCTTCCTCTCAACAACACCGTTCTGTTGAGGAACCCGCGGAGCAGAGAATTGATGTTCTATGCCATGCTCCATGCAAAAGTCAACAAAGAGACTATTTTCAAAACCAGGGGGTTGTTTTACATAAACATCTTCACCTATGAAGCCATTAAGAAAAGCACTTTTGACATCCATTTGATAGAGTTTGAATCCCCGGGATGTCGCAAAGGCAAGCAAAATCCTAATGGCCTCAAGGCGAGCAACAGGTGCAAAAGTTTCAGTAAAATCAATCCCTTCTAGTTGAGAAAAGCCCTGAGCTACAAGTCTAGCCTTGTTTCTAACAATAGTCCCATCCTCCCCTTGTTTATTTTTGAAAATCCATTTTGTTCCAATGAAATGAACATTTGGTGGAGGATCAACTAAAGTCCAGACTTGGTTTCTCTCAAAATTTTCAAGCTCTTCATGCATGGCATTGATCCAACTAGAATTAGAAAGTGCATGACTAACATCTAAGGGCTCGAAAGAAGCAACAAAAGCAGCATTAGTGAAATGGGAATGTGAACGAGTTACCCTTTGATCAAGCTCACCAATGATCTGCTCGGGAGGGTGCATCCTTTGTACATGATGTGGAGCCTCGCGGCGGGATGCAGTCTCCCCCTCAACTTGTGCGTTGGAGTGGTCCAAGATGACCGATGTTGAGGTAGTTGCTTCGGGACCTCGTGCCGAAGTGGTTGAAGCGGGGTCGGCTTCGGGGGTTGATGTCGAGGGTAGCAGGGGTTCATCCTCGAATTCTCCGGGATCTTCTTCTTCGAAGATGGTCTGTTCCATGTCGTGTTCATTTGCCTGTTCAAATGCAGAACTAATCGAGGGGGTTGATTCATCAAAAGTCACATCACATGACTCGATGACAGTGTTAGTTTCCAAGTTATAAACACGATAAGAATGACCATGTGTAGTATAACCCAAAAAGATCCCGTCAGAAGATCACGACTCAAATTTATCCAAATTACCACGTTTTAGGATGAAGCAGCGACAGCCAAAAACTCGAAGATGAGTAACCTTGGGATGTCTCCCAAAACGCAGCTCATAAGATGTCAATTTTAAAATTGAGCGCAAGAAGATTCGGTTTGAGATGTAACAAGCAGTGTTCATGGCCTCAGCCCAGAATTTTCTAGGAGTGCTATGCTCATCAAGCATCGTCCTAGCCATCTCAACCAAAGTGCGGTTTTTCCTCTCAACAACACCGTTTTGTTGAGGAACCCGCGGAGCAGAGAATTGATGTTCTATGCCATGCTCCATGCAAAAGTCAACAAAGAGACTATTTTTGAACTCAGTGCCATTATCGCTTCGAATGAATTTCAATGCACTAGGGAGTTCAGTAAAAAGTCTCAAGGCCAAGCTCCGAAAGTGTGAAAACACTTCATCCTTGCTGGCAAGAAAGAAGACCCAAGAGTAACGAGAGAAATCGTCGACAATAACTAATACATACCACTTGCCGCCTAAAGAACTAACCCGAGAAGGACCTACAGTGTCCATGTGGAGAAGTTCTTCGGGTTGTTCAGTCATCACTGTGGTGACTGGCGAATGCGAAGCGGCAATCATTTTTCCATGTCAACAAGGAGCGCAAACTAAATTCTTCTCAAACTTGAGCTCGGGCAATCCTCGGATCAGACCTAGGGCGCTCAGACGAGCGAGCAACTCAAAGCTCATATGCCCTAGTCTCCTATGCCACTTCCAAAGCTCAGAAGTCGAATGAGCAACAAGACAATGAGAAGATCCAGACGACTTAGAAAAGTCAGCTCCAAAAACTCTCCCAACTCTAAAGATCTTACACACCACAACGCCATCAGAATTGAGTACTTGCGAAGTATCGCGATGAAATCGCACTTCGAAGCCCTCATCAAGCAACTGAGATACAGACAGCAAATTGTATCCCAGGTTTTCAACCAAAGCAACATCTTTGAGAGTGAAATTCGAGTTAATTCTTACCACACCTTTACCTTTCACTCTACTCCTTCGATTGTTTCCGAAGGTGATATGTTCCCTTTGCTTGGTTGTGGTGAGGCTGGAGAACCATGCTGCATCTCCGGTCATGTGGCGCGAACAACCAGAGTCCATGATCCACGTGCCCTCCAAGCCTCGATCTGTCGCCTACACATGATAAGAAAATCTCGATCGCTCAGTGCTGGGGTGAGTGAAATAATGACGAGGCATCCAGCACTGAGTGACACGAGTAGTAGGCGCATCAAAAGTAGACGGTCTACGCACAGGAAAATCGAAATGATGCAAAGTGCGAGGTCTACCTACATGCTGTGATCGAACAACATGTCGAGGTCTCCTACTCTGACGAGGTACAAAGCTACTCGCCCGAGGTCTACCACCATATGGAACATGGTGAACACCTCGAGGAGCAAAACCTCTCCGAGAAGCGCGAGGAGCCTCAAAAGCAGGACGATAGTACAACTCAGACTCATGCATACCTAAAGATGGGTAATGCATGTCCTAGTAACTCATCGCCAGAGAGCGTCGCTCATCCTTGATGCGACGAAAACAGAACCCAACCAAATGACCCGCCCACTGACAGTAGGAACAGTGAAAAACTCTCTTGGGGGCACTCTCATGGGTCACAGGAGCAACTCTCACAGGCTCCTTGGGTTTCTTCTGAGTGGTTTTCTTGGGAGGGATTTTCTTGGCAGGAGGTGTGGTTTTCTTTGGTGGTCGGGTAGGCTTTTTGGCTGATGGGGTGTCTAACAGAGCTCTCTCTTTCTCTAGTGTAGTGGGAGAGGTGAAAACAGTTTTGGTCTTACTGTCTGAAGGTATCCTCTCAAAACCCAAACCTAGAGCTACCCCTGCTCTGTCAGCACACAACTTGGTCTTGGCCAAGAGCAAATCCATCCTACCCTTTCCCTCAGTGTATTTATTAACCACGGAAAGGAGGTACTCATTTTCAAACATGAGGTTTTCAGCTCGCTCTCTAACAGTGCCTAGTTGGTCCTTAAGGGTGATGCAAGTGTCACAAACAGGTTGCACATCCTTAGAACTACCGGCCCTCTCCAATCTAGCTTCCAAATCATGAACATGCTTATCACGTAAATTAATGCTTTCGCGTAATAAAGAGCAGTTCATGCAATCAATAACGTCATGAGGTCTAGAATCCACCTCCAAAAGCTGCTTCTGTGCAGTCTCAAGCTCAGATAGAGTTTGAGCATGAACAGAACGCAACTGAGCAAGCTCACCCATGACAACAGAACATGACTCACATTCAGCATCATCAAATTTAGACTTAAGCATGGCATATTCAGTAGAAATAGTTTCTAGCCTAAGTCTAAGGTCTTTTCTTTCTCTAGCGGCTTGCACAAGTAATCTATCCTGACCAAGAACTACTTCATTCAGCTCATCTAATTTAATTAGTAGCTGGTCAGATGATAGTGTTACCTCAGATGAGTCAAGCTCATCGCCGCTGTGATCGCTGTCGGCCATGAAGCAAAGGCCGGTGAAGTCTCGTCCCTTCTTGTCCTTCTTGTCCTCCTTCCTTGGGGACTCCTCCTCCTCAAAGCTCGACTCCTTAGTTGAGGATGTGTCGATGTCACTGAGAGCAGCAACAAATGCTCTAGAAGCGGCTTTGGCTACTTTCTTAGCCATCTTGCCGCGCTTGCCCTTCACAAAAGGCTTCCTCTCCTTTTTGTGGTATTTGGGGCGCTCACTCTCATCTCTCTTCTTGAGCTTAGGGCAATTTGCCTTAATGTGAGAGGTGTCGCCACATTCATAGCAACCACTAAAACCACTTCTCCTCTGATCCCGTCTCTCATGATGAAAGCGGGTGAACCTCCGGGCAATGAGAGCAAGCTCATCATCATCTAGAGTGTCCACTTGCTCCTTTGTGACGGAGACCAGGGAGGACAAAGCAAAACCATCTGCAAGAACACAAGTGCCAGATGTGCTTGGTTCTGCAGTGGTGCCACGGCTAGTGCTAGAAACCAATGCCAATGGCTGTGGCAAAGAGCTTTTGTGCACTGCAAGAGATGCCTTGGCAATCTCTGTGGACTTCAACTTGCTGAAGAGCTCATCACAGGTCAATGTGTCATAGCCTGCGGACTCCTCGATGCTGGATATATTCACTTCCCATATGCTACGGTCAAGAGCATAGAGAAGCTTGATAGCTCTATCATGATCACTGTAAGCAAGCGTCCCGTTGGATCGCAAGTTACTCACTATTGCATCAAAGAGAGAAAACATGGCATCTATAGATTCACCAGGTGCCTGCACAAACAGCTGATACTGTTGATTGTATGTGCTTTGGCGCCTGGCCTTGATCTGAGTAGAGCCCTCATGAAAAACAGTGAGTGTTGTCCAAATCTCCCTAGCAGTCCTAAGGTGCTGCACTCTATCAAACTCACTCCGACTCAAACCAATGAACAATATGTTCCTTGCCTTGGAATTGGCATTATACTGATCTTTTTCAGTTTGAGTGGTGCGAGTATCAGGGATGGAGTATTGTGAGTCCACAATCTCCCAAATTGCATTTCCTTGGCTTAACAAGTAAGCCTCCATGTGCACCTTCCAGTATGCAAAATCTGTCCCATCGAACAGAGGAATTTTACTGCCTCTATCCATGTCGCCAACAGATCACAAAACCGGTTAAGGTCAACTGGTGATCTTAACCCGCTCTGATACCAATTGTTGGACCGGAAACGGCGACCAGAGGGGGGGGTGAATGGGAGCTTTTTAAAAAATCGGGCTAAAAACTAGCCTTCGGTTTCAGTTCTGTCTTCTGCGGAACAGGCTTCGAACACTACCTTCGGAGGTCTGGTTCGGAGGCGCTTTGACAGCTCCGAACACAGGCTTCGCAGGTCCAAAAGTTCGAAGCCAAGAAGACTTCGCTCCACTATCAACCCTCGAAAATCTACTCTGCTAAGTCAGTGCAGGCTCCGCACACAGGGTGCTTCGAGCAGGCTTCGCACTTCACCCTTTGCAAGAGTGGACACCCTACTGGGGACTTCGACCGAGTAATTGGCAGCAGCAACTGGTGCTGGGCTTCATACACGAAGGTCTACATGCACACAAACGGACTTCGCTACGGGCTTCGACACAAGAAGCAAAACGGGCTTCGATCAGGGCTTCACTAGTAATCTGTGAGGTCTGGCCTCAAGTTACACAGAGCGAACGCACGCTGAAAAACACACTTCGCACAAAAACACCCTTCGCCTAGACAGGCTTCGGTGCATTATAACTAGCGAGGTATGTAACGCGAGCTCAAGCAAAAAACACAAAGAAGCAGGGCTTCGCCGCTTGAACAAGGAACACAAAAATATTTGAACTCTGGATGAATACAGCGAGGTATGTGGCTACAGGAGCTCAACAGTAAATGCTCAAAGTGTTAAATGTTACCTACCGAGCCCCCATATTTATAGCCCAACGTTCACCCAAAGGAAATGACTACTTTACCCCTAGGGTTTACAAAGGATTTGTCTCTACAGAACTAAGGGGTACAAAAGGTAGTCCACCTTTATTCTGGAGGCTTCTCTGTCAGCTTTGCAGAGGGGACAGCGTCAGCTTTTTGCAGAGCAGACAGTGTCAGCCTTTGCAGTCTTTGACCTTCTGGAGCCTCCCTTCGCACGCGAGGGTGCGGTAGCTTCGGCGAGAAGACTTGAGCCTGGTGGCCTTCACTTCGCCGAAGATAGCCTCCGATACAATGACGGTTTTGAGCCGAAGCCGTCAAAGCCCTTGGGCCTTCGCACCAACACCTCCGGAGTGGACCACCACGGCTTCGCAGCTTCACCCAGCTCGAACTCCGTCAGTCCGTGTACCGAAGCCATGCAGGCCGAAGCACCACAAGACAACTTCGCTCCGAAGCTAGCCTCGCTCCGAAGTCTTCCTCACTCCGAAGCCCCACCTTCGGAGCACCACCCTTCGAAGTCCCTCCTTCGTCCAAGGCCTCCGCATGAAGCATTCCACGAGCCCTTCGTCGCAATGTCTCTCCCCGAGCACACTCCTCGACGAGCCTCACCCGGACCATGCCTTCGATGCGCCTCGACTTCTGAGACCTTCGTCGGGTACCTTCGAATGTCTCCCTCCGGAGCACACTTCGAACTCCTTGCCTCCGCAGAGGACTTGATCCATCCAACTCCGAAGTCACTCCTTCCGGAGTACCTTCGAAGTGCCTCACCTCCGAGGACTTTGTCTTAGAGTACCTTCACCCGGAGCCACGCTCCGCACTCTCTGCCTTCACCTGGCACACCTCGACCCGAGGACCGACCCAGACCACCTTCGCAGCCACCGTGACGGAGCTCCCCGCTCCCCTGGCATCAAGCCTCCCGCTTGACCCAGGTTCACCTGCTACGTTCGTCCGTCGCCTCCGAAGTCCCTGCGCACCACAGACAAACAGACAAGTGTATCCAGTACTCCGGAGACCTCTCCGGGTTAGCAACCTCCGGCACACACTCCGGTGTACCGCCCAAAGTACCGAAGCCATCGGTACACACCCAGTCATCGTGTACTGTCGGACCCCTCCGACAGGCACACTCCGCTGCAACAGCTGCAGCAACCAAACCACCGAACTCCCTTCGGTGAAACCACCTCCGAACACCCTTCGGAGGTACAACCTCCGAACACCCTTCGGAGGTACCCCTTCGAACAGAGGTAAAAAGCCTGTCAATCACTCATCACAAACACCGAAACCAACCCTTGGTTTCTCAAGAACAGAGGACCGTGCTTTGATCCGCGTTTCAGTACAGACTCATATGATTCCTTTTGCTTTCCTATATACGCGCAGATGGCTCGACACTGGTTCAACACTTTTACTAAACCTGGCATTGGACCATTTGGTCCCACTCGTGATTATTGATCGTGATTTGGGAGTTGTGTATCCTTTTTAGGATACTTTGTGTCAGTTTTTATTTTTCTTCTTTATTTTTATTGAGTCTTTTTGTGTGCGTTCATATCATGCATAATCATCAATCACATTCTGAGCTTGCTTCTGTTATATGATTAATCTGCTTTACTTTCTCTAGCTAGTATATGTTTTTGATTACCTGTCGATGATCATGTTCTGGTTCAGTTCACATGATATATCTGATATTTGTCATATGCATGGCTCTTATGTTTTAAAATTGAAAAATAATCACCATTGCTTCTGGTAACTAGCATGTGTATGATGAATGCTTTCGCTATCTTTTACATGCCTTGTAGCTAGATCCTTACTTAGATGCAGATATGCAACTTGGACATTTATATGCTTTAAATATGCAAGATGTGCTATAAAAATGATAAAAATTCAGAAAAATGAAAAATTTACGAATTTTATGATTATTAGAAAAGATCTAGGTGGGTTTGCTTTGTCGCATTGCATTGTTCTGGACTGCTTACCATAGCACTTTGGTATGAACTAGGACGGTGTAATGTATGCCAAGACCAATGTCTTAAGCTTCTGATGGTCCAGTTCTGGCCTAGGCTTGACTTGGTCGGTTAGCATAAGGTTTGACATGCAAATAACCCCTGGCAGAAATGAAAAAACAAAAGGGAAAAAGAATTAGTTTGAAAAATTTAAAAAGATGACAAGTTTGCTGAAGCACTTTGTTTTGGACAATGCTTATCTTGGTAGATATCAGTTAGCTTTTGCATCTCATGCTTTACTCTGCTTGTAACCTAGAAAATGTGGTGATGCTTTTGTTTTGCAAAAATCGAAAAATGCGTGCTAATGACTTTCTTAAGATATCATCTATTGCACTGATCATGTCATGTATCTTAGACAGTATATCTTTTGCTATACCGGTTAGATGTTGTAATTGCAGTTAATCATATCTAAGAAGCATTCTTTTCACACTCCACCTGCACTCCATCTGCATTCATGGCATATTTTGAGGGGGAGCTGCATTTTAGGGGGAGTTTGTGTCTATGTCTCTTTAGAGTGCATTTAGTCTCACTTGATGAGTCCAATTGTCAACAAGGGGGAGAAATTTTGGATATATTTTTGGCTTTCTCTTGGATTTATTTTAGGGGAGTTCCTTGTTGGTAATTTTAAATATTTTGAGATTGCACTCGTTTTTGAGTCTTTATTTGTGGTTAACCATAATGACCATTTTTCTTGCTTTTGTTTGGCTTTTGGTCATTAGGGTTAAACTTTTATTTTCTTTTGTTTTTGTTTTTCTGTTTCCACATGTTTTGCAGGTTCTGGAGATGAGCTGAAAAGGGTGTTGACAATGCACTCATCAAGGCGGAGATTGAGAAACCATGTTGAAGAATATGGTTTTGATATTCCAGAAGTGATGAGTGATTGTCAACGGAAGTCAATGGAAGGGAGAGATGAAGACCTGCTGTCACGCCCCGATTTAATAAATCAGGACCTTTATTGAAATTCCAAAGAAAATCAATAAACCAAGATGTTCATCAAGCGACCACGTACAATACGGGCAATCATTCACGGTTCGTAGACCAAATTATTACAAAAGTGAATGAAAGTGAAGAGAAACTAATAAAATCAAGGGGTCCTAGATGAACGCCTCCTTCCAGTCTCGCCTTGACTAGGTCGCTACTCTAGACCTTCATCCTCCTCGTAGTAGATGGGCTCTGATGGTGTAAGTCAACGGGGTGAGTACAGATGTACTCAGCAAGCCACCGAATGCAAATATAATGCAAGATAATAACAAGGGAGATAGTGGCTAATTTTTGCGGAAGAAGCATAATTGTAGAGCATTAAATGTGATCAATTTATTAGTACTGAAATGTAAACATGTGTATGCATCATCATCTTCTAACTCGAGGAGTACGTTTTACCTCCTCGCACAACAGTCCTTACATGCCATGAATTAACTCAACCATTCAAATAATTGTAAACTAACTGCGAGTAGTCACACAACCCGCCCTTGACCGTGGGCTCGGCTTTTCGAAAAGATTAATTTACTCTGATCAGATATGTACCACTGTACCCACAAGGCACGCACTCATCACTTACACCAAAGTGTAACGAGATGACCCATTTCACGGGAACTCGTGCCAAAACCTTCTGTATGGTTCGCCTCGATTCAGATGCACCCTCTTGTAGGTTTCATATGGTGCCCCGACGCGTCGGTGCCTCACCATACCCCCCCTTGAGCCTCATCGGTACAAGTCGCCCACAGGCTTGCCCCTTGCCCCCTCCACTATGGTGCATCGAGTCGGAGTGTTCCACACTTCCAGTTAGGACTTACCCATTAGACTTGTGGTTGGTACGGAAGTGCTTTGCCACAGATCCCGCAGACCGGTCCTTATAGTGCCCCGGGTGCGACCAACCAATGCCCGAGCTTGCACCCGGAACCCACCATACTTATAACTTAGCCAACTCCAACAGAGTCCAGAGACGAGAATAATGGGGAAATTCATATATCAGAATCCAGCTATCTACGACTCATTCTTTTCATCCTATAGCAGTTGTGTCGGTACATTGGGCACTAGCTAATATAATATTTGTAGAGTGACGAGGAGTTAAGGCTCAATAAGCATGGCTTGGGTTGCACACAAGGACGGGGATTTAATAAATATAAGTGTAGGGCTTGATATTGGACTAATGCAATATTAACCTATGAGTTATAGCGATAATTTATTAAAACATGGGCTCAATGATGATCAACTGTTTCCACAGGGGTGGTCGATGACTTGTCTTGATCAGCAAATGGGGATGGAGGAACCTCGGGGTAGAACTCCGGCTCCTCGACGAACTCGTAGTCTTCTCGATACGGAAAAATAAACAACACATTCAATAAACAGATAAAAATCCACCAAATAATAAACATACATATTTGTGGGTTTTATTATGGGGAATAAAGTTTTAATATTCTGATGTTTTGTGAATAAACAGTAAACTTATTTTCTTAAGGCTTTTCTAATTTATTTTTTCTGAATTAATAATTTATCCCTAAGGGGTTTTTATTTAAATATTTATTAAAAATATTTTGGGTAACAATAACATACTGTTTTTATAGCATTAAAGTGTAGGGAATAATATACTTATTTTAACAAAATTTGAATGGTGAAATTTGGAGTTAAAATGAGCAAGTTATGAATTTTCAAAGTTTAAATCAATTTCTGGAATTTTATTTAAACAGAAAATGGGCTTTAGTCCACGGTGAGCCAGGCCCACGGTGGACCGCGGCACTATGCGCGTGGACCGGATCAACCAGATCCGTTGGATCTAGATCCGGCGGTCAGATGCGAGGCGGAAGGATTAAATGAGATTGAACGACTGAGATTAAAACGTGCGAAAGGGTACGCGTGGACGCACGAGATCTATCCAGCGGGTTAAGTGGCGATCGACGGCCGAGAGGCCTCGATACCCTTTTGACCAGATCTGAGGGCCCAGATTAAATCCCGAAGGGATTTAATCGTAGCCCTCCGATCACGAAAGAACGGCCGTGGCGCGATCCGGCACGGCACATGCGTAAGGGGCTCGTACCCTTCGTCTCCGGCGACGGCGGGGCTTCGGGCGCGGTGGCGGCGGCAGCGGCGAGCGCCTAGGTGCCTAGCTAAGGCCAAAAATGGAACGAGGAGGGAATGGGGATCATGATGATACCTCTGGCGGCGAAGGAGGAGGTCCGGAAGTGACCGGCGGCGAGTGTAGACGGCGGAGAGGGTTCGGTTGCTCGACGGCGACGATGATCCGGCAGCGTCCACGGCCAACAGAGTGGATGCCGAGGATGGGCGGGCGACGACGGACCCGACGATGGCGGTGGCTAGGGCTAAGGGGGCCGGGATCGACGGCGAGGGCTCGCCGGAGGCGAAGTAGAGCCAAAGGCCGAAAAGAAGGCGGCGGCGCTCTGTTTTCGCTCTAGGATGGCTGTGTGGGCGTGGGCTGAGTGCGAAGGCCGGAGGGGGTTTATGTAGGGGGTCGCCGGCGTCCAGATGGCAAGGAACTGAAGGGTTCCCGTGAGCTCCGGCGAGGGCTTTCCAAGCTTCGGGTATACTTCCTTAAGCGCAAAACCGCGTGGCTCAAGGATGGAAAGGGGGCGATGGCGTTTGGGGAAGGCGATCCGGGGGTGATCGGGGCGATCGCGGGTGGCCGGCGGGGAAAACAGAAGGAGATCACCGGAAAAAGGAAAGGGGAGGGAGGGATTCCATCGGAGACGATGGATCTGACAGGTGGGCTCCACCTGTCAGTGGGCGGACGGGAAGGAGAGCGCCGACAGGCGGGACCGAGCGGTCAGCGGGCGAAGGCGGGGCGCAAGAGGCTGCCATGTGGGGCCGGGGCGAGCACGGGCGGGAGAGAGAGGCGGGGGAACGCGCCGACAGGCGGGTCCCACATGTCAGCGATGTGAGTGCTGGGCTGGGTTGGGCCGAGGCGGATTCAAGGTTGAGGCCCGTTAAGAATTTTAATTCTTTTCTGATTTAAAGTAAATCCAGTAATTCATATATTTGATTAAGGGTTGAATCACTGCTGATAAAAATTTGTAAAAATTCCTGAAATTATGTTTTGGCCTCTAGTTCATCTCATAAAATTTTCAAGTCCAAATTTTGAATATTTCTCCCTGTTTGGCTTTATTAGGGCTCTTTTAGGATTTTCTTTAATTATAAAATTCAGAAATGATTTTAATAATAATTTTCTTTTATTTTATTTGTTTTTATTTCTTTGGGTGTTACACCTGCCGAGTCTGAGGCGCATGTGACTCAGGTACACCGGTAGTGAGCGACGGCCGGGCAGAGGAGCCGCGGAGTCAGGCTGGGCGAATTTTGGGTACATGGCTAGGAGCGGCAGATGATCCACTGATCTGTTGACTGGGTTTGACTCAAGTACACGGGCGGCGAGCGATTGCCGAGCTAAGGAAGCTGCGGGGTCGAGTCGGCCCAATCCGGGTACCCGGTGCGAAGACGGTGGACGCTTTGTCAGTTTCGGCGTAAAATTGACAATTTATGTTTAATTCGTTTTTTAGGATATTAATATTTAGTTTTTAAGTTTAGAATATTTTTATTTGAGTCAGGTGATTTTTCTAAGAATATTTTAGTAATTTTCGGAATTTATTTTAGAGTCAGTTTATTTTACCCGAGGGTAAATTAGTATTTTCATGTATTAGGATTTGCCTATAAATAGACCCCTATCCCCACTGGGGATAGATGACTGTTTTCGTTTTCAAGATCAATCTACAATCTACAGTCCAACAAGTTTTTCGCCACAATATTTTTTCTGGTCGCCGCCGACGAAACTTCTATCCACGGCGGCATCTCCCACGATGACTTTTCCTGCAGCAGCTTTTTGGCGGGGGGTCAGGCGCAAGGCCAAGCTCTCACGGCAGGAAATCTACCACCGCACGGCGCCCGGGGCTCGTGGCAGGAGCTTCCAGAGCGTGCAGGTGATTAGCAACATCTTTCCTGCTGTTTTTTTATATTGTAGTGCTCTTCCTGGCGAAGCATCCCGTTTTTTTCTTTTCTTTGCACCGACCGGCGTGCAACAGCAGGGGCAGTGCTAACGGCGGGGCCCACGGCCGGTTGAGCTGAAATGTCAAAGTCAGCACGTTTCTTCATGCGGTGATGTGTTGTAGGCTTGAAGTACATGCGGCTAGGCCGATGGACACTGTAGGAGGCGCGGATATCAACAACCGCAACATCTCAACACCTACTCTTGAAGATATTCCCGTAGAATACCGAGCAGAGATCGAGGCAAAGTTGAAGGCGCTCCAAGACATGATGCTTGGGAGCTACGTCAAGACACATGCGTGCTTCATCAAGCGCGACATCATCACCCCCGACCTTGCTCGGATCTAGGTAACACCCGTATCACCTCGTTTATCTTATTTAGAGATTGAGCAAAAAATTGCCGCATCGGTAGATCAGGTCGTTAGCGCTTCGCTAGCCAACCGTTAAGATTCAGCAGTTAGCTCCCAAGTAGAGGCGACACTTAGGAGGTTCGGCTTTACTGAGGCCATACCATCAGCCCCTATTGCTAGTATACCTTTGATAAATCATGTGTACAGCAGAACTGATGGTAGCACTAGCAAGACCGTTTCGTATCCGGCCTCAGCACCCGTGGCCTAGGCTAGTCACTTCGGGAACGTATTCCGGCTCTTCGGCGGCGTCGTAATCTTCATTGTACGCAAAACGAGAACAATAAAATAAACAGTACAAGCATTTCAATTAAATTGATTAAATTTGTAGAGAATGAAAGGAGAGATTTTCTGGGATTGAAATGGTGAATTTTGGAAAGAAATGGAGAGGATAAGAAATTTTAAAGGTTAAGAATAATTTTGTTGGTTTTATTTTGGATAATAAAGAGTACAAACATATCAATTAAGTTGGTTAAAAATGTAGAAGACAAGAAGATAAATGTTCTGAAATTTAAATAGAAAATTTTAAAGTTAATTCTAAGGAGCTATGAATTTTTGAAGTTTGAATTGATTATTCTCAAATTATATTTAAATTCTAACAATATAAAAGTTTATTATAAACATATAAATTTCACTAGATGAATATGAAGAGAATAAAAAGATAAACTTTATGAAATTTGAATGGTGAAATTTAGAGTTAATTCAAAAAAGTTATGAGTTTTTGAGGTTTAAAACAATTTCTAGGATTTTATTTTTATTCCAATTAAAACATTATAAATTTTTCAAAGTAAACATATACATTTTTCTAGAAGAACATGAAGAGAATAAAAAGACAAGCTCTCTAAAATTTGAATGGTTAAATTTGGAGCTAATTTGAAGAAGGAATTTTTGAAGTTTAAAACAATTTCTGAAATTTTTATTTAATATAAAACAACCTCTGGTCCATGGTGAGCCAGACTCACGGTGAACTTGAGCACTGTGTGCATGGACCAAACGAATGAGAGTTGTCAGATCTGGATAGGGTGGCTGCGGGCGAGGCGGGAGGCTTAAGTGATAACAGACGACCACGATTAAATCACATCAAACCGGTACAGATCAACGGTTGCGATCGTGGTGGGATTTAAGTGACGATGGACAGTCCGGATTGCCTGATATCGGTCAACGGGGTCTGACCATATCTAGGCGCTCCAATCTAGGATCTAATCCTAGCCGTCCGAGGCGAATCACATTGACAGGATCTGATCCGGCATGACACGGGGTAAAAACCACGTGACTGTCTTCTTCGACGACAGTAGTGCACGACGACGAGCACAACAGCAGAGGCGATGGCTGGCGGCCGGAATTAAGGGTGGAAACTAAACTAGAAAAGCCTAGGCGTCAGTTTGGTACCGGAGTTGAGGGTCGAGGATGGCTAGACATAGTCGGCGATGAGTAAGGCAGCGGTCGTTGCTTCGAGTTGCCAGCGAGGAGGGTGCTCCGGTGGTCTTTGCTAGATCGGAGGCGTGGCCGAGTCGGGTAGGCGTCAAGGATCACAGTGGGGTCGTCGGCGAGGTGGGCAGTGGTCTCCGGTGATGGCGACCGGCGGCTGGAGGTGAAGCAGAGGCGGTGGCGATTTTGGGCTCTACGGGGCTCATGTTGCGGGGGCTGAGGAGGTAGGGTCTTTATAGGGGTCGCCGGTGGTGTTAAGAGGGCGCAATTGGGGGAAAGCCAAGAGTAACCGTGCCTTGGCACCGACGAGCTCGGGATGCATGGCGATTCATCAAACCGGGACGTAATCGGGTAGGACTTAATGAGGGAATTGATCACCGGAGCGTGGGGGACATTAATTTGAGCTCAATTTTAGGATTGGCGCATGGCGGGGGCGTAATTCGGTGGCTAGGGCTTCGGCCGGCGTCGGGGGGAGAGCAATTTGGGGGCGGTCCTCACAGAGAAGATGAATCTGACGAGTGGGCCACGATGGTCAGTGGGTGCATGCGGGGCTGAGAGTGAGGCAGACGGCGCCGATAGGTGGGCCTGCGTGCGGGAGAGGGGAGGAGGCTGGTAGGTGGGGGCTGGGTGTTAGTTTGGCGTGAGAGAGGTGTTGGGCTGGGCCGACTTGGAGAGAGGGAAAGGAGGGAAGCGGCCCAATAGGATTTAAAATTGTTTTTCTGATTAAAATAATTGCAGAAAGTCATTTATAAAATATGAGCTCTCAGCAAAGTTTATAAAAATCTGTAAAAACTCTCAAAAATAAATTTTAGCCTTATGAATCTAACATAATTTTCTCAGCTCAAAATTTGAATTATTTCTTCATGTTTTCATTTATTTGGATATTTTTAGTTTATTCAGAAATCACAAATAATCCTTTTTCGTGTTAAAAATAAATTTTCTCAAAATTTTAATTTGGACGCCTCTTTAGGTTCAAACCTAATTAATTGACTTCAGTCAAATAAAACCTTTGATTACTTTATTTTATTTTTCTTTAAGGTTTTCTAATTAATTCAACCATTTTATGATATAGACCCAATTTATTAATCTTAGAAAATTCAGGGTGTTACAATGTATGACTAAGGAGTTGACCCTCTCTTGGGCCTAGTTGCATGCATGCAGCCATTGGGCGCCCAACGTGGAGGGTGATGTAATCGGTATGGGTCGGTGAGTTCTTCAAGTTGCGCGATTGCAGGTGTACTACTAAGGAATCAACCCTCTACCCAAACTGGTTGCATGCATGGTGGCTATCTGGCCCCCAACGCAGTGAGGGATGTAATCGGCATAGGTCGATGAGAGTAATGCTCGATTGTGGGTGTATAGCTCAAAGGTTGACCCCTTCCTAGCCTAGTTGCATGGCTTGGGGGAAGTAGTCAGCAAGGTTGGCGAGAGTGATGCTCGACTACAGATGTATAGCCTGAGGGTTGACCCTTTCCTGACATGATGGATGTCCAAGGGTAAGTATTCAGTAGTGTTGATGAAGAAAGCGGTGTCCTAGGGTCATCGAGTGCTAGACATGTATCATCAAAGAAGGTTATTAATGAAATTTTGTTAAGCATAAACCGATAAATGTGCTTAATGTTCTATGAGTTTGGTACTGCTTGTCTGTCTTCTCGCATTAGTCTATATGCCCCTAGTCTTGTTACTTCACATATAATAAAGGGTCCTTCCCAAGGAGTAGAGAGCTTGTGCATCCCAATGGTTGATTATAACCACTGAAGTACCAAGTTGCCTATTTTGAAGCTTCAGTTTTGCACATTACGGTCATGGGATCACTGGGTTTGTTGGCATCAATATGAATGGATTGTGGTTACTATCCCGACCTCTTTTATGGAATCAATGTCTTCGACCCTTGTCTACTCCATGGTTCCCTCGTCACAATATTGAACCCGGGGGAGTTGTGTAGCATATCACTTGGCAAGATTACTTTAGAGCCGCAGGCTGGGGACAAGAGTGTTCGCTTTGAGCCTTGGTTCGGCTACATGCAAAACCTCTAGAGTTCTACTGGTAATTCTCGAAGACACTTGCTAGCGTATTTCTCAATCAGTCATTCCTTGCAAAAATTCTATAAGTCATTTGCTATGAACCGAGTACTGGGAAAACCCGAGCATGTTGGAGGACTCCCAAAAGATGTCTACATTGGTGCGCAGGAAGTTGACGAGCGCGATTTCTTATTTGTGGTCTTCATTGGATCCGTGTTGGAGAAACTGGTCCTCTTAGTGCTCGAGGGTATTGTGGAGATCCCCAAAGCAGTTGGTGCCTTGGCTAGGATTTCTGCAGCCTCAGGGAAGGTGGTACGTGCAGACTTACCTGAGGGTTTCCTCCACCCAAGACGATAAGTCAACAACCTCTACCAAAACGAGACTATCTTTCTCACACACATGGGGGGTGTAAATGTTTCCTTGAACAATGATAACTCAATAGGGCCTGACATCTTGAGCACCAATTATGGGTAGTGTCCGATTACTATGAATTATGCTATGGGTGGTCTTCCTATGACGACGTAGAATGGAATGTCATATTCCATGACCAAAATATAATGTGCTCAATCCGATAATTGTATCGAGAACTAAATGTGATCGGTAGAGTTATGGAGAACGGGAACTTGTCCTCTTTTTGGAGTCTGCCGACCAAGATGCCAAGATTAGTGAGGAATTGGTAGAAGAGGATGTTTAGCCCACTTCCTCAGTCAATCAGTACCCACCTCATGCATACTTTGAATATCACTGGATCAACCATTAGTGCCCAGCTCCTAGTTTTCGACACATTTATCCATTGGTCATGCTGAGAAAAGGTGATCGGGACTTCCGACTACCGCAGTTGCTGAATTTCCTCTAACCATACAGTGTTGATGTATCATTCTAGAATCTTCTGCCACCGTTTGGTTTTGGCTGACACAGGGCCTCTTTGAAGATAATGTTCACAGTCTTATGGGGTTCTTGGAAGTTGTCATCTCGAGGCCGACTATCCTTTCTTGGGGCATCGTCATCATTCCAGCGCCTTTTGCTCTCGCGAGGATTATTGTGTGATTCTTTGATGAGCACATCCTGTAGAGAATAACACTTGCACATGGTGTGCTTGCCCTTTGGATGAAATGTCCAAGGCTTGTCGAGTTCTTCCAACATGGCTTCATCCTCCTCGCATCATGATCTATAGTTAGTCGCCACAGTCTCTCCATTCTCCTCTTTCACTCTTGTTTGCCCTGAGAGGATCTCAGTCGTTCGTCTTCCCATTGGGGATACCGAGGTCGGTCATCTTTCTTCCGATGAGATCGACTCTCGTGATGTGACCGCTCCAATTGTTCCCTTTGGGCATCTTCACAGTCAACGTAAGTTTTAGCAATAGAGATCATCTAAGCTATGGCCTTCAAATTCTTCTTCTTCCACACGAGGGCCCGTGTAACTCAAAAGATTGGTGCAAGGCATCGATGAAGCATTTGGTGATGTCTCTTTCATTGATATCCATGATCTTAGTCCTTTTCTCCAAGAATATTTGGATAAAACCGTGGAGCATCTCATCCCCTAATAGTCGTCGATAAAGGCTGATCGGAGTTGAGCCTAGGAATTGATAGAGTTCCTATGTAGGATCAAGAGCTAATTATTGGCAGATGAAGAGAGCATGACTGGAAGTTAGTTTGCCATCACCCTCTCATCCCCTCTTGTTACCTGAATGGCGGTGTAGTAGAGTCATAACCACTACGAGGGATCCGTTTTTTCCATCATATGGTTTGATTCCCGCTGGATGAAAGGACCTCGACCATGTGATTTGCATCAAGTGTCATGTAAATGCAGGGAGACTACCTTGATCATCTCGACTCATGCTTCTTTTGCGATTGCGGGGATTGTGACGTTCAGCCGAATCATAATGTTTGGCACTATTGCCGATACTGCTATGACTATTTTTGATGTTTCCATGATTGTTGGTCGATATATGGATCTGATAACATAGCATGTTCCACCTTCTTGTGGGCTGCTGATATGGATGGTTGCTGCACGCGGTATCGATAGGCGGGTTTTGGCTATGTGACGGTTGGTTTCATTCCTGACAATCAACCTCCTTGTATTTTGGGGGGAGGAGGTTGTGGTTGAGATGGAGCCAAAGTTGGGGTGCTGATCTTCGTTGTTATCGCTTGGGAAAGAAAGTTGGCTCATCGTAGCTCGATCTGGGTCTCAGGAAGAGAACTGAGAGCCCTCTCGAAGACAACTAGGTTGATAGACAGGGTTTTGAAGACCTTCCCTCCATAGAACTCTGCGGTGAATTCATCCTTTCGGCTGATCTCATTGTTTTGTTCAACCTGATCGATCAGCTTACATGAGGCACCGCCTCTTGCTGCTGGTTGTGGATATCATCCCCTCAGCTATCATAATAAAATTGGTTGGGAGCCATCGATTATCCTTGAATCTGTTGAGCTGCTTGGTCTTTGTCCACCGGTGTTGAATCATCCACCCTTTTTTGTTAGAGAAGATGATGAAATGTTCAGGGCCAGATGGCTCCCAGAGTTAATATGTCCATCCATCCGTTCGCCTCATTGTGGGATACAGCAAGATGAGCTATCCCTCCATATATCCCGATGAATATCAAAGTCCTATCGTCTTAGTATTCGATGATGAAGCTAGCGAGGATGAGAAAATCCAAAATAAGTCCCATCATCGGATCCTAGTGAAAGGCACGTGATCCCCTACCTGGCAAACTAGCTATCGTTGAATCACCAGTTAGTCCACCCAAAGGGGTACCCGAAGTGGTCATTAGATTATGTAATGCAAATGTATCACCTTCGAACCTGATGGTCGACTCTAGAATATAAGAGTCAAAGTTTATACTGGTTCAAATCTCTGAGAGGATAATATCCCTGTTTCTAGTGTTTTTGTGTGTGATATAATGGTGGTTCTTATAATATGACATAATCAAGTTTTAGAGGCTTTGGCGTCGAAAGTAAGAAAAATATGCTAAAACTTGATGATGATCTAAATGAGATTTATGATAGATGTCTCTAGGAGGGTCTCGCCTCCGTTATATGCTCAAGAGATGAACCAAACAATTCCACCAGTCTATCCTAAGTAGGACTTGTATTCTATACCAAACTTGGATACTAAATCCCTAATTACAAGGATTTCTAGTACAAATATACCTTTAGATACCATACCCAAAGCTTAACTACTCCATAAAAACTCAACTTTCCTCATTGGAATCAAACCCTTGTTTATGGGCCATACCAGATGGTTAATGTTGGTCTTGACTTGCCCTTGCTCTGGTATGATAATACTAACTATCATATATATTTATACTTGCCTCGTCTAATAAGCTATCAACATATTTTACTCATACTTTTCAAGGTAGTATTTTGAGAAGTATATCACATCACATCACACCTCACCTACACCAATGGACCTCACATATCCGAGTAACAGCGGTAGGAAGTACAACGGTACCAGTTGCATTGAATAAGTAAACAGTTGGACAATGCTATGTGATGACTGGTTTTAGTCAATTTCTACGAGCCAACGATTTAGTTGTCGGTGTAGTATGTGCTTTTCATTTATACATCAACAACGGTGCACGTGATGATGTTATATATGTGATTTAATTTGTCTTGTGCATCTCTCTATTATGTATGTGGAGTAATTTAGCTTGTGCTTGAGTTAGTAAGAATAATATCACACTTAAAATTTATGGAAACATTTTTTGTAAATATGTTCTGATATTTTAAGTTAATATATGCCATATTAACTTTATTTGAGATTGTCTGTGTAATATGATGTAAACTATACAAATGAATTTAGCACATATGTGCATTTAGATATACAATCAATACAACATGATTTATATATAAAAACAACTTAAAATACAGAACAATACTACTTGGGGGCCTTTATGGTGCTCCACTATCCTATTTAGGAGGTAAGAGGTAAGTTAAATCTTAAAATATCAAATAAAATTATTTTTTTAATATTTTTACTGGTTATAGCCGGTGGAAATTAGGGGGCTGCATTGCGCATGCCTTGTAACTACAATGAAAATTGTGTGCCTTCTATATATTGCACTAGTTACCATTAAGTGGATATGGGCCACCAGCTTGGAAAAAATTATTGTCCAAAATACAATCTGAATGCTAGCTACGTGGGCCCACCCATTAATTGATTTTTGAATCTTATGAAACACCTATGCACATTATAAGAAAAACTTTGAAATTTCATGAATTCCATATAGACAAATCACATATTCAAACCAAAAAATAAATTATTATCAGAACGATATAATCGTAATAAATAATATTTCAAATACCTAAAAATCATGTATAGTAAGATGAAAATAAAATAAGATTTAATGACATTTAAAATACAAATAAAAGTGCACATCACATAAAAATACGGGGAAGCACCCGGAGAAAATTGCCAAAAAAATAGCATATCTTGATTATGTGAACAAGGAATGTGCATGATATTGCATATTACGTATCCTCTGATTGCTTGAAAAAAATGGAAAGTATAAATGAAAACATATCAACACATGATTTTAAATGTAAGGTAAACTAAAAAATTAAAATATATCATTTTTAATGCACACATGATTTTAAATGAAAAAAGATGGAACCTATTACCTCCTAGAAGGTAATAGGTCGCCCTAATCAAATCTGAACCATTGAATGAAATACAATTAACGGTCCATAAATATTTGGGTGCACCGTAAAAATTTCCTACTACTTTCGTGGTATAAACTGGCACTGAAATAGTGTATTAGTGCCGGTTGTACTATTGAACCAACATTGATACACGCATATCAGTGTTTGTTCGTGACACAAACTGATACTGATATGGATGTATCTGTGTTGGTTCGGTTCTGGAACCAACGACACCGATATTTGTTAACAGTACTATCGGTTTCAGAACCACCTCTAATAACCATTGACTATCAGTTTCGACTAGTGAGTGACGATTCAAAATCCGCCACTGATAGCTATTTCAACTGACACTTATACCTGTTTCTGTAGCTAAGGGTGAGTTAAATATTCAGCGAAGCATATCAGCACATAGTTTGACCCCAGGTCAAATGGACCTGGTTAATTAGCTGGTGACATGACCGCATGTAAAAACGATCACAAGAGTAATTAACGCAGCCAAATCATAATGTACTTCTTCGGCCTTTAAACAATTTACTTTTGATAAGCTCAATAAATTAGCGATGAGAATACAAAACAAAATTATCATTTATTAGTAAAAAACAGTACTATCAAGTGGTAGGTAAAAATATTAAAAATAATACTTATTAATTTAGTAGATAAGAAGATAAAATATAGTTTTTAAATCAAATTAGATATATGTGAAGTCTTATATCGAGTTGTTGACACGAAAACTCGTCCACAAACTGACGTCGGCTCGACGATCCAAAAGCGCACGGTTGTTTCAAGGATAAACCCTAAAACATCGTGAGACGCCGATGTCGCGTTCTGACGACCCGTAAACATTGCTAAGGGAAATAACAGAGTCGTCAGGAAATTCAATTATATCTCTGAAAATATAACCTAATTAACCGAAATAAATAATGTTAGATCTAATCGGCCAATTTAAGACGATTGGGCAGAAAATAAGAGGGACGGCCAGACCAGCCAAGTCAAGCCGGTAGGACCATGTCGTATAGATAATTCTACCGAAGAACAACGAAGGGGTCCGAAGCGTCCCGAAGCGGGCTTCGGCCTGTTGGTCGGTCTTACCGGAGTAGGACTCCCGGTCAGACCGATGCCTACGAAGGTGGTCACCGAAGGTGGCCTCGATGTTCTGTTGCGAAGCTGGCTCCAGGCGATCAGACCGGCGGAAGTAGCCCGGTCAGACCGACAGTGGGACTCGGTCAGACCGAGGGCTTCGTCGTTGCGGGGTTCAGTGCGAAGGGTTCTGGAGTACTCCACGAAGAGCTTCGGTGCGAGGTCTGAGGCTTCGGCGCGTAGGGCTTCGACACGACGAAGATCTCCAGTGTGAAGTGGGGCGAGGACGGTCAGACTGACTTAGCACCATCGGTCAGACCGGTGTGTGCCGGCAACACTCGGTCGGACTGGTGTGTGCTGGCAACACCCGGTCGGACCGGCCCTAGATGGCCGGTTAGGCCGACAAGGGAATGGCGAAACCTCCAGCTTGGCAGCGATCCCTCTGTCAACTCGTATTGTTGTTGCGGAGTTGGTCGACGAAGATGGCAACCTTGACTCCTGCAAAACACAAGAAACAAATGGCAATTCAGCCTACGGACCGAATCACTAGTAAAAACCGATAAAACGATAAAAACCTATACGAGGGTGAAACGGAAGGTTTTCAAATCAAACCCACAAAGAACTCGCGGTAGCATGGCGAGGCACGGACAATTTGCTGATCAAATTGACAAAGATCTACTGCTAAGAGTAAAGTAATGCTATGGTAAAAAGTAGATTGAAAAGTAAAGGTACGATTCAAAACTAGGATTTTGAGTTGATCTGTGGAGATGCCCTTTGAATTGGCATCATGTAACAACCCAAATTTTCAAAGTAATAAAAATATTGTTTAATCCAATTTCCTGAAATTTATTATTTTGGAAATACCTTTAATATCCTCCTTTACCATTTTGAACTACAACATAGGTGAAATGGCCAAACCAGGAGCTGGAACTTTTTATGTAGGATCCTAAGGCCAAAATATTTTTTTGGGAATTTTTACAAATTTTTACCAACCTTGGAAGTAGCCCTATTATTTTAAATCAATTTCTGTGATTATTTTTCATCAGAAAAGATTTTAAACAGTAATGGGCCTCCCTCCTCCCTTTCTCTCTCTCTCGGCCGACCCAGCCCATTAACCTCGCCCGCCTCGGACTGACATCCCGACCCCACTCGTCAGTGACCCCCTCTCCTCTCGCGCACGCGCCCGACACCCCGGTACCACCTGTCGGTGCCAACCGTCCCCTCTCGCGCCCGAGCCCGGCCCCATCCATCAGCCGCCACCCTCACTCGCTCGCGTCCGCTGGCATGTGGCCCCTGCCTGTCAGATCCTTCGTCTCCGCCAGATCCGCCCCCAAATCTCATCCCCCTCGCCGGCCGACGCCTTAATGCGCCTCGGATCCGTTGCTCCCGACCCCCTCTCCCCAAATTGAGCCCGGTATTCAAACCCCCGCGCTCCGGTGACCGTTTCCCCATTAAAACCAGCCCGATTGCATCCCGATTCGATGAATCTGCATGCAACCCGAGGCTCACCGGTGTTTAAACGCGTTAACCCTCGGCCACCGCCAATTGCGCCCCCTATGCCCCCGCTGGTGACCCTATTTAAACCCCCTGGTACCCCGCATTCGACCCCCACGCTCACACACTGCAAGAACGCACAGAATGCCCTCACTTCAGTTTTTAGCGCACCACCACCGCCCACACTCCAGCCGCCACTCGCCGTCGCCGGAGCCCCCCTCCGTCCTCACCGACCACACCTCTACGATCGCAAGGATCTCACCGACCCCGACCACCACTCCGTCGTCGACGAACCCCACCGGATCGCCGTCGCCGCCAAGGACCCGAACACCCTCGTCGCCTCCGCTCATCGCCGGCCTTGCTCCGTCGACCATTCGTCACCGCAAGGGTACCCTCACGTTCCCCTAGTCGTCCTCTTTCCGTTTTAGGCCTTAGCTCCGACCGCCGTCGCTCGCCGTGGCCGCTGGCCCGCTCGCCGTCGTCGGGGAAGACGACCGGTACGTGTCGAGTACCCGTGCCGTGTCGGATCAGATCCCGACCATGCGATCGCGATCGGATGACGCCTGTGACCCCACGTGCGCGATCTAATCTGCACCGTCGAATTTGAACGAAACGTTATGTTTTAATCTCGCGCGTTCATTTCTATTTAAAACCCATGTTTAATCCGAGTCGTTCATCGCGTACCGGTTCGATGTTTTAATCCTGGCCGTCCATGTCACTTTAACTCCCTCGCCTCGCCCTCGCGCGTTGGATCAGGATCCAATGGTCCAGATCGATCCGGCGCACGTGCACATTGCGCGGGTTCATCATGAGCCTGGCTCACCGTGGTCCCGAGGGGATTTAAATTTGAAAATAAATTCCATAAATTGTTTTAAACTTGTAAAATTCATATCTTGCGCATTTCAACTTCAAAAATTGCCATTACAATTTCAGAAAATTTGTAATATTCTCCTCTACATGTTAATGTAATAAAAACAATAGGTTTACTTTGGACATTTCATGTTTATTTAATAAAGTGTTCAAATACCCTTAGGCTAAAATGCAAATTTGATTATTTAAATTACAGCAAAAATTATATTTATTCATTCCCTGTTAGAATAATGAGACCACTAGGTTTTCTTTGAACCTTTCATTTTGAATTAATTAGAAAACTTAAAATGAGATTAATCACTTTTAAAACCCATTTTTACAAAGGACAACATTTCATTATAATTCCTTTTAAATGATTTATAAAATTAATTTCAGAGGTTCAATAACTTGATTAAACCAATTTAAACCTATGTGCTTGTTGTGTGGTTTTATATTGTTTAATTGAATGTTGTATTTATTTTATTTTACTTTAATTATATTGGGAAGACTACGATGCCACCGAGGAGCCGGAATACTTCCCGGAAGTTCCTCCCTCTCCCTTCGCTGAACAAGGCAAGTTACCAAACCAATCTTTTGAGCATATTGAACCCATGCTTTATTAAACTATCGCTAAAACACATAGGAAATACATGCATTAGTCAAATGAAACCCGTACAATATATTTATTTAGGATCCCCCGACCTTGATGTGCAACCCAAGTCATGCTCTCTAGCCTAAACTCCTTGTCACCATATGATTAGTATTATTAGCTAGTGTCCAATGTATTGACACGATTGCTATAGGATTAAAAATGAGTCGTAGCGATTGGTTCTACTATATGATCCCCGTTATTCTCATCTTTGGAATTCTGTCGGTGTTGGAGTTGTGGTTGTGAGTGAATGCATGGTGGGTTCCGGGTGCAAGCTAGGGTATTGGTCGGTAGCACCCGGGGCACTATAAGGACCGGTCTGCGGGATCCGTTGCAATACACTTCCGTACTAACCACAAGTCTAATGGGTAAGTCCTAACTAAGGTATGGAGTGTTCCAAACCGAGGCCACCATTTGGAGATGGTTCAAGCAGCACCTGCGGGTGGCTTATACCAATGTGGCGCAAAAGGGGGTGCGACGTTAACCGGGATGCGGCCCGACGCGCCGGCGAAACCTAGAGCGGGTGGTTATCGCTTGGAGCATTTCATGCTGAGGTTTTGGCACGAGTTCCCGTGGTTTGGGTCATCTCGTTTGGGATGAGTGCGTTCCTTGTGGGTACAGTAGTACATCTCTGATCAGAGTCATTAATCTTTTCGAAAAGCCGAGCCCACGGTCAAGGGCGGGTTGCGTGACATCCCACAGTTAGATTACTTTGAATATGTATGTGCATGATGGTTTGACATGTAAGGACTGTTGTGCGAGGAGGTAAAACATACTCCTCGAGTTAGAAGATGTTATTGTTGTTCATGTTTACATTTCCGCATGATTAAATCTGACTACACTAATTGCAACAACTGAAAATGTACTTTTTCGCACTGCTAGCCATTACTCCTTCCTTTGTTATTACCTTGCATTATTACTTGCATTTGCGGTGGCTTGTTGAGTACTTTTTGTACTCATACCCGTTGAACACCCTAGAGGATGCCTACTATGAAGACGGCTTGGAGTAGCGACCCAGTCAAGCAAAGATCCTGAAGTAGGCGTTCGTCATGCATTTTAATTATCTTTATTATTGTTTTTATTAAAACTCTGATGTAATAAGTATGGTCTGCGTACCATGAATATTATCGTATGTACGATTGCCACATGATGAACCTCTTGTATTATTGTTTTTCTTATGAAATTCAATAATGTTCCGATTTGTTAAATTGGGGCGCGACAAGATGGTATCAGAGCCGACTTGACTGTAGGAAGCCAAAAAGACCCGCCTAGCGAGTAGCTACAAAAAATTATTTCTCGAAAACCTACTTTATAAACTTTGTTCCTCCCCTCACTTTTCTTCAACTTGCCGTGTTTGTAGATGCCTGTCTACCAAGTCCACAGCTACTTCCGCCACTTTGAGGGCTTCGTCCGGGAGCTCCGCATGATGCTCACATTCCTCGGGTTCCTCTTCGAGCCCGAATTCCAAGGGGTGTACTTCGAGGAGTTTGTCGGGCTTTGCGACGTCTCCCTCACCGTCCCCGGCTCCGGAGAGCATCTACCACCTTTCACCACCGCACTTGGGGGCCCGACTTTCGACGTCGCGTGCCAACGAGTCGCCCTCCAGGCCCTCATGGAGTTGAGGATGATCTATGATGATCGTCTTCAGAACTCGTCCTTCCGGCTTGTGCCGAAGCGCACTCCCGGTGCCTACCGTAGCATCTACCTCGGAGTTCACTCCGTGCGTGATCCGGTCATGGCCCAGCAGTCGCGTCTTCTTCAGGATATGGACAACCTCCATACTGAGGCGGTGCTCGACGCCGATGAGCACCATGAGGCGGTTGAGTTTTTTCGTCAGGAGACGAAGAGCTTAATCCAACAGAAGGATATCGCGGAGATGGTTCCCCTCCTCCCGAGGAAGAGGAAACCCATCCGTGAGCCCGCCCCTCGCCCCAAGAGGATCCCGCCACATCCCTCCACCACCGGACCGTCCACCGCCAGTGCCCCTGCACCACGCCCCTGCCTCGTCTCCGACCCCATCATCGAGAATTTTCTCGAGCCCACCATCCCTCGGGAGCCACGTACTCGTGGTTCCGAGAGCACGGAGACCACCTCCGGTGGCGAGTAGGCGCTAGATACCGCTATTTTGAATAAAATATTTTTTGTATGTGGTGCTATCTACAACGAGTTGAGTTGTAGATAGAATAAGATCTTGATTGTAATGAACAATTTTTACCACTTGATTTATATGTATGAGCCTTATGAGCTATTTGCTTTAATTGTATGGTCATCATCTTTTTTTCCTTATAACATCGTATATTCAGAAGATGGCCGACCACCAAAACACCGACTCCAACAACGGTGAAGGAGGAAGCCGTGACGTGCCCGAGGGTGTTGTACCCAACTGGGGTGCAACGGGCCCACGACAGTCTAGGTCACCATCCGCCAACCATCCCACCTTGGCGGAAATGATGGCGAATCATAACCAATTGATCACCGCCCTCCTCACTCAAATGCAACACCAACAAGCTCAGTTGGATTGTCTGCAGAATGGGGAACCTGCCCCTTGCGCACCAGCACCCACGCCCACTCCCCAACTCTCGGAGTTTCTGCGCGTGCGCCCGCCCATCTTCTCGAGCACCACCAACCCCATGGAGGCCGAAGATTGGCTCCACACCATTGGGAAGAAACTAGACCTCCTCCCCTGCACCGACCGGGAGCGAGTGGCCTTCGCCACTCACCAGCTCTAGGGTCCCGCCGCCGAATGGTGGGACAACTACCATGAGTCCCAGCCTGAGGACCACGTGGTGACATGGGCGGAATTCACCATCGCCTTTCGCGCCGCCCACGTCCCCGCCGGAGTCATCACGGTCAAGCAGCAGGAGTTCCGCGACCTGCAACAAGGCAACCAGACCGTCATGGAGTATCTCCATGAATTCAACCGTCTCGCTCGCTACACGCCGGAAGAGGTGCGGACCGACGCCCTCCGTCAAGCCAAGTTCCTCCGAGGACTCAAGGATGAGCTGTCCATCCAGCTCGTCGCCACCGACTACGCCGACTTCCAACGGCTAGTCAATAAAGCGCTCATCCAAGAGACTGAGCAGAACAAGTTGGACCTCAAGAAGAGGAAGATGATCGCCTTCAAGCATCAACAGGCGAACTCTTAGAGGCCCCGCTTCGTCCCTCCGCCACTAGCACCCGCCTACCATCCTCGGCCTGCCTACAGGCCACCCCACGCCGCCAGTGGATCCAACGCCGGGCATCCCCGCCCTGCTCCACCAGCTCCGGCCACTCAACCGACGTCCACCGCCAAGGCCCCGATCTTGAAGGATCGCCAAGGGAGGCCGGTCGTCTGCTTCAACTGTCGGAAGGAGGGACACTATTCACACCAGTGTCCTCACCCCAAGCAGCCCCAAGGCGCGGCACCCAACCAGGCGGTTCATGCCTGCGTCAATCACATCAGTGCGGAGGAAGCTCAAGAGGCTCCTGAAGTCGTGCTCGGTACGTTTACCGTAAATTCCGTACTAGCTATGATTTTATTTGACTCTGGAGCGACACATTCCTTTATCTCTGAAGATTTTGTGAAAACCCACAACTTGGACGTGCTCCCTCTATCCGTCCCCATGATGATTGTCACTCGAGGCAATAAGACCTTAGCCCACTTATACAGTCCTAAGGTTAAGATAGAGATCCAAGGAATATTATTCCGGGCCGAGCCAGTCCTCATAAAATGCACCGGACTCGACCTCATCCTAGGGATGGATTGGTTGATGAAGCACAAGGGGGTGATCGACTATGCCAACAAGTCCGTCACAGTGACCAACCCTGAAGGCGAAGCCGTCACCTTTCTGATGACCGGCCGCAAACCACTCGAAGCGTCCCTTCATTCTCTAGCCCTTGAAGAGGTGCCCATAGTCAAAGAGTTCATGGACATCTTCCCAGAGGACCTACCAGGAATGCCTCCCAAGCGGGACATCGAATTCAGAATCGAACTTGTCCCCAGGACCACTCCAATTTCCAAGCACCCATACCGGATGGCCGCCAATGAACTAGCCGAGGTCAAGAGCAACATAGAAGACCTGGAGCAGAAATGGTACATCCGACCGAGTACCTCACCCTGGGGTGCACCGGTCATCTTTTCCATGAAAAAGGATAAGACTAAAAGGATGTGCGGGGACTATAGAGCCTTGAACGACGTAACCATCAAGAACAAGTATCCATTGCCTCGGATCGACGACCTGTTCGATCAACTGAAGGGATCCTCAGTGTTTTCCAAGATTGACCTCAGGTCAGGTTATCACCAATTGAGGATTAGAGAAGAGGACATACCCAAGATTGCCTTCACCTCCCGCTATGGACTCTACGAGTATACTGTGATGTCGTTCGGACTCACGAATGCCCCGGCCTTTTTCATGAACATGATGAACAATGTATTCATGGAGTTCTTGGATATGTTCATCGTGGTATTCATCGAAGATATCCTCATCTACTCCAAGACCAAGGAAGAGCACGAAACTCACCTCCGTCTGACCCTCGAAAAGCTAAGGGAGCAGCAATTGTATGCCAAATACAACAAGTGCGAATTTTGGTCGTCTGAGGTAAAGTTCCTCGGTCATGTCATCTCTGCCGGAGGAATAGCAGTGGATCCGACCACCGTGGAAGCAGTGACCAACTGGCTATAGCCCACTACCGTGACCGAGATCTGGAGTTTTCTCGGATTGGCCGGATACTACCGCCGGTTCATCGAGAATTTTTCGAAGATCGCCAAGCCTATGACCAAGCTGTTGCAGAAGGAAGTAAAATTTGAATGGACCCCAGACTGTGAAGAAAGCTTCTAGACCCTCAAGAAGAAGCTCGTGTCCACCCCAATCCTGACCCTGCCTGACATCCAAAAAGACTTTCACGTCTACTGCGATGCTTCTCGCCAAGGTTTGGGATGTGTCTTAATGCAAGATGGGAAGGTGATATCCTACGCCTCCCGACAGCTGAGACCGCATGAGCTGAACTACCCAACCCACGACTTGGAGTTAGCAGCCGTGGTTCATGCCTTAAAGATATGGAGACATTACCTTGTGGGGAATCAGTGTGAGGTCTTCACCGACCACAAGAGCCTCAAGTATATATTCACCCAACCAGATCTGAACCTCAGGCAAAGGAGATGGTTGGAACTGATCAAGGATTATGACTTGGGCATCCATTATCATCCAGGCAAGGCGAATGTGGTGGCAGACGCCCTTAGTCAAAAAGGGTACTACAATGCCATCATGATTCAGGACCAAGCCCCTCTGCTCTACAAGGAGATGGAAAGGCTGAATCTAGGGATCACCACCTGGGCGTACCTCGCTGCCTTGGAGTCTCGGCCTATCTTGATAGACCAGATCCGAGAAAAGCAGAAGGAAGACACGGATATCTTGGAGATCCAACAGAACATGCGGAAGGGTAAAGCCCCCAGATTCTCTGAGGACGAGCACGGTACCGTCTGGTTTGGAAACCGGATATGTGTGCCCCACAAGCCTGAGTTGAAGACTCTCATTCTCCAAGAAGCCCACGATACTCTATACTCCATACATCCCGGGAGTACTAAGATGTATCAAGACCTGAAGGAAAAATATTGGTGGATCAGCATGAAGAGGGAAATAGCTGAGTATGTGGCCAATTGCGACACATGCCGGCGAGTCAAGGCAGAGCATCAAAGACCTGCTGGACTTCTTCAACCCCTCAAGGTCCCTGAATGGAAATGGGAAGAAATAGGGATGGACTTCATCATGGGACTGCCAGGACCCAAGCTGGTCATGATTCTATCTGGGTGATCGTCGACCGACTCACCAAGGTAGCTCAATTCGTCCCGGTCAAGACAACTTACATCGTCGCCAAGTTGGTTGAGTTGTATATGACCCGGATCGTATGCCTTCACGGAGTTCCTAAGAAGATCGTATCTGACCGTGGGAGTTAGTTTACCTCCAAGTTTTGGAAGAACCTTCAAGAGGAACTCGGCACCCGACTGAACTTTAGCACCGCCTATCATCCACAGACTGACGGTCAAACCGAAAGGGTCAACCAGATATTGGAGGATATGCTTAGAGCTTGCGCTCTAGATTTTGGCGGAATGTGGGACAAGAACTTGCCCTATGCGGAGTTCTCCTACAACAACAGCTATCAGGCCAGCCTGCAAATGTCCCCGTTCAAAGCACTTTACGGGCGTAAGTGCAGAACGCCGTTGCTCTGGGATCAGAGCAGAGAGTCACAACTGTTTGGGACAGATATACTAAGGGAAGCCGAAGAGAAGGTCAAGATCATTAGGGACAGATTGAAAATAGCCCAGTCCCGACAAAAGAGCTACGCCGATAATCGTCGAAGAGACCTAACCTTTGAGGAGGGTAATTATGTCTATCTCCGAGTCACTCCCCTCTGCGGCACTCAAAGGTTCAACATGAATGGAAAGCTAGCACCCCGCTACGTCGGACCTTTTCAGATTCTCCGACGGCAAGGAGAAGTGGCATATCAACTAGAACTACCTCCATCCTTGGCAGGAGTTCACGATGTGTTCCACATCTCTCAGTTGAAGAAGTGTCTTCGCGTGCCCACCGAGCAAGCCGATCTTCAACAGCTCAATGTCCAAGAAGACCTGACCTACATCGAGAAACCCATCAAGATCTTGGAAACCAAGGAAAGGGTAACCAGGAGTCGTGTTGTCCGCTTCTACAAGGTTCAATGGGACAACCACCCCGCCGAAGAAGCTACATGGGAAAAAGAAGACGAGCTGAAAGCCAAATACCTCGAGCTATTCGAGTAACGTTCCAATCTCGAGGACGAGATTCTTTGTAAGGGGGATAGGTTTGTAACACCCCAAATTTTCAAAGTAATAAAAATATTGTTTAATCCAATTTCCTGAAATTTATTATTTTGGAAATACCTTTAATATCCTCCTTTACCATTTTGAACTACAACATAGGTGAAATGGCCAAACCAGGAGCTGAAACTTTTTATGTAGGATCCTAAGGCCAAAATCTATTTTTAGGAATTTTACAAATTTTTACCAACCTTGGAAGTAGCCCTATTATTTTAAATCAATTTCTGTGATTATTTTTAATCAGAAAAGATTTTAAACAGTAATGGGCCTCCCTCCTCCCTTTCTCTCTCTCTCTCGACTGGCCCAACCCGTTACCCTCGCCCGCATCGGACTGACAGCCCGACCCCACCCGTCAGTGACCCCCTCTCCTCTCTCGCGCGTGCCCGACACCCCGGTCCCACCTGTCGGCGCCAACCGTCCCCTCTCGCACCCGAGCCCAGCCCCATCCGTCAGCCGCCACCCTTAGTCGCTCGCGCCCGCTGGCATGTGGCCCCCGCCTGTCAGATCCTTCGTCTCCGCGAGATCCGCCCCCAAATCTCACCCCCTCGCCGGCCGACGCCTTAATGCGCCTCGGATCCATTGCTCCCGACCCCCTCTCCCCAAATTGAGCCCGGCATTCGAACCCCCGCGCTCCGGTGACCGTTTCCCCCATTAAAACCAGCCCGATTGTGTCCCGATTCGATGAATCTGCATGCAACCCGAGGCTCGCCAGCGTTTAAACATGTTAACCCTCGGCCACCGCCAATTGCGCCCCCTCTGCCCCCGCCGGTGACCCTATTTAAACCCCCTGGTACCCCGCATTCGACCCCCAAGCTCACACACTGCAAGAACGCACAGAATGCCCTCACTTCAGTTTTTAGCGCACCACCGCCGCCCACACTCCAGCCGCCGCTCACCATCGCCGGAGCCCCTCTCCGTCCTCGCCGACCGCACCACTACGACCGCAAGGACCTGACCGACCCTGGCCACCACTCCGTCGTCGACGAACCCCACTGGATCACCGTCGCCGCCTAGGACCCGAACACCCTCGCCGCCTCCGCTCGTCGCCGGCCTTGCTCCGTCGACCATTCGTCACCGCAAGGGTACCCTCACATTCTCCTAGTCATCCTCTTTCCGTTTTAGGCCTTAGCTCCGACTGCCGTTGCTCGTCGTGGCCGTTGGCCCGCTCGCCGTCGTCGGGGAAGACGACCGGTACGGGTCGAGTACCCGTGCCGTGTCGGATCTGATCCCGACCGTGCGATCGCGATCAGACGACGCCTGTGACCCCACGTGTGTAGGACCGAAAGTAGCGACCAGAGGGGGGGGGTGAATGGGCGCCTTAAAAATTCTTTCGAATCAATGGCCTGTTCCCAATACCCAACGCACCTCAAAAATACTACGCAGCAGAAAATAAAATGAAGGCCTAAGTCTAAAGGTTTCTAACCTAGAAGCATCTGATGATAAATAGTGTTAATCTAAAGAAGTGCAATCTAGGTAGATATACAAATTATAACAGGCCTAAACTTCTCAATGAAAAGATCTAAGTATGTATAAAGTGAAAAGAGAAGTTACTGTCCAAAGTTGTCTCCTGTTCGGAAGTTGGCGAAGCCCCCTTCGCACGTCGAGGTCTGCTTCGGAGGTTGGAGTCGGAGTCTGTCCGAAGTGCCGAAGGTGTCACTGTCTAGCCTAGTTCGAAGTGGTAAGAAGCGAAGTGTACTTCGGAGCGAAGCAAAAGAAGTGCCGGAGCCTGGTTCGAAGTATGCACTTCGAAGACAGGACTTCGCACACAGCTTCGACTCACGAGCTTCGGAGCGAAGTAAAAACAGTGCCGAAGCTTGGTTCGAAGTATGCACTTCGAAGACAAGACTTCGAAAGTACTTCGAACTGAAAGCCTCGAAGCTAAACCTTCGAACACGAACCTTCGAACACAAAACTTCGAATACACAAACAGACAACCTTCGAAACGTAGAAGCGAAGTCTGTCACGTGACAGAAAATCAAGTCCGAAGTCAATGCCCTACCTTCGAAAAGAGCAAGCTCCGAAAAGAGAGGCGAAGGGTGACACGCTACACAGGAATTAGAGCGAGGCCTAGCGGAGCCACAAGCTTCGAACCCAACCTCGAAATGTGTCGAAGTATGGACTTCGAACAGATAGGGTCAAAGCCCCTTCGCGCTATTGTTCGAAGTATGTAATGCTGTCGATCAGAAAAATGCTTCGAAGCTTAGCGACACAGAATAGAAAACAAAGCTCGAAGATTTGGACGAAGCCTTCTAGTATGGTCGGATCGAAGCCTGCCTCACGGAGCTGAGGGACTTCGAACAGAGAAGGATGACTTCGCTGAGACAGTCAGAAAAGCGATTTTAGTCCTATCAACCAGATCGAAAAGTGGAGCAGTAAAAGTAAAAAGCTGGCGCAGAAGTACTGTAGCTACAGTGGAGTACTACTTGCAAAACGCAAGAACTAGTACTCTGTATGTGAAGAACAGAAGCTTCTTCACACCAGCCGAAGCCTACAAAGGCTCAAAAATCACAGGGAAACTTGCTTCGAGGGTGAAAACGAGCCATTAAAAACCTTGCAGATGCAGCACACAAAGAGGTAGAGCATTTACTGCAACATTAAAAGCAAGGCAAGAAACACAGAGGGAGAACTCCCTGGCGGCGCACGCAAGGAACAGGAGGGGAGAGAGAGAAAACGTGAGAGGCAAAAAAATGACCCAATAGAGGAGTATTCAATTTCAGCAAAAGGGTAGTCCAAACCCTAGGGGTTGGGGTGCTATTTATAGGCAGCCCAAACACTAGGAATATTCTACCAGCCCCTTAGGGTTTTTACAGACTCAAAAATACAGAAAATGACTCTACTGCCCTTAGGTATTTTTACAGACACAACTGACTGACTGTGGGCCTAGAGTAACAGATGACATATCCTGAAGCTATTCTTCTGGACAGTCGGATACAGAATCAACGGTTGTCAGTTTTACGCCGAAACTGACAAAGCCTCCACCAGCTTTGCACCAGGTACCCGGATTGGGCCGGCCCGACTCCGCAGCTCTCTCAGCCCGGCAATCGCTCACCGCCCGTGTACCTGAGTCAATCCTGGTCAACAGCCCAGTGGGTCTTCTAATGCTTCTGGCCCATGCACCCGGATTGGGCCAGCCCGACTTCGCAGCCTCCTCTGCCCGACAGTCGCTCGCTGCCCGTGTACCTGAGTCACACGCGGCCCATGAAACAGCAGATCTCTTCTCTTCTTCAGTCCTCGTTGACTATCGTTGACAATGACTCATCACTTCTAGAGCCATGAGGCCCACGCTATTCAGCATGGCTCCTCAATCTCCCCCTTGATGAGAGCATTGTCAACACTCCTCAATTCTCCGCTCTTCAGCACCTGCGAACAAATGTGGAAACACGAAAACAAAAACACAAAAGAACAAAGAAGAAGAAAAATAAGGTAAAAGTTTAACCGTAATGACCAAAAGCCAACCAAAAGCAAGAAGCGGTCATTATGGTTAACCAAAACACAAAAGCTCAAAATGAGTGCGATTGCAGAACAACAAGGATATCAACAGAGTAAGAACTCCCCCTTAAACTCTGATCCCAATTTTCTCCCCCTTGTTGACAAGTGAGCTCATCAAGCACTCAAAAAGAGACACAGACTCCCCCTGAAAAACAACTCCCCCTCAAAATATGCAGTGAATGCAATTGGGGTGCAGGTGGAGTGTAGAAAGCATGCTTCTCAGATATGATTGACTACAAATACAGTATCTAACAGGTATAGCAAAAGAGATACTGTCTAAGACACATGGCATGATCAGTGCAAGAGATGATATCTAAAGAAAGTCATTTAGCACGCATTTGTCAATTTTTGCAAATAAAAACATCACCACATTGTCTAGTAAACAAGCAAGGTAAAGCATGAGATGCAGAAGCTAACTGATATCTACCAAGATAAGCATTGTTCAAAACAAAGTGCTTCAGCAAACTTGTTATCCCTTTAAAGTTCAGGCTTTTTCATTTTCCTTTGTCATTTTTGCCAAGGGTTATTTGCATGTCAAACCTTATGCTAACCGACCAAGTCAAGCCTAGGCCAAAACTGGGCCATCAGAAGCTTAAGACATTGGTCTTGGCATACACTACACTGTCCTAGTTCATACCAAAGTGCTATGGTAAGCAATCCAGAACAATATAGTGCGACAAAGCAAACCCACTTGGATCTTTTCAATCTTAAACACAAAAAAGGCATGGAATTTTTCATTCATTTTTGATTTTGATCATTTTATAGCACATTTTCCATGTTTAAAACATAAAGATGTCCAAGTTGCATATCTGCATCTATGTGATGAACTGGCTACAAGGCATGTAACAGATAGCAAAAACACTCAGCCTACACATGCTAGTTACCAGAAGCAATGGTGATCATTTTTCAAGTTGAAAGCGTAAAAGCCATGCACATGACAGATATCAGGTATATCAAGTGAACTGAATCAAAGCATGATCATCGACATGTAATCAAAAGCATGTACCCGCTAGAATAAGTAAAGCAGTTCAATCATATAACAGAAGCAGGCTCAAATGTGTGATATGTGAATATGTATTATATGAACACACACAAAAAGACTCAAGAAAAGAGTAAAAAGAAAACTGACGCAAAATATCCTAGAAAGGATACACAACACCCAAATCCCCTCGTAAACGCTCAAATGTAGACTGATCTAAGGGTTTGGTGAAAATGTCAGCCAACTGATGATGGGTATCAACATGAATAAGGTCAATGACACCTTTCTCATATTGATCCCGCAAGAAGTGAAAGCGCACATCGATATGTTTGGTTTTTGAATGGAGACACGGGTTTTTCCCTACACTAATAGCACTCGTGCTGTCGCAAAACAATGGAACCCTGGTAGGAAAGAGTAACCCAAAGTCTCGAAGAGTGGAAATCATCCAAACCATCTGTGAGCAGCAGCTGGCAGCAGCTACGTACTCAGCCTCTGTGGTCGAAAGAGCAACTCCAGATTGCTTTCGAGAAGACCAAGATACAAGGGAAGAACCAAGAAACTGGCAAGTACCGGAAGTCGACTTGCGATCCAACCGGCACCCACCAAAGTCAGCGTCCGAAAAGCCAGATAAATCAAGAGATGATGATGCTGAATAATAAAGACCAAGATCAGGCGCATAGGTGAGATACCTGAAAATGCGCTTGACAGCCTGCCGGTGAGACGCGCGTGGTGAAGACTGAAAACGCGCGCAAAGTCCCACGGCGAACTGTATGTCCGGTCTTGTTGCCGTTAAGTACAACAGCGAACCGATCATCCCTCGAAATTCTCTCTCATTGACCTTGACACCACTCTCGTCCTTGTCCAAACCCCCGGAAGTACCCATCGGGGTCATCTGCGGCTTCAATTCACCACCAAAGTCAAATTTCTTTAACATATCACGAGTGTACTTACCTTGGTGGATGAAGGTGCCGTCCTTGGTCTGCTTGATCTGAAGCCCTAAGAAATACTTAAGCTCACCCATGAGGCTCATCTCAAACTCACTGTGCATCTGCTCAGAAAACTTGGACACAAGAGAATCAGTAGTACCGCCAAAGATAATATCGTCCACGTAAATCTGAGCAACTAAAAAATCTGAAGCATCTCTGAGCAAGAAAAGAGTTTTATCCACAGAACCCATCACAAAGCCCTTCCCCAACAAAAATTGCTTCAACCGGTCGTACCAAGCCCTGGGGGCTTGCTTCAACCCGTATAAAGCTTTATGCAACTTAAAAACATGTCGAGGAAACTTAGGGTTCTCAAAACCGGGGGGTTGCCTAACATATACCTCCTCCTCTATGAACCCGTTCAGAAAAGCACTCTTAACGTCCATTTGAAAAAGCTTAAAACCCTTCGAAACGGCAAAAGCTAGAAGAATACGAATGGACTCAAGACGGGCAACAGGAGCGAAGGTTTCTTCGAAGTCAATACCTTCCTTCTGGCAATAACCCTGGGCAACTAGTCGAGCCTTGTTGCGCACCACAACCCCATCTTCACCTTGTTTGTTCTTGAACACCCACTTGGTGCCTATGGGGTTGCATCCTGGTGGCGGCTCAACTAATGTCCAAACCCGATTGCGGACAAAATTCTCAAGCTCTTCTTGCATAGCATTAATCCAATTAGAATCAGAAAGAGCATGAGAAATGTCTCTGGGCTCAAAAGATGCAACAAACGCAGATTCAGCAAACACAGTGAGAGAGGCAGAAGAACGCAAAGTCCTCTCAGTCAAATCACCAATGATGAGCTCTGAGGGGTGGTCACGCTGAACTGCTCGGGTTCCCTGGTGATCTGAAGTCACCTCACCGGAGTCAGCAGCTGGCACCTCTGGTCTCGACTGAGGGGGCTCGATCGAAGTGGAAGAAGTGATCAGAGGTCCGCCTTCATCATCAGTCGAAGTCACAGAGGGTGTGGGCTCTGCGGGGGATGCAGAAGCCCCGCCCTCAACAGCAGCTGGAGTATCCTCATCTTCCTCGAAGATGGACTCTCCGAGCTCATCATCACCAGAAAGCTCAAAATAAGGAGTCAAAGAAGGCAAGGACTCATCAAAAGAAACCTCACATGTCTCGACAAGCAGCTGGGATTCGAGGTTCCAAACACGGAAGCCTCGAGAATGCAATGCATAACCAAGAAAAATACCATCCCAGCAACGAGACTCAAACTTGTCCAAATGCCCTCCCTTCTTGAGCACAAAGCACTTGCAGCCAAATGCTCGCAAGTGGGTCACCTTGGGCTGTCTGCCAAACCGCAACTCATATGAAGTCTTACCAATGTAAGCTCGAAGAAAAATACGGTTGGCAAGATAGCAAGCCGTGTTCATGGCTTCAGCCCAAAAACGCCTAGGAGTCCTGTGCTCGTCGAGCATCGTCCTGGCCATCTCAACTAGCGTGCGGTTCTTCCGTTCCACAACGCCGTTCTGTGGGGGAGTGTAAGGAGAAGAAAACTGATGGTCCAGACCCTGATCACCACAGAAGCTGACGAACTGAGAGTTCTTGAACTCAGAGCCGTTGTCGGAGCGAATTGCTCGCATCCGACCATTGTTCTCATTCTTCAGCTTCAAAATCAGGTCATGGACAAATTGAAAAGTTTCATCCTTAGACTCCAAAAAGAAAACCCACGAGAAACGAGAAAAGTCGTCAACAATCACAAGTGCATACCACTTCCCACCGACTGAGCGTACCCGAGCTGGACCCACAGTGTCCAAATGTAAAAGCTCGCCTGGATACGTAGTCATCACCTGAGTCACAGGTGAGTGAGAAGCGGCAACCATTTTCCCATGACGACAAGGATGACAAACTAGATCCTTCTCCATTTTAAGCTTGGGCAATCCTCGGATGAGGTCCATAGAGCTTAACCTGACTAGCAAATCAAAGCTCAAATGACCTAACCTCCTATGCCACTTCCAGAGATCAGAAGAAGATCCAGCAATCAAACAGCGAGAAGGGCCAAAAGAACTAGAGAAGTCAATTCGAAAAACTTTACCAAAGGGTAAAATCTGACAAACCAAAGACCCTCTAGAATCAAACACAGAAGAATTGCCCTTCTTAAAACGCACTTCCAAACCATCCTCAAGAAGTTGCGAAACAGATATTAAATTAAAGTTCAGATTTTTAACCAAAGCAACATTCTTTAAAGAGAAATGGTCTGAGATGCTGATTGAGCCTATGCCACTTACTTTCCCTTGACCGCTGTTCCCGAAAGTAATGTACTCTTTGGAGCTCGGGGGAGTGAGACTGGAGAACCATCTGCGATGTCCCGTCATGTGGCGAGAGCATCCTGAGTCCATGATCCAAACATCCTCCAGTCCCCGGTCCTGCACAATCAATGTCTGTAAGTGGGAGCAAATGGTCCGGCACCAGGTTTAGCAAAAGAGCTAAACCAGTGTCGAGCCATCTGCTCAAAAGATGGAAAGCGAAAACCATCAAAAGAGTTTGGACCAAAACGCGGCTCAAAGCGCGGTCCACGGTTCTTCCTAACCCTACGGCCACGAGGTCCAGAACCGTAGCCAACTCGGTCTGGAACTCTGCCGGAACGAACACCACCAACTGGAGCACGGGCAAGAAAGCCGTCTCCTCTACCACCACCTACACGACGCGGCCTGGCCTCCAGCCTCTCCCCGCGCCGAGGAACACGCAGTCTACCACCCTGCTGGTAGAACTGCACCTGATCACTACGAGCCCTCTCTGCTCTCTCAAACCGCTTCCTCCTAAAGCAAAACTCCGCAAGATGCCCGTCTCTCTGACAATACTCACAATGATAGGTAGGCTTCTTGGGATGTGGTTGAGGCTTGGGGATCTTGGGCTTGGTAGCGTTTGGTGTGGTCTTCTTGGGCTGAGAGGGTCCAGGAAGAGAGTCTAGAGAAGAGTGGAGGTGTTTGGGCTTAGGAACCCAGATAGGCTTCTGGGGTGGAGCTTTGGGTGGTTCATGGATCACTCCATCCTTGGGCTGACAAGCCTGGGAGGTCTCAGTGGAGTGAGTCTTGGGATACCTCTGCTCTGGAGTCATTTTACTCCACTCCACTGCCCGGCTGAGGGCACTCTCAAAGTCAGCCTTGGTGTAGGTGTAACCTACTCCAAACCCATCCTTCCTCTTGAACTGCTGGATCATCATGCCAAGCTGTGGCTCTCTGGCACTGATCCAACTCAGGATAGAACGGAGGTAAAAGTTCTCATTCTGAGAATCTGCTAGCTCCTCTCTCAAGGAAGCTAGAACCTCCACCTGAGACAAGCAGGTCTCACACTCACTCTCTACTTGGACAGACTTTCCGGCTTTTAGCTTAATCAACTCCATTCTAAGAGACAGACAGTTCTCACAAACAGTGGGTGGAACTGACAGTGTCTCAAGCTCTAGCCTAGTCTGGGCAAGCTCAGCTCTCAACCTCTCTAAATCACCCAAATGCTCAATGCCCTTGGATTTTAGCTCAGCTAAGGCAGCTAGATGAGATGGGCAATCAACACAGGGTGCGACGACAGTGGCTTGAGCATCTTTCAGCTCCAGCTGAGCACTTTCAAGCTCAGTGGCCAAAGCGTCCCTCTCATCAACCCTTTCTGTGTACCTGGACTTTAAAGTCGACAGGTCACACAGAAGCACTTCACACTTCGGGCACTCACTGCTATCACCCAAGCAAGGGGAAGAGGATAGACTTTCAATCCTACCGTTGGCCACGGCAAGCTCACTTTCTAACTCGTCTATCCTTTTCTTAGCCCCCCTAAGCAGTTTCTCCCGATATTTTAACTCCTGGCGATTGCTCTCAAGTAAATCGACAATTTCTCGCTCATAAGATGATACCTTGCTATCGTCGTCGTCGGAGTCGTCGGAGGAGCTCTTTTCTTCTCTATCCCCAAGAGCCATGGAGCAGAAGCTCTTGCGGGATCTTCGGCGCTGGTGTGTGCGGCTCTTCGGCTTGTCTCCGAAAGCCATGAAGCAGAGGCCCGCCGGATCATCCTTGTCCTTCCCCTTCTTGATGGCGATCTCCTCATCGCTTGAGCTCGATGAAGAGGAAGAAGACGTGGATCTCTTGGAGTAGCTCTTCTCCATCTCGGCGAAGAAGGCCTTGTCGCGCTTCTTGTTCTCTCGCCGGTAGTCCTTCAGGGCCTTCTTGAAGAACCGGGTCTTCGGCTTGCCCTTGATGAAGGAGGGGCTCTCATGCTTGCCGGAGTCGTGGAAGTTGCTGCCGGCGCCCTTCTTGTATCCACTGCGCTTGGGGCAGTCGGCGATGAAGTGTCCTGGATCACCACATTCAAAGCATCCGGATTTTGTGCCGTGTCTTTGAACATCCTTTTATCATAGACACGACGCACCCGGTTGTTAAAGAGACACAAATCATCATCTCCCAACAACTCAAGCTGGTCCTCAGTGATAGACATCAAGGAGAACCCAGCACAACTCACAGCAGAGGGATCAACAGAAGGTGTAGCAAGGGCCAGGGATTTTGATCCAGAGCCAGTGAGATTTGATCTCAACTGGATATCTACCTCAGTGGCCTTCAGCTTGCTAAATAGCTCAGAAATGGTCAAGGTATCGTATGAAGTACTCTCAACAATAGATGATACCTTGATCTCCCAGATCTTTGGATCCAAGGTATGAAGAACCTTGAGCGCCTGTTCATGATCTGAGACTAACTGAGCACCCTCAGCCTTGTTGTCCCGAAGCTTGTTAATGATCGACTGAAAGCGACCAAACAAAGCCTCAACAGATTCACCCGGCTTCTGTGTGAAATTCTCATATTCACGCCGGTAGGTCTGATAGAGCCGAGCCTTGACCTGTGCTGTTCCCTCATGGTGTGCCTTGAGGGTAGCCCAGATCTCTCTCGCAGTGGAGAGATGACTCACTCGCTCAAATTCAGTGGGACCTAAACCAGAAAATAAAATGTTCACAGCCTTACTGTTGCTCAGATGCTGAGCAATGATACCAGCAGTACCTTGCTCAGTAACTGGCAGAATGACAAACGTGGTGTGAACGCAAATGTCCCATATGTCCGAACCCTGGCTCATGAGATAGGCTCGCATGCGAGTCTTCCAATAATTATAGCCATAGGCTTCCAAGGACGGGACCTTGCCAGGAGACGTCATAGTCACTACTGGGGTTTAGAACCGGTTAAGGTATGGAAAAACCCTAACCTCGCTCTGATACCACTTGTAGGACCGAAAGTAGCGACCAGAGGGGGGGGGTGAATGGGCGCCTTAAAAATTCTTTCGAATCAATGGCCTGTTCCCAATACCCAACGCACCTCAAAAATACTACGCAGCAGAAAATAAAATGAAGGCCTAAGTCTAAAGGTTTCTAACCTAGAAGCATCTGATGATAAATAGTGTTAATCTAAAGAAGTGCAATCTAGGTAGATATACAAATTATAACAGGCCTAAACTTCTCAATGAAAAGATCTAAGTATGTATAAAGTGAAAAGAGAAGTTACTGTCCAAAGTTGTCTCCTGTTCGGAAGTTGGCGAAGCCCCCTTCGCACGTCGAGGTCTGCTTCGGAGGTTGGAGTCGGAGTCTGTCCGAAGTGCCGAAGGTGTCACTGTCTAGCCTAGTTCGAAGTGGTAAGAAGCGAAGTGTACTTCGGAGCGAAGCAAAAGAAGTGCCGGAGCCTGGTTCGAAGTATGCACTTCGAAGACAGGACTTCGCACACAGCTTCGACTCACGAGCTTCGGAGCGAAGTAAAAACAGTGCCGAAGCTTGGTTCGAAGTATGCACTTCGAAGACAAGACTTCGAAAGTACTTCGAACTGAAAGCCTCAAAGCTAAACCTTCGAACACGAACCTTCGAACACAAAACTTCGAATACACAAACAGACAACCTTCGAAACGTAGAAGCGAAGTCTGTCACGTGACAGAAAATCAAGTCCGAAGTCAATGCCCTACCTTCGAAAAGAGCAAGCTCCGAAAAGAGAGGCGAAGGGTGACACGCTACACAGGAATTAGAGCGAGGCCTAGCGGAGCCACAAGCTTCGAACCCAACCTCGAAATGTGTCGAAGTATGGACTTCGAACAGATAGGGTCAAAGCCCCTTCGCGCTATTGTTCGAAGTATGTAATGCTGTCGATCAGAAAAATGCTTCGAAGCTTAGCGACACAGAATAGAAAACAAAGCTCGAAGATTTGGACGAAGCCTTCTAGTATGGTCGGATCGAAGCCTGCCTCACGGAGCTGAGGGACTTCGAACAGAGAAGGATGACTTCGCTGAGACAGTCAGAAAAGCGATTTTAGTCCTATCAACCAGATCGAAAAGTGGAGCAGTAAAAGTAAAAAGCTGGCGCAGAAGTACTGTAGCTACAGTGGAGTACTACTTGCAAAACGCAAGAACTAGTACTCTGTATGTGAAGAACAGAAGCTTCTTCACACCAGCCGAAGCCTACAAAGGCTCAAAAATCACAGGGAAACTTGCTTCGAGGGTGAAAACGAGCCATTAAAAACCTTGCAGATGCAGCACACAAAGAGGTAGAGCATTTACTGCAACATTAAAAGCAAGGCAAGAAACACAGAGGGAGAACTCCCTGGCGGCGCACGCAAGGAACAGGAGGGGAGAGAGAGAAAACGTGAGAGGCAAAAAAATGACCCAATAGAGGAGTATTCAATTTCAGCAAAAGGGTAGTCCAAACCCTAGGGGTTGGGGTGCTATTTATAGGCAGCCCAAACACTAGGAATATTCTACCAGCCCCTTAGGGTTTTTACAGACTCAAAAATACAGAAAATGACTCTACTGCCCTTAGGTATTTTTACAGACACAACTGACTGACTGTGGGCCTAGAGTAACAGATGACATATCCTGAAGCTATTCTTCTGGACAGTCGGATACAGAATCAACGGTTGTCAGTTTTACGCCGAAACTGACAAAGCCTCCACCAGCTTTGCACCAGGTACCCGGATTGGGCCGGCCCGACTCCGCAGCTCTCTCAGCCCGGCAATCGCTCACCGCCCGTGTACCTGAGTCAATCCTGGTCAACAGCCCAGTGGGTCTTCTAATGCTTCTGGCCCATGCACCCGGATTGGGCCAGCCCGACTTCGCAGCCTCCTCTGCCCGACAGTCGCTCGCTGCCCGTGTACCTGAGTCACACGCGGCCCATGAAACAGCAGATCTCTTCTCTTCTTCAGTCCTCGTTGACTATCGTTGACAATGACTCATCACTTCTAGAGCCATGAGGCCCACGCTATTCAGCATGGCTCCTCAACGTGCGCGATCTAATCCGCACCGTCGGATCTGAACGAAACGTTAAGTTTTAATCTCACGCGTTCATTTCTATTTAAAACCCATGTTTAATCCGAGCCGTTCATCACGTACCGGTTCGATGTTTTAATCCTGGCCGTCCACATCACTTTAACTCCCCGGCCTCGCCCTCGCGCGTTGGATCTGGATCCAACGGTCTAGATCGATCCGGCGCACGCGCACAGTGCGCGGGTTCACCATGAGCCTGGCTCATCGTGGACCCGAGGGGATTTAAATTTGAAAATAAATTCTAGAAATTGTTTTAAACTTGTAAAATTCATATCTTGCGCATTTCAACTTCAAAAATTGCCATTCCAATTTCAGAAAATTTGTAATATTCTCCTCTACATGTTAATGCAATAAAAACAATAGGTTTACTTTGGACATTTCATGTTTATTTAATAAAGTGTTCAAATACCCTTAGGCTAAAATGCAAATTTGATTATTTAAATTACAGCAAAAATTATATTTATTCATTCCCTGTTAGAATAATGAGACCACTAGGTTTTCTCTAAACCTTTCATTTTGAATTAATTAGAAAACTTAAAATGAGATTAATCACTTTTAAAACCCCTTTTTACAAAGGACAACATTTCATTATAATTCATTTTAAATGATTTATAAAATTAATTTCAGAGGTTCAATAACTTGATTAAACCAATTTAAACCTATGTGCTTGTTGTGTGGTTTTATATTGTTTAATTGAATGTTGTATTTATTTTATTTTACTTTAATTATATTGGGAAGACTACGACGCCACCGAGGAGCCGGAATACTTCCCAGAAGTTCCTCCCTCTCCCTTCACTGAACAAGGCAAGACACCAAACCAATCTTTTGAGCATATTGAACCCATGCTTTATTAAACTATCGCTAAAACACATAGGAAATACATGCATTAGTCAAATGAAACCCGTACAATATATTTATTTAGGATCCCCCGACCTTGATGTGCAACCCAAGCCATGCTCTCTAGACTAAACTCCTTGTCACCATATGATTAGTATTATTAGCTAGTGTCCAATGTATTGACACGATTGCTATATGATTAAAAATGAGTCGTAGCGATTGGTTCTACTATATGATCCCCGTTATTCTCATCTTTGGAATTCTATCGGTGTTGGAGTTGTGGTTGTGAGTGAATGCATGGTGGGTTCCGGGTGCAAGCTAGGGCATTGGTCAGTAGCACCCGGGGCACTATAAGGACCAGTCTGCGGGATCCGTTGCAATACACTTCCGTACTAACCACAAGTCTAATGGGTAAGTCCTAACTAAGGTATGGAGTGTTCCAAACCGAGGCCACCATTTGGAGATGGGTCAAGCAGCACCTGCGGGTGGCTTGTACCAATGTGGCACAAAAGGGGGTGCGACGTTAGCCGGGATGCGGCCCGGCACGCCGGCGAAACCTAGAGCGGGTGGTTATCCACTACTAGAAAACACCCCCTGTAGCTACGCCAGAATTAGGGTCTAGACACACTTTATTTCATCTCTATGTCAATATAGACATGCTTTCATAAAGCGTGTTAGAAGCGTTTTCGTACGTACCTCGTCAGACCTTGTAGAGATGAATGATTTATGCGTTGCTATGAAAGAAAGAGACAGTCTATAAACACGTTATTTGCATATCTATAAAGTTAGATACAATTTAGTAGACACATGTATAAAACGTCTGTAGTGATGTAGTTACGTAGCATTGTGACATTTCATTCACGTTAATAAATGTAGATACAATTTATAGATACATATACAAATTATGTCTAATAATATAGATGCGTTTTATAAGAACGCCTTATTGCGCAGTAATAAGTATAGAGACGAATTTGTAGAGGGCGGAACGTGACGTGGCAGATGATGTGGCACGTGACGTGGCACATGACGTGGAAGATGACGTGGCGGATGATGTGGCAAATTACGTGGAAGATGACGTGGCGATTGACATGGCACGTGACATGGCGGATGATATGGCAGGTGACACGTTTTGTATTAACACCACAATGTAACAAATGTAGAAACAATATCATAGATACATTATAATTACGCGTCTACGGATATAGACATGTTTAGTAGTTACATCACATTGTGTATTAAAAATTATAGAGACGGTTTATAGATACATATATTTTCATGTGTACTAATATATAATGATTTTTTATTTGCATACATAATTGTAATATATATTTATATTTTATTATCAGATAATGTTTTATAAATAAATGATCTATTGGAAATAATTGACCAACAATTATTTTCTTCACCAAAAATATGGACCAATCAGAATACACAGACTACATATTGAAGTCAATCATTATTGCATTCTCTTAATCAGTATCAAGCCAATAAGGAAAAGTTGCTAACAATTTCATTTCATTTGACAACTCTGTATCATAAACTTGAATCTTTGTAATACATATGCATAAATATTGTAAGAAAGCAATGCACATCGTGGCAAATACAAATTTGGTACATGTATTTGCACGGGATGGCATTATTCATGCAAAAGCCTGTCCAAACTGAACATATGTTTAACTCTTGTTCAACAAAACTTCAGCATCATGGTCACCAGGAGTGTTGGCTCATCATTTGAGTGTGAATCTTTTCCCTGTAAACCACATGGCTTTAGGTTCTTGTACATAGCAAATTTCTCCTTTAGCTGCACTCGAGGACATCACATATTGTACCCTAGAAATAATTGGCACAAAATCATCTATGACCTGAAAAATTATTAATATGTGTTAGTATATAACCCATGCCATAAATCATATGTAGGGGGATGCAAAGTGGAAGTCGAAATGAAGTATCTTTCAGATATCAACATATTTTAGGGGAAAAGAAACATTGAATTTGCAGGTGTACTAATAGCAGCAACATCAATTGTCTTACCTAGCAAATAACCATAAATTGAACTGGAGCCAATTTAGGATAGTTTGAAATGCAGCAAAGAAACTTATACATATGAGTGTTTCAGAGAATGAGTTTATCAAAAAACTGTGGTGAAGCCTAACAAATAAGGGGTGATAAATAAACATAATCTGATGAAGTTATATGGACAAATTTCAATTATTCAAGCACAACAGAGAAAGGAAGCTAATAACATAATATAAGTAAATTGGTGATCAACATGAAATTAAATGGCAGGAAGACAAGAATGGTAAAGAAAAAACTAACCATTGAAACATTAGTCCTCTTGTCCACACCTTTCCATGAACTGTGCCAAGGGCATGGTATACTGTATGTAGGTCAATGGCCATAATATGAAACCAAAAAAGCGAGCAAAGCAGATTTTCTATTTGAATAATAATTTGCAAATAAATGATATGATGAGTACTTTGAACCAACTAGTGCAGTAATTAAGTTATTGTGAACAAGACTATTGCCTTGCTAAAGAAACATAAAAATAGTGACTATCACAAATATTTCTAAATTTATTTCACTAACAAATATAAACTATGCTTCATTGTCCATTCTTGCTGGTCTCCATTGTAATTTTCTTCACCTGCAATGGGGCATGAGGTTAGATGAATACCACCAGTTGAAGATATTACGGAATTGAAGGTTTATTCTTTAAAAAAATCTTACATGTGAACGGGGCCAAGGTATAGTATAGCCAATAGCATCTACTAGTTTACGAATCTCAAAAATAGGTCTAGGTATGAGCTCATCTCCTTTATTTCTAACATCAACGTTTTCAAGACCTTCAACATAAACCCCAACGTATTCCTTTCCAAGCATGGTTCCTCCAATCTCTCGTTTGCAATCAGTTGTCACCAACCGCGCTTTGGCCACAATTCTTCCTTTGTTTCTTAGGGAAATAAGATAGATTGGAGAACGGCTCTACCATTTTGCAAAACAAGAAGGTATGATTTTGTAATTTAAATAATTTAATTACAAAAGAAACAAGCAGAATAGAAGCATACCGAATCAGATTGGCTCAAACTAGGGGCTTTAACTCTTCGAGTCCTCTAGAATAAACATAACTTATATTAGTCAAAATACATCATCAGTAAAATAAGTTCAGCCAATATAGATTAACATTGCAATGTTAGTCTAGACATACCATGTTTGTCAATATGGGATCTTGGGAAATATTTGTGGCTGCATTAACATAGTTACCTTCATGAACAGAACTATGAATTTGTTCCTCCTGTAGTAAACAAGAGCCAAACAAGGAACATAACACAATACTTATAAGCATGTTCAAATGTTGGGAATTAAATTACATAATTACTGTGAGATTTAGTTTGCATTATGTACTGCATACCGTTGCAACCACATGGTCAGTAGGTAAAGGCATACGGTCTTCGGTGGATGTATCGTGCTGCAAAGTATAATAAACCATATTATATAATCCATTAGTATAAACTTTAATAGTAATGATGTAGATGAGTACACATGACAGAAAGTAGGTGATGTATTACCTGCACTTCATTTGTCGGAGAGTGCACATTACCAATTGTGTGTGCAGCGCTGTCATCAGTATGAATTTCTGGTTCTATAGGTTCATCCTTGAAAAAAACAAGTAAGAGAAGGAGGGCTTACTTGTAATCACTGCTATCAATGAGAAAAAATATGTAGTTGCCATTCTGAAAAAGAAACAAATGCTTACTTCATCATCATGTAGATTGGCTACCATTTCTTTTATGAAATCCTCTTCAGGAAACTTTTTTATCATGAAACCAAGCCAGTGCTTCATGAAACCACCCATGCGTTTCATCTTATTCTCCATTTCATTTAGTTTATCTTGGTACCTTCTTTCTTCCGCAGTTTGAGTGACAAAAGTTAGACCTTGGGACACTCGAACTTCACTCCAGTACTTATCATCATAGTACCCTCGTGCTTTTAACTCCTTAGCAACTATCCCATTGAAGACCTCATTAAAATCTTGCGCTGAAAGATTACCATTGTTCATTTATTGCCTTTTTTCTAATTCCTCATATGATGCGTTCTATAGAAATAAAAACAGTGCGAGGTCAAAAAATGGTAAACATAAATTCAGATCGAACATAAATGCTTAGGATCATAAAATGTACCATTAGTGCATCCACTTTGTGAGTAGTGAATCTGCCATTCTTTTTCTTGTGAGCATCCTCCCATAATTCAAGCCTATTAATCTTCCTTTTATGGTTAACTTCCTGCACAACAGACAAAAGTGGGGCTCATTACAGATCTGAATTAGATGAATGTGAATACAAGAAGTAACTTGGGATGAATATATCCCACCATCTCTTTTTAAGCCTAGCATGGCTTTTTCTCCCAGATGTGTGTGTATTTTTCTGTTCCTTTGCGATCCTAGAGTTTATCGCACATACTTTCTGCAAATAAAAGAGTGATGAAGTGATGTTACACTCGTTACTTTCATCATGCATATAAATGATGAATAAAAGGGTGGTACCTTATGTGGTTCTCGACACCAAAATCCAACAAGGGCTTTCCATTGAAGTTCATTCACTTTGCTTGGTTTCCCATTTATGATTTCATCTAGAGATCTCTCTTCACGGTTGTAATATTGTTTCTTCAACTTTGATTTGTAGGATCGCCACCTATTGTTAACAGTCCTTAGCACCCAGTCCCTTGTAAGATTTAGCGTTTGGCGGGGGAACTGAAAGTTTTCCTATAAAAAGTAGAGGTAGTTGTTACTAGATGGATGGAAATTGAGGTACTTTTGATTGAACTAGCTAGGAACATTAATTTTACCTCCACATCTTTGATTATCTGTTGCTTGTGAGTATTGAACATAGCATTGTCCCGTCTTTCAATGTGTAAAGGCGCTAATGATGGTTTTTCTGCTATCTGTCCAAGGTATTGTCCAAGAATAGAGGCCGACCTTTCATTTGGGACACCATTTTCATCAGTCCCTACCATAACATTTCCTCCATGTAAACCCACTAAATTTGAAACTCTGAACTCCCCTACAACTTGTCTGACATCTCCATTTGGCCCTACATATAGGAAATAGATTATGTTGACACTGAATTTGGATATGCAATAAAAACATGAAACTCACATATTATATTTATTGGGGTTCGCGGATGTTGGCTTGGGAGCCGCGCTAATAAGCCATCAACATCAGGAGGACTTTGCAAGTCTTCGTCATTGCCATGCTCTGGTAAGTTGGAGTGGCCATTCTCATAGTCTGCTAAGTTATCCTGCTCATTCTCACACTCCGCTAAGTTATCCCGCCCATTCTCAATAGGTTCTGCCTCCTCTTCTTGTTGGAGGTTCAAGTTCCTTAACCGTCGAACTGGTCTTACCATGATTTGATCTGAAGTTACAAAGATTTAAGTCATCAAGTTATTGTGACTGCTATCAGCATTCAACTACCTCTAAAAACACAGATTCAAATTTCATGATCAATTCACCCAACGCACCTCTAAAAACACAGATTCAAATTTCAATTCAACACAGTGCGCAAAATGATCTTCTCAAGATGGCAAAACCCAAAACAGCTATAGCTCGACCTTTTAGATCATACCTAACAGCACATTCACACAGTAGTGACCCAAACAAGAGAGACAACCTTGAACTAGTACACTTTTACTGAAAATCAAATTAGAATCAAGCTAACCTTGAAAGCCTATCAGTAATCTAAACAGATTCAGGACATACAACACTAGAATCAGAACCCTGATCAAAATCTGGATTCAACAACTTCAAATTGGAACACAAATCATCAATCAGCAGATAGCTCCAGCAGGATTTTGAAACAGAACAGAATACTAGTCTGATTCCTCCAAATATTTCAGAACAGATGCAATCAAGATTTGCTAATGTACCAGCAAGAGATACTCATCTTCTACAAACTCTCAGCAGTACAGCACATATGATTTCATGAAAGATTACATGTCGAAGGTATTAAATTTCTTGGAACCCTAATTCAATGTCATATCTGAACTCATGGCGCGCGATGATAAGCAGTAAATCGATAAGCAGGCCGGAGATTGGGACGAAGGCATGGCAATACCTGGAGCGGAGATGGTGACGACGAGAACTTGAGGATGCCGACGAGCAGGTGTGGCTCTACGGTTGCCGGCGCCCGAGCGGTAAAAGGAGAATTGGATGTATAGCAGGAGAGGTAAAAGGAGAATTGGATGTATAGCAGGTGCGGTTGCCGTGCGGTTGCGAGGTTTCTGGGTGTTGAATAAGGCAAGGATTTCAATGTATAGGAGGTAAAAATGTTTGGCGCGCAACCTGGCGCCAAAAAATTTCGGTACTGTATTCGTTACTAGCACAAAATACAATTGCATGTGCAAAAATATCAAGAATTAGCAGTAGCACTGATGGATGTTGGCGCTGGTTGGTAAGATGGCAACCCAGGTTCGATCCCTGGAGTCACCATATTTTTAGTTTGTTTTTTAAATATGTTTCTATCCTTCAATACAATTTTAAAATCAAGTATTTCATCTTAACAAACATTATTCAAATTTTGTTCCTATTTTTAGACTTTATAAAGTTATAGAACATAGTTTTTTTTTCAAAAAAAACGGGCACAAAAACATGAATATGATTATTCTATAATTTTGGTACATAGTTTGAGGTACTTGTAGTTCAAATTTGACATATTTCGATATAAATCGTAGGAACACGACTAATGTGTTCAAAATAGCAAATTAAATGGTTATACAAAATTACAAACATTTTATATGGAAGGAGATAAGTTGTACTTTGATTATAAAAAAATTAAAGTTGAAATGACTGTTTGATCATAAATTTGCTTTCGACCCGAACCTATTCCTTTTGAAAACTGTAATTCAATTCCTGTCATGAGAAGGTCGAGTTTCTTAACATCCTATGTCACAACTTCGTTGAAACATTTTCAAATTTTTATCGTAGAATGTACGTATAATATAATAGCACCATGAAAAATCTCGTATTTTTCAGACTTTATTTGATTTTCTTAGAATTTAAGAACCCTTAACCTCCGCATTACCGATCGAGTTTCACAACATAGTTTTTCAGAAAACTTCGAATTTAGTGTATGGGTACAAAAAATTTGACATATTTCGATATAAATCATAGGAACACGACTAATGTGTTCAAAATAGCAAATTAAATGGTTATACAAAATTACAAACATTTTATATGGAAGGAGATAAGTTGTACTTTGATTATAAAAAAATTAAAGTTGAAATGACTGTTTGATCATAAATTTGCTTTCGACCCGAACCTATTCCTTTTGAAAACTGTAATTCAATTCCTGTCATGAGAAGGTCGAGTTTCTTAACATCCTATGTCACAACTTCGTTGAAATATTTTCAAATTTTTATCGTAGAATGTACGTATAATATAATAGCACCATGAAAAATCTCGTATTTTTCAGACTTTATTTGATTTTCTTAGAATTTAAGAACCCTTAACCTCCGCATTACCGATCGAGTTTCACAACATAGTTTTTCAGAAAACTTCGAATTTAGTGTATGGGAACAAAAAATTTGACATATTTCGATATAAATCGTAGGAACACGACTAATGTGTTCAAAATAGCAAATTAAATGGTTATACAAAATTACAAACATTTATATGGAAGGAGATAAGTTGTACTTTGATTATAAAAAAATTAAAGTTGAAATGACTGTTTGATCATAAATTTTCTTTCGACCCGAACCTGTTCCTTTTGAAAACTGTAATTCAATTCCTGTCATGAGAAGGTCGAGTTTCTTAACATCCTATGTCACAACTTCGTTGAAACATTTTCAAATTTTTATCGTAGAATGTACGTATAATATAATAGTACCATAAAAAATCTCGTATTTTTTAGACTTTATTTGATTTTCTTAGAATTTAAGAACCCTTAACCTCTGCATTACCGATCGAGTTTCACAACATAGTTTAGTGTATGGGGACAAAAAATTTGACATATTTCGATATAAATCGTAGGAACACGACTAATGTGTTCAAAATAGCAAATTAAATGGATCTAGACAATTACAAACATTTTGATATTGTAAAGTTGCATTTGCACCAGAAAAGTTGGTATTTTGTATTCCGAAGATAGTGGTTGCATTGTGGTCAAATTAACTGATGAAACCAGCATATACAACATGATAACGAAATTTTCGCAAATTTGCATTTGCACCAGAAAAGTTGGAATTTTGCTCAGATTAACTGAAGATGATAGCATGACAGAAGCATACAGTCTGATCAGTCAAATTAAGTAAAGATACCACATGCAGTCAATTAGATGTGCCATTAGTAATTCTTACATATATGATGCATCCATCAGTCATTAGTTCATTAGTTCAACCACCAACCTAACAAAAGGTACCAGCGATCTATCGATAACAACATCCATCATTAAGTAACCAAAAGATACGATCGATCATGAACAACAACAACCACACCTAACTAAACAAAAGATGACAACATCCACCACCACTAACTAACTATCACGTCATTGTCCATGTCATTTAGAACACATCTTGTCGATCACTATGTCAAGTTTGTCCATCATTACGTCCAGCTTCTCGATCACGCAGTCTAGTTGTACAAGCATTAGGTCTAGATAGTCCTGCATGATTGCAAGAAGATATAAACATTGAAACTCAGATAAGTAACTCATAAATAAAATATTAAATATACTATGAATGCACACTGATATAGCAATGTAAAATAATTGAAGTATCAGAAGTTCTTGCCTCAACACTCATCTTGCTGCCACTTGCCTCAACAGTTTTTCCTTTGCCACTAATTCCCTCTGCAGTTTTTCTTTTGCCACCACTTCCGTCTACAGTTTTTCCCTTGGCATGACTTGCCTCAACAGTTTGCCCTTTGACACGACTTGCCTCTACAGTTTGCCCTTTACCTTGATGCGGCATGTCGTCGTCCGAGTCCGAGTCCAACTGAAGAACCACATGCTTCCTTTTGGAGGTTGACACGCAATCGCAAGGGCGGCCTTCTACCTTAACCTTACCACACTGGTAGACCTCACAGACCCCGCTTGATGTAGTAGATGACCCAGTGTTCTGTTCACTCTTTGGAACCACATACTTTTTTCGAGTTTTGTATGACGCCGGAACCTCTCCAATTTGTCCCTCTTCAACTCTTTGTTAGGAGGACCCATCACTAGAAAAATGCTCGGCTTCTCGGCAAATGAATAGTCAAATTAGATGAAAACAGCTCAAAGGTATAGTTTTGAAACACTTTTCAATTAGATGAAAACAGCTGATTAGACAAAAACAGAAGGATATGTTCACTGATTGAATTTATAACAAAATGAAATCACAAATATGCTGATTCATGTTTATGGTACCCTACTACTCAAATATCAGTATTAAGTATCCCCCACTCATAGCAGTAGTGACACTACATAATTCAGACTAAAACTAACCAGTATGCTCCAAAGTAATTAGAGGTTTTCAGAAAAATCAGTAGAAACAACCTACATTCAAGCTTGGACATTCAGTCTTGATTACTCATTTCACTTGAAACATCAAGTAAACATTAAGATTTGATTCAGTACACTAAATTTCAGAAATGCTACACATAACCAAACTAAAAACTGATACTTCATACTAATACTCACAAGAAACATAAAAATTAGAAGGATATATCTTCAAGACTACAAATAAGTTCACAATACTCAGAAAATGATTCTAGCAAAACCAGTGAGAAATTACTTGAACTGAACAGATATCTTTTGAGCAGGTAATATTGAACCAAATTACTCAATCTCAAATGCAATTTTGTTCGGTGCATAAATAAATTTTTCTGCATCTGTGATGATATAACTAGCAGCCTTTCAAGCATAGGCACTGTTCTTCAATCAACAAAGAGATAAGGTCAATGATAAAGTGGAGGCGCACCTCGAGGTTTGGCGAGCGGCCACGAACGGCCACAGCCACCAAGTCACAGCAGCGCAGGGAGCCCCCAAGCGCGCGAGAGAGTGAACGTGGCAGGGGTTTGACCAACGGGCGGCGGCCAACCAACGACGGCCGACCGACGGTGCCCGGTGGCGACGGCGGGGCTTCTGGCAGGCGAAGGGTTCGACGCACGACGAAAGGGGATTGGGGAATATTGGGGAGAAGAGGAGGCTTACGGGCGGCGAAGGGTTAAATACTAAATAAAAGTATACATATAAATACGCTGCTTGCACAATACTCTCAAGAAAGCATCGATAGTCCAATGGTAGAGGACAGGCTGTTTGAACCATAGGTCGGGCGTTCGAACCTCAAAAACAGCAGGGTTTTTGGATTTTTTAACATACCCCTATTCAGAACTTTTAACAAAGTTTACTGATTGTAAATTTTACTGAACTTTTACACTATGCAATCAACATTTCAGAACTTTTACATCAACATTTCAGAACTTAAAAACTTGCAAACATCCAAGCAGTTGTAGGTGGAGGATCGAGCAACAGGGCAACCGACCTGGTGTATGTTGATGATGACGATGACCTGGGCGACCTATGAATCTCGGTGGCACGTCTCGTGAACAGAGAGAGGGAGGGGTGGTGCGGCGGAGGGAGGAGCGGTGCGGCGGAGTGACCAGAGGGAGGGGCGGTGCGGCACAGTACGCGGAGTGAGGGGCAGTGCGACGCAATACGCGGAGGGAGGGAGCGGCGCGTTGCGTCTCCGGCGGCGGCGTGGGCTGATGAGGCCGTCCAGGAGGCGGCACGGCGCGTTCGAGGGAGGGCACGGCAGTGGCTGCGCTAAAACAGGATAAAACATGATTGCGATTCAGTTTTAATAGTGGCAGATGCTAATAATATGTTTATATGGTTTGTCCAGTGAATAGATCACAAATATGCTCCTAACTCAATGGTAAGGCTGCGTTGCTCTAAAGCTCTCAACCCGGGTTCAAATCCAATGAGGCACATTTTTTTAATTTCAGTTGTACACAATTTTTAGTACATGCTATTTATGCTTATAAGCATGTCAAACTTTGTATCAATTTGTATAGATGCTTATAAGCATCTATACCTAGCTATAAACAATTTTTTGATACGCTTTAAACTGTGTCAAGAGGATAATGACACCTCAAAGCGCGTCTATGTCCGTGTCAGTTTTTTTATGGTTATTTGATACGCTTTACAACTAATCTACATGCTTTTTCACGGTTGACAGCATGTTATACTTTGTATCAATTCGCTACGCTTTTCAAATCATGTTAGAAAGCATCTATACCTAGCTATAAACAAATGTTTGATATGCTTTACAATGTCTCTATGGGATAATGATGCTTTAAATTCTGTCTAACTTCGTGTCCTTTTGAGACGACTTCAATAGCGTGTTAAAAAATATCTTTATATGACTAATAACACTATAAGCGTGTCTAATATCGTAACAATCGGACACATTTTTAAAATCGTGCCAAAAAACATCTTTACATGTCGATGTAGAGATGCTTTTAATGGCGTTACTACTACAGCGTATCTACAGGGGGGTTTTCTAGTAGTGATCGCTTGGAGCATTTCATGATGAGGTTTTGGCATGAGTTCCCGTGGTATGGGTCATCTCGTTTGGGATGAGTGCGTGCCTTGTGGGTACAGTAGTACATCTCTGATCAGAGTCATTAATCTTTTCAAAAAGCCGATCCCACAGTCAAGGGAGGGTTGCGTGGCATCCCACAGTTAGATTACTTTGAATATGTATGTGCATGATGGTTTGACATGTAAGGACTGTTGTGCGAGGAGGTAAAACGTACTCCTCGAGTTAGAAGATGTTATTATTGTTCATGTTTACATTTCCGCATGATTAAATCTGACTACACTAATTGCAACAACTGAAAATGTACTTTTCCGCACTGCTAGCCATTACTCCTTCCTTTGTTATTACCTTGCATTATTACTTGCATTTGCGGTGGCTTGTTGAGTACTTTTTGTACTCATACCCGTTGAACACCCCAGAGGATGCCTACTATGAAGACGGTTTGGAGTAGCGACCCAGTCAAGCAAAGATCCTGAAGAAGGCGTTCGTCATGCATTTTAATTATCTTTATTATCGTTTTTATTAAAACTTTGATGTAATAAGTATGTACGATTGTCGCATGATGATCCTCTTGTATTATTGTTTTTCTTATGAAATTCACTAATGTTCCGATTTGTTAAATCGGGGCGCGACACATCACCCCTATATTTATAGGGACTGGTCTCAAGTTCCCCGACTCCTAAACTGTGTAGGATTCGGCCAAAAGTGGTTAGGATTTGTTTATAGATAAAAACAGCCCAGAATCAAACTCTATCTCTAATTGTAGACTTGGGTCGGTATGACCGGACCCATTGGGCTGGTCTGACCGGGCCTACATGGCCGGTCGGATCGGCCTATGCCTAGGAAGGCATATTTTTGGCCCAAATTACCAAAACTTGGTATTTTCACAATTTCGACCATTAATGCCAAATTTGGGTGTCAACACATGCCCCTGCCTTTTAGCAAACTTAGTGAGCTAAAAGCACAGTGAGCCATGGGCGATATTTCCCAAACTCTTTATTTTTTCTCCTACCATAATTCGTCCATGACTTAGAATTTGTGAACTCCTGAGGACGATTTGCATAACTCAATATAAATTCACAAACTAGGGGACTAAGTGCCGAATTTCTCTATCAACTCGGCATTTAGTATTCTTATTAGTCTTGCCCCCAGTCCTTGCGGGATCTATTCTTTACTCAACGAGGCTAGAAGTTGGCTCTTCAACCAACTTCGGTCTCCACACCTGTCGTGGTCCTGCTAAAGCTTTGGATTCATTGAGCAAATTACCCTTGAAATCTTCGGCCTTCTTCTCTTTAAGATGTTCGGCCCGAAGACTTATAGGCATCTCTTTTGAGACTTGGTCATTCCCGGAGGTGACCATGAAGGTAGTGGCTTCGATCCCGGGGCCACAAACTTACTCCTGGAATTTTCAGCCGAATGAGAAGTACCTAAATAAACCTTGACAATTTTGCACTTATCATGACTGTCTCCCTTTATGCTGTCGGTCAGACCGACCTCATGGGGCCGGTCAGACTGGATGGTGTCGGGAATCTGACAAAGGGCGGTCAGACTGGCCATAGTAGGCCCGTCGGATCGGTGCACTAGAGCCGGTTGGACCGGCCCTAGGGCGACAGTCAGATCGACAGTGGTGCCTTTGGTGGTCTCCACTGGGTTGTCTCCGTCTCGCTCCGGAAGGACTTCTTCAGGGATTGGGATGTTGTGGAAACCTATTGTAATAACGACGACCGCCTCATTTCGTTTATTGCTGTTGTTCCTTTCCTTCACCCTTGAAGACTTAGGCCGATTCCTTGTGTGAATATGACCATCACTATGATGACGCCTTTGCCTCTTTGCCGACCCCTTTGGCCTTGCTAATTCTTGGTGGAACGACACTTGCGGTGGTGAGAACGACATCCATGGGGCAAAGTACTGAGGAGGACCACCGCGTTGGGGCATTGGGCATGCCCCCCATGACATCATCAGAAAACCATATGAATAGAATGGCATGAAAGCTTCCAACGACTGATGACTATGACCAAATCCTTTCTTAGGAGCCGGATTTGGTATTTCTACGTTATTAGGCCTATTATTCGCTCTTTGTTCGGCCACATGCTCATACTTCTTTAATAGCGCATCAAAAGTAACTCCCAGTCGCCTAGCTGTCTTGTCACCAAGCGACCTTTCTTTGTTCATAGAATTATGTGTATCAGAACAAAGCTCTTCAACTACAATCTTCTTTCCTTTATTTGATTCGGCTTGATCGGGCCGAATCAACACTTTAGCATTGCAATTAATACTAAGTAGAGAAGGATCATTCTCAAACTTCAATCGTCCTTCGTTGATGGCCGATTGAATTTGTTGGCGGATAACATAACACTTATTGATAGTATGAGTATAAGAGTCATGGCACTTACAGTATGTACGACATCCTAGTTCTTCCGCCGATGGGATGATTTGGCCTTCACGCAACTTGATATGTCCCTTCTCAAAAAGATAGTCGAATATTTTATCGTACTTGGTTAGATCAAAGGTATACTTACCTCCTAGACTCTTTTGAGGTGTTGGCTTCAAACTATCGCACACGAACAGGTATCCTTCGTCAGTCCAAGTCTATTCGACTGTATAGACATCAAACTTTTTACTCTTGCCAGATGATCACTCATCGGCATTCTTTTCTGAGTCGTCCTTAGATTTGCCCATGTCCACGACTCAACTTTCATTAGTTAGAGCGCTTCGCAATACTTGACCTATATCCATGAAAGTCTGACCATGCATAGCTTCTCTAATGTGGTCAAGCAAACCGTCGAGTACAAGATCAGCCAAGTCTTTATCACTAATAGTCAAGTCAGAGTATCGGCTTTTGGTATCTAGAAACCTTTGAATGTAAGAATTAATGGTCTCACTAGTTTGTTGTTTAACCGACCTCAAGATAGCTAGATGACACTCTACATTTTTAGGAGGGAAACGCGTATGAAACCCATGTTTTAATTGGGCCTATGTATGCACGGAGTTCGACGGCAGCGCAGAAAACCAAGCAAAAGCGGTGTCGGAAAGCGATAGAGAAAACAATATAAGCTTCAAAGCATCCATCCCACTAGCTTCGCCACACTGTGCTAAGAACTGACCTATGTGCTCTAGGGTGGTTTTACTACTTTCACCGTCAAATTTTGTAAACTCGGGCACCCTAAAGCCCCGCGGGTATGGGATGGTGTCGAAGTTATCAGAGTATGGCTTTTGATAAACCCTATCCTGCCCTCAAGGTGTCCAACCCGCAACCTCTCTAAATAGTGCTCGAATCCGCTTGTCAGGGTCATCTAAGCCTCCTGCCTGCACGCATCACTCATGTGGGGGCGCGACACGTGGTGGTATATCATGGTGTCGGCCATGCGGATCCTTTTCTCATGGTGGCTCGTGATATGGGACGTGATTGGGCCTATGCGGGTGTGCGGGAGAGGGTGGCATAGGCGCAGGTGGAGGCGGTGCGTAGTAAGTGGTATGGGTGGTCTGACCAAGCATAGGGCTGGCCTGACCGAAGGCATAATGGCCAGTCTGACCGACCATAAGGCTAGCATGGCCAGAGGCATGATGGATAGTCAGACCGGCCTGATGGCCGGTCTGACTAACCATTGTAGTCTGAGTAATCCGACACATGTCGGTCTGACCAGCCCAAGGGCCGGTCTGACCGACAGGGTCATGCAGGACCTCGACCATCGATAGCGTGGCTGAGGACATGACAACTTTTCCGGTACTCCCATTGGTTCTACTGTATACGCGGTGAACAGGGGGTACACTAGCTATTGGAGTGGGGGAAACGGCCTCGGAAAAGCTGAATCTCCTAAACATTGCCTCCATCTTCGTGTCCAATTTCATATCCAATTTCAAGTCAACCATAGCCTCTACGCGGTTTGCAACGGTAGCACTAATGGCATGGTCAACGGTGTTGGCTATCTTTTGCTCGAGGTCCTGGGAGGACATTCGAGGAGACGATGGTGTTACCTTAGTTTCGGAGAGATCGGGGATGTCACTGTCACGCTTGACGAAGGGGTTTCCTATCTTAACGTATCTTGCAAGCATGCGATCATGAAGTTCCTTCTCTTTGGCTTCAAGTTCTGCACGGTCCTCCTTCGAGAGATCCTCTAGGGAAACGGTACCGGCGTTGTCATCGTCCTTCGTGTTCCCTGCCATGATTGTTGGCGTAGAAGGTACCGTCGATGTAGTCGTACTTGGCATGTATATCCCCAGTGGAGTCGCCAAAAAGTGTGTTGACACGAAAACGCGCCCACACACTGATGCCGGCTCTACGATCCAAAAGCGTGCGACTGTTTCAAGGATAAACCCTAAAACATCGTGAGACACCGATGTCGTGTTCTGACGACCCTTAAGCAGTGGTAAGGGAAATAATGGAGTCACCAGGCAATTCATATATGTCTCTGAAAATATAACCTAATTAACTGAAATAAATAATGAGAAACCAAGGGTTGGTTTCGGAGTCTGTGATGAGTGATTGACAGATTTTATCCTCTGGTTTCGAAGGGGTACCTCTGAAGGGGTTCGGAGGTTGTTTCACTGAAGGGTTTGGTTTCTACGGCTGTTGCAGTGGAGTGTGACTATCGAAAGGGTCCGACAGTACACGATGACTTGTTTGTACCAAAGGGTTCGGTACTTTGGGTGGTACATCGAAGTGTGTACCGAAGGTTGTTTACCCGGAGAGGTCTTCGGGGTACTGGATACACTTGTCTGTCTATGGTGCGTAGGTGACTTCGGAGGGGACGGACGGTTCGCAGCGAGTGAACCTGGGTCAAGCGGGAGGCTTGATGCCAGGCGAGCGAGGAGCTCAGTCATGGAGCCTGTGTGGGGTTGAGGTCGGTCCTCGGGTCAAGGTGTGCCAGGCGAAGGCAGAGAGTGCGGAGCGTGGCTCTAGCTGAAGGTATCCCGAGACGAAGTCCTCAAAGGCGAGGCACTTCGAAGGTTACTCCGAATGGAGTGACTTCGGAGTATGGTGGACAAAGTCCTCAGCAATGAGGCAAGGCCTTCGAAGTGTGCTCTAGATGGAGGCACTCGAAGGTTCACCCGACGGAGATCTCAGAAGTCGAGATGCATCGAAGGCATGGTCCGAGTGAGGATCGTCGAGAAGTGTGCTCGGGGAGAGACGACGACGAAGTTATCATGGAATGCTTCATGCGGAGGCCTTGGATGAAGGAGGGACTTCAAAGGGTGGTACTTCGAAGGTGGGGCTTCGGAGTCTGGCTGACTTGAGGTACTTCGGCCATGCATGGCTTCGATACATTGACTGACAGAGTTTGAGCTGGGAGTAGCTGCGAAGTCGTGGTGGTCCACTCTGGATGTGATGGCGCGAAGGCTCAAGGGCTTTGATGGCTTCGTCTCAAAACCGTCACTATATCAAAGGATGACTTCGGTGAAGTGAAGGCCGTCAGGCTCAAGGCTTCTCACCGAAGCTACCACACCCCTCGCGTGCGAACGGGGGCTTCAGAAGACTCCAAAACTGCAAAGGCTGATCGTGTCTACTCTGCAAAAGCTGATGTTGTCTCCTTTGCGAAGCTGACAAAAGAAGCCTCCAAATAAAGTAGACTACCATTTGTACCGCCTGTTCTGATGAGACAAAATCAGTGTAAACCCTAGGGGTAAAGTAGTCTATTCATAGGGCTGAATAGTGCCTATAAATAGTGGAGGCTGGCTAGGCAACAGTAACACTTTGAGCAGCCATTTTTAGAACTCCTGTGCTAGTGGCCACACACTTTTGTATTCAGTCTATGAGTTCATTTTGTGTTCCCTGTTCAAGCAATGAAACTTTGATTCTGTTTTCATTTACTGCTTGAACTTGTATGCTTGTTTTGCATTGCAAGTTTTGATTTCTTTCTGCTCCACTTCTTCCTGGTTCGAGTTTGTGCACTGGGGTGTTTTTGGAGAAGTGTATAAGTGATCTGTGCTTGTGAAGTGTGTGTTCTCAGTGTGTGTTTGCTCTATGTAAACTGGAGGCTAGTCTTCTCTGATTACTAGTGAAGCATTGTCCATGGCTTAACTAGAAGCCTGATTTCTTCCATATCGAAGTCCTCAGCGTAGTGTGTTCAGTGTGCGTTTAGACCTCCGAAATACAAAGCCTATTACCTGTTGCTAGTGCTGAGTATTAGGTCGAAGTCTCCAAAGTGTAACCCACTCCTACGAAGGGTGAAGTGCGAAGTCTGCTCAAGACACCTAGTGTACATGCGGAGCCTGCACTGACTTAGCAGAATTGAGGGTTTGCTTTTGTGGGTGGAGTGAAGTCTTCTTGACTTCGGACTTTTGCTCCTTGCGAAGCCTGGTTTCGGAGCTATGAAATCACCTCCGAACCAGAACTTCGAAGGGTGTGTTCGAAGCCTATTCCGCAGAAGATAGAATTAAAATAGAAGGCTATTTTTAGCCTGAAATTTTAAAAGCTCCCATTCACCCCCCTCTGGTCGCCGATTCCGGTCCAACAAATAATGTTACATCTAATCAGCCAATTTAAGCCGATTGGGTAGAAAATAAGAGGAGCGGTCAGACCAGCTAAGTCAAGCCGGTCGGACCGTGCCGTATAGGTAATTCTACCGAAGAAAAACGAAGGGGTCCAAAGCGTCCCGAAGGGATCTTCGACCTATTGGCTAGTCGGACTGAAGTAGGACTCCCTGTCAGACCGACGCCTGCGAAGGTGGTCGCCGAAGGTGGCCTCGATGTTCTGTTGCGAAGCTGGCTTCAGGCGGTCAGACCGGCGAAAGATGCTCGGTCGGATCGACGGCGGGCCTCGATCAGACCGAGGGCTCTAGCGTTGTGGGGTTCGGTGCGAAGGGTTCCGGAGTACCCCACGAAGAGCTCTAGTGAGAGGTCTAAGGCTTCGGCGTGTAGGGATTCAACACGACAAAAATCTCTGGGGCGAAGTGGGGAGAGGCCAGTCAGACCAACTTAGCACCGTCGGTCAGACTAGCATGTGCCAGCAACACCCGGTCGGACTGGCCCTAGATGGCTGGTCAGACTGATAGGGGAACGACGAAACCTCTAGCTTGGCGGTGATCCCCCCGTCGACTCTGATTGTTGCTGTGAAGTTGGTTGACGAAGATGGCGACCTTGACTCCTACAAAATACAAGAAACCAATGGCAATTCGGCCTAGGGACCGAATCACCGGCAAAAATCGATAAAACGATAAAAACCCGTACGAGGGTGAAACAGAAGATTTTCAGATCAAACCCACAAAGAACTCGCAGTAGCGTGGCGAAGTATGGACAATTTGCTGGTCAAATTGACAAAGATCTACCGCTAAGAGTAAAGTAATGCTAGGGCAAAAAGTAGATTGAAAAGTAAAGGTACGATTCAAAACTATGGTTTTGAGTTGATCTGTGGAGATGCCCTTTGAATCGGCCTCACCCCTATATTTATAGGGGCTGGTCTCAAGTTCCCCGACTCCTAAACTGAGTAGGATTCGACCAAAAGTGGTTAGGATTTTTTTATAGATAAAAACAGCCTGGAATCAAACTCTATCTCTAATTCTAGACTTGGGCCGGTCTGACCGGACCCATTGGGCCGGTCTAACCGGGCCTACATGGCCAGTCGGACCGGCCTACTATGGCCGGTTGAATCGGCCTATGCCAGGGAATGCATATTTTCGGCCCAAATTACCAAAACTTGATATTTTGACAATTTCGACCATTAATGCCAAATTTGGGTGTCAACACGTGTATCAAACAAAATAAATATAACAGATACCCCTACACCTACAAGCAATTAAGTAATAATAGTTATAGGTTTTCCTCTTTGGATTAAACTAAACATCAGGAGCTAGCTACCCAAAGTAATTAAGTAATAATATTTGTTGTTGACGTAAAAGATTACACTAAGAAGTTTGAGTAGTTCAAATAATAGCTCTTAGCTAAGAGAATTGTCTTGAGTCACAACAGAGCCTCCCAAGGGATAATAACTCTAGCCGAGCTCTAAGTATGTGATTTCATAAGTTCTGTGTGCCCATTATAGTGGAAGGAGGGGGGTATTTATAGCAAGATATCTACTAGGAAAATAAGTTTTTATCCTCTAGTTACGACCTTCATTACGAACTCTATTCACTGGACCCCGTAGGGGTAAGACAGTACTGGCTTATCTAATCGCTTGAATAAAGCAAGTGTCTAGTCGGAGTGACGGTGCACACCTCGACCAAGTGGGCGCCTCATCACGACAAGATGTCTTCATAAAGCAAATGTCTTGTCCAACGGACAGCGTCTGACACTGTAATCATCATGCACGCGTCTACGTCACCCCTCCAGAGAAAGTGAAGCCCCGTAGGGCTTTATGTATGACTTTCGTTATGGTTGGCTTAAGAGTGCTCGTTGGGGCTTCAAGTTCTCTTAGGGGTCTTCGCTTGGAGGAGGTGCCGTGTACTTCGGAGCGCCTGCTTCAGAGCGCTTGCTTCAGAGCATCGTAGAGGCGCCAAAAGGCTTCTTGTGTGCTGGCTCTGAAATCATCTTCGGGGTCCTTGCTCCAACTACTTATGTTGACAAGATTATTTCCCCCCAATAGAAGACCCTTGAATATGTCTCTTCGATTGACCTGTCTCGTGAGAAGGTAGATATGCGCAAGAAATAATACCGCGATAGAGTCTCGAAATGCAGGCGAACCTCTCAGCTTACCTTGGGACGTCCTTGGCTGCAAAAGGATCTAGCCCGAAGGGGTCTTGTTGTGAAGTCCTCTACCGTTTGCACTCCCTTTCGGAGGCCTAGGATTTTCTAGCGCTCGTGCATCGCTTCGCATAGCCATACATCCTCTTGTCTACTAGGTGCCAACCGTGGGCCTTCGGAGTGTTGCCTTAGGCAGCGAACTGTCATTCTTGTTAAGTCGCGACGTGTGGGATCTCAACTGTTCCTAAAAGGTTGGACCTTTGTAGGATCGTGGCCCCACCTATCGTCCTGAAGGGAATATGAAGGGGTGTGTTAGAGGCTTACGGCGCAAGACTCAGGCCCGTATAAAAATGTAGTGGTCTCCCATTATCGTGAAGTTTTTTTCACGCCTCGGGCTTTCGTACTTTCCGCTCGTCCCCTTATAGCTTTCGCTTTAAGCTCTTGTTTCCTTCCCCGCGCGATCCTGCATCCTCGGAAGATGACGAAGAAAGATGTTGCTAGACCTACTTCGGATCCTCACTTCATCTAACAACAAATGGCGGTGGCAGCGGTAGCCACGGTGGCGGGGACATCGAGTTCTACTAGGGCCTACTGCCCCCGTGACCTCCGGCCACCTTCCGAGAAATTCATAGAGAAAACCCTTGTCTTGGAGAGATCCGCATGCATGGAAGAGACTGTGGAGAATGCAGTTCAAGAGCGCCTTGAACCTAGAGTCATGGTGTGGCTTTTCGGAGACGAGTTCATCCCCGAGCCACGTTAAGGGGAAAGTGATAGTCTTTGAGGCTTTCTTCGATGCAGGGCTTGAGTTCCCCGCTTCGGAGCTCCTAGCGGGGGTCCTCTATTTTTACAACGTCGACCTACCGTAGCTTTCCTCGAATGCCATCGCCCGCTTGGACGTCTTCGAATGGGCCATAAGGATAGAGGGGTGCGAAGGGAGGGCCAAAGTATTCGGGATGATGCATGATGCCTGCTTTCAGCCAAAGAAGTGGTATGGCACAGACGGATCCACAAAGCTCTTGGCGTATGGAAGCATCAACTTCCAGCTTTGGAAGGAGTACACCGACTGCTTCCCTGCAAAGGCCATCAACGAGTAGTGGTACTTCGACTAGATCCATCACTTGTTCTATATGGCGATCGGGGTAGACTCTGGGTTGTCGGGACCTCCTCATCAGATTCACTACCGGAGGGAGGCCGACGTTACAGTGGATGTTAGTACAATCCAAGCCCATGTCCGGCTTATGCATCTCATGTCTCATTGGATGAGCATGCGATATTTGGCAGAGGAATTTGTCTCCCTCCAAATCTCTCCTCTGAAGGTTGCCTAGCCCCTTGTCTTCCAAAGCACCCAAGATGGAGCTCTCCTGGAGACGTCTTTGGGCTCCCTAGGTACACTTCGACCCTCCTTTCCTATAGGTGTTATCACAATTTCTTTAATAATAAGTACTCATTCGAAGGTACCTTCGTACTTGTATAGTCACGGGTAGTTATGACCTCGGAGCAAGTGATCCGGTCATTCCAGAAGGTCCTCGGAGCCCCCACCCTGGCCGATAAGAAGTGGAGGATGGAGTTTGTGGGAGTCTGGGAGCGACACAACCGCGTAAGGGGCGGTCTCGAGGTCGAGTGCCCTATGCTCTAGGATTTGGACATCTTGGACCTGATCCCGTGAAAGAGGAAGGCAGACAAGGGCTTAGTTGGGTCCCCGAAGCATCCCTTGAAAAAGACTATTCGTAAGCCCAAAGGTCTTTTTGCCTGTGCGCCTCGCCTCGATTCTCCGGAGGAAAAGGCATCAAGAGAGGCCCCGCTTGCCGAGCCGGAGGTCTTGATGCTGGTGGTGACCGGAGAGTCGAGCTCAGTCAGGGGCGTGGTGGCCTAAGGGGTTACAGCCGACCTACTGGTGAGTCTAGTCGGGGGAGTGGTGACCGAAGGGGTGCCAGCCTATCCACAAGCGAGCCCCACCGGGGGTGATACGACCGAAGGGGGGCCAGCCGACCTGCAACCAAGCCCGATCGAGGGTGTTGCGGTTGAGGTGGTGGCACTTGATCAATACGCGGCCGATATGACGACTGCACTGTGCGGATCTCTAGGGAACTCTTTGGGAGGAATCTTCTAGATGATGAAGGACATGGAGTCTCCTGAGCCTTCTTTGGATGGTGCCAGAGCTAGTAGGTCGCCTTTCCCCGGTCATATGCTTTGGTTCTCTTGATACCTACGTTTTCTCGCATACCTCACATGTATCTTATTGCATCGTAGGTACCTTGGAGGGGAACGCCCCGAAGATCTCTTCGTCCGCCCTAGAGAGGGTCGTGGTGAAGGCAAAGGCCCCCATCGAGGTAGTCGATGTGCTGGAGATGGACGAGGAGGCTGGTTCAGAAGGAGCTTCGGAGAGAGCCTCCCAATGCCTTGAGACTTCCTCCCAAGGGGCGTCCGGTATGTGCACGTAGGCATCCCCTTGCTAGCTCTGTTCATGGCTCCTAGGACGAACCTTTCTGCAAGGGTGGAATCTTTGGCTCGGCTTAGCTGGGCCTCGAGTGGTACCAACTTGGTCACCGAGGTGATCCAGGCAGACGAGGTTCAGATGAACCTCTCCATAGAGCAGGCGACTTACCTGGTACTTGACCAGGGTCTACCGAAGTGTCTCTCCTTGTTTCCTTCTTTTTAATCTTTTTTTTACCTTCTTTCTTGTAGCTCTTCATTCTAGCCCAGGGGGCTGCGGCTTCCTAATCCGCAGAATGCGGTTGACGCATAGGCGAGGGCGTGAGGCTCCATGATCATATTAGCATCATTGAGCAGGAGGCGAGGGACCTTTGGGGCGAGTGAGATGCTCTGGACGCCGAACTTGAAAAGCTTTGGTAGCAGGTAGTTGTGGTTGAAGAGCTTCGAGCGAGGGCGGCTGAAGTCGAGGTGCTTTAAGGGCAGAGGGTTATCCTGTAAGGGGCAATCTCGAACCTTTTAGCGTCAAACCATGAGATGAAGTCATCATTAGAGCACCTGCTCATCGAACGGGCCAAGAATGAGGAGATGGCGGCCAAGACCGTGGGCGTCCTTTGGGATGTCCTAGAGCGTTACGGCACATTTTGCTCCAAGTCCTTTGCCGTCGCAAGCAAGCCCCTGAGCCATCGGCTGAAGTTCATCTAAGACACGGCCAAGAACATAGATGCCACCAGAGCCAAGTAAGGAGAAGTCTCCGGGCGAGTGGCCACCTTTGGCATCCTCCACCACCTCGAGGCTGTTAGTGGCATCATTCCACTGGCAGTTGGGACGACGCTTGTTGTCTTCAGAGGTGACCAAATCCGCGCTCCATCTCCGATCATCACGGGGGATTAGAAGGCCTTCTAGGCACCTTGGAAGGCTTATGGCCTGGTGGTGGTGAAGGCTTGGGTGGACAAAGTCCAACGTAGGAAGAAGCTACGGGTGCAACCTCCTTCAAAGCTTGCCTTCGATATCCCTCTAGTAGACCCGAAGGTGTAATTTTTCTTAGGGCTTCTCCTGTAAAGTCAATCCTGTAAAAAGGCCTTATGATTTTATAAATGAGAAGGACTTGTTTTGTAAATTTTCTCAGGGTTCGGTTGGTGCTTCGACCCCCGAGGTCGATATACTCGAAGTAACAGATGCTCTTCGTCTTCAATGGGCAATTTTCAAAGCTCTTAGGCCTGATATACGCACACGCTTTACTATACCTCACAAAAGACAAGGAAACATTGTACCTGACGTTTTAAACAAAGTGCTTACTTCCATAAAAGAGGATGAGAAAAGGACTAAAGTCTTATCTCCATCATTTGAGTTCGTAGACTGGGCTCGTGGAGAGCAGGAGCCAACTAGGGCCTCGTCCTCATCTTCGGAGTTCATAGACTGGTCCGATGTGGAACAAGATCCTCTTGCGGCGGAGTCCAGCGATCACGGGCTTCAAACTTGGGTGTAGCTTCAAAAAGAACAGAAGGCATGGAGAGCTTCGAAGAAGGCGAAGTGGCCCAGGTCTGAAGTTAAGAAGAAAGCCTCCAAAGCCCCTAGGGCCCCGAGGGCCTTAGGCCTTGGGAGGGTTCTCGGAGCCAAGCTGACCTTCAGAAGCAGAAGGGTTTTCGATTTCTTCTTGGGCTGGACGCTAATTTTTCGCGGTGCTAGTACTATTTGGCCTTTCCCCATGTTGTATTTACAATAACATATGTAAGAAAGTTTATGAATTGAGTTGTCCTTTTGTTTTGGGCTTTGAATGTTTGAATCTGGCGATTGGTACTCTGAACGTAATATCACCCTTCGCCCCTCTTTACGGGTGGTGGCAGTTTTCATTTAGAAAGTGACGGGCTCACGCAATGGTTTTAGTATGATTAAGAGCGTAAGTCCGCTATTTACAAAGACTCTATTTTGAGGATGCTTCGGGTCGGTGGCCCAGAATCCATTTTGAGGACGCTTTGGGCCGGTGGACCGGAATCCATTTTATCGTTCAAACGGTGTGGTGCCTCAAAAAAACGCTTTACATACCTTAGTGCGTCCACCACGGTAGGTGTTTGTTTTGGGCTACGTATGGCTGGAGGTGCCGCTTTTATTTATAAACAGGGCACGTGTTTTTTCTTCAAGGTTTCTACGCGAAGTAGTGCTTAATGTGCTCCGCATACCATGTATGATTCAATTGCTCCCCTTCTAGGTTGAACATCTTAAATGACCCTGGCCTGCTAGAGCGAAGTACAATATATGGGCCTTCCCACTTGTTGCCTAGCTTTCCTGGGGCAACTGCGCTCCGTAGAAAAAGGTGTCATGGCCTTAATTCCTTTAGCTTCACTCTAGGGTCGTACCATGCCTTCGTTTGATGTTGATACTTTGTTAGGTTGGCCACGGCCTGGAGCTTGGTTTCTTTGGATAGATCTAGCGATGCATGTCTTTCGTCTTCGCCTTTCGGCTCCATTGTTCGTAGGGAGCCTCCTCTTAGCTCCATTGGAGTCATGGCTTCCTCTCCGAACAAAAATCAGAACGGCGTGAATCCTATTGACCGTGCTTGAGTGGTCCAAATGGACCATAGAAATTTTGGCAATGCTTCGGTCCATAGGCCCTTTGTGAGACCTACAATGCGACTATTTAGGTCGTACAATATAATAAAATTAGCCCTCTCGACCGCTCCATTAGATTGTGGATGCCTGATGGCAGCAAAGCATAGCTGGATACCCAGGCCCTCGATCGCAGAATTGTCTAAAGGGTTCGGCATTGAACTGGGTGCCATTGTCTACTGTGAGTTGCCTGGGTACTTCGAACCTGCAAATGACATTTTGTTAGAAAAACCTTTGGACATTATTCAAAGTGATAGTCGTCACGGGCTCGACTTCGACCCATTTTGAGAAATATTCGATCACCACCACCGTAAACTTCATGCTCCCAGGGGCCAATTAGGTCCACGCCCCATCTGGCCAAGGGCCATATTGAGCTATAACTTGCAGAGGCACCAGAGGGCGGTGGCTCTGTCTTCCCATCCACTAGCATCCTAGTCAAGTACGTACCAGGGCTTCAACATCCTTCATGATCATTGGCCAGTAGAGTCCCTAACGGAGCGTCTTCCTAGCCAAGGCTCTGGGTGCTAAATGATTGTCGCATATGCCTTCATGGATATCTTGCAGTATTTGCTACCCTTCAGGCTGTGCTATGCACCGGAGTAGCGACGAGCATACCCCAAATTTGTATAGCATGCCATTGATGATGTGGTAGCGCCGGGCTCTGGACTGGAGCCTTAAGAGCTCTGGTCCTTCAGGGAGGTTGGCTTCGTCTAGCAAGATGCACATAATGGGACCCCTCCAATCTTCGTTAGGTATACTAGTACCTTGGCAGGATCCGCTAACAACACCAAAGTACTTGATAATTCTTGGAAGAAAGCCCCTGGCGGGACATCTTGGCCTCCGGCTACTGCCTTAGCGAGGGCGTATGCTTGTTAATTGTCGGCTCTTAGAATGTTCTGGATGAAAATTTGTTTGAATGCGGCCTCGGTCTTGCATATCTCCACCAGGTATGCGGTGAGGTCTTGGTGCCGAGCCTGGAAGCTCTTATCTACTTGCCCAGCGACAACCTAGGAATCTATTTTTACAATAACCCGAGAGGCACCAAGCGTGAGCACTTTCCGAAGGCCTAGCAATACACCTTCGTACTCAGCTACATTATTCGTGACTTTAAAATTGAGCCTTGCAGAGTATGACATCTTCTGGCCTGAGGGGGAGATGATGATGGATCTGTCGCCTGCTCCAGATGCTTGGTACGCGCCTTCGAAATAGATTGTCCAATCTCCCTAGCTTGGCCCTTCTGGAGCCCATACGGCAGGCGAAGTCCATTCCGCCACAAAGTTGGCAATTACCTATGATTTTATCGTCATTCGCGCGGTGAAAGAAATGCCAAAGGGGCAAGCTCTACAGCCCATTTCCCTATTCTTCCGGTGGAGTCCTTACTTCTGAGCATGTCTCTGAGGGGGTAGGATGTTGGGATAGTTACATTATGAGCCAAAAAATAATGTTGTAATTTCCTCGAAGCCATTACGAGTGCATACGCAATTTTCTCAAGCTCTGAATACCTTATCTTCACCACTGATAATGCTTCGGAAACGATGTATACTAGGCTTTGAACCAGCTTCCCGTCAAGTTTGACCTCCTAAATGAGCACCGCGCTAATGGCGAAGCCGGTCGCCACGAGGTATAGCAGTAGTGTCTCGTCGGTGAGGGGGGTTGTGAGTGTTGATAGGTTGGCGAGGTACTCTTTGGTATCTTCAAAACTCTTCTAGCATTGAGGGGTCCAAGCAAAGTCTTATGACCCTTTTAAGTCTTTAAAAATTGGGAGGATCCGGTCAATAAACCTGGTGAGGAACCTGCTCAAGGCGGCGAGGCGACCTGCTTGCTTTTGGACCTGCTTTAAATTTTCTAGCGGAGCCATCCTTTACGGTGCACTTATTTGTGTGGGGCTAGCCTCGATGTCTTGACTCGACAATAAGTACCATAGTAACTTGCCTGTCTATGCTATGAAAACATGTATTTCAGGGTTGAGGTGGATCCCACATGATCAGAGACTCTCAAAGGTCTCTCCTAGGTCTAAGCTATGTTGGTGCTTACTAGAACTTTTTATTACAATGTCATCCATATAGGCCTCAACATTTCAACCTATTTGATGACCTCAATCCTTAGCAATCAACCTAGAGAACATTTCCCGGCATTTCTTAGACCGAAGGACATTCTTACATAGCAGAAAACTCTAGATGGAGTGATAAAGCTAGTTTTGGCTTCGTCTTCGCGCTTCAATGATATCTGATGGTAGCCAAAAACTCAAAAGTTCGGAGCCAGTCATAGAGTTGACTAGTTGGTCAATGCGAGGCATGGTATAGGGGTCACGAGGGCATGCTTTATTTAATGAGGTGAAATCAATACACATGTGCGACTTGTCGGAGTTTTTCTTCTTGACGTAGACTGGATTTGACATCCACTCCATATGGCTTATTTCTGTGATAACTCCTACCCGGAGTAGCTTCTCCACTTCCGCCCTAGCAAGGTTAGCTCTTTCCATAGATAGCTTCTGCAGCCGCTGACACATGGGCATGACCTTTGGGTACACTAGTAGGGAGTGCTCGATGACGCCTCGGTCCACACCCGGGATATGTTCGTCCGTCCACGCGAAGATATCTATGTTATCCCAGACCACTTCCTCTAGCGAGGCCATGACTTATAAAGCTATCCCTCCACCAAATTGGACAGGGAACTCCTTCCCGTCCTTTCTGATGATCTTCGTGATGATTTCTCCTTCGGTACGGGGTTTGAGGGTTGGCCCCTTTGCGGGCTCTGGGTTTGGCGGCACATCCTCTGATTGCTCTTGTACGTTATTGATTTGATGTGCTTCAAATGGGGTGGTGTGACCATACTCCACCCTTCGAGCTGATGCTTATTCGCTGAGGACGGTGAGTACCCCTCCCTTCGTATGCATTTTTAGGCAAAGGTAGTTGTGGTGCGCAATGACTCCAAATTGATTTAGCATGCCGCTTCTGAAGATGGCATTGTAGGCGTACGGGGCATCGATGACGTCGGAGATGATTTCATCTAATAGGGCGAGGGGACCTTCGCAAAAGGCGACTTCAAGGCCTATCTGGCCAAGGGCATCGAGGGGTGGCCCAGCAAAGCCTTATAGGGGATGGGTCGCCGGGAGAAGGTGCTTCCGGGGAATGCAGAGCTAGTCGAAGGCATGCACGAAGATGATGTCGGTGGAACTCCCTCCATCGACCAGCAGGTGATGGACCTTAGTGCCAACGATGTTAGCGATGATGACGAGGGGGTCGGTGTGTGGGAACTTGACGTCGAGGGCATCACTAGACGTGAAGGAGATGGGCACATGCGACCATTTGAGCATGGACAAAGCGAATGCCTATGTCCCGATGTGTCCTACCTCACAGATATATTCCCTATGCTGTCGTTTTGACATGCCGCCCATGGCACCACCTCTGGTGATGGGCAGCACTATGCGCTTTAGGCGGTCGGGGACGTCTTCACTTTTGGGGGGAAGTATGCTTGGTGTTGGGGGTATCGAGGGTGTTCGTGCCCCTCAGTTCATTCGACTACCTGTACCAGCTCTAAGAAGACGGCCAGCGGTGCTCTGTTGGAGGAGCCTCGGCTGGAGCTCCACTCGAGGTAGTCATTCCATAGATCTAAGATGGTCTTACATGAATCGGTGTTGTGGCTACGATTCTTTCCGTGGATGTTGTAGTGGAAGGTCTAGCCCCTCCTAGGGCCCTTGCTGGTGGCCTCAAGCCACTTGCTCGGCCTCCACTTTGGTTGTGCTGGTACTTGGGGTGGCTTTGAGGTGGGGGTGATGTTGAGCACCTCTCCTCGGTAGTGCTTCTGCCCTCTTCGGGAGTCGTGTTGCCGATGCTCCGTCGGTGTGGCTCGGGGAGGGCTGTGGCTTCAAGCTTCGAGGGCCTTTGCCTCTGTGGCTTGCATCGGGGCGACCACTGCGTGTCTACACAGTTGCCCTTCTTCGGATCCAGCGTACTCCTCGAAGTACGTCATTAGTTGAGCCACCGATGAGATAGGCTTTCATTGTAGCTTGTCGAGGAGGCTGGGGTTGGTGACGCCTTCGCGAGCTGCGTCGACGATGGAGGAAGTAGACAGTTCCTTGATTTGGAACTTGGTGTGGGCGAAGCATTGGGAGTACTAGCGGAGCATCTCCCTAGGGTGTTGCTTTACATGAAAAAGGCTCCTTGTGGACATTGGAGCCACGAAGGTCCCCTGGAAGTTGTTGACAAACTTCTTCTTCAATTGCTCCCATGACTTTACGGATCCTGGCTTCAGCGATCAGAACCATCAGAGGGCAATGCCCTCGAGTGTGAGGGGAAAGAACTTCGCCATCGTATCACGCACCCCACCGCAAGCCTCTATTGCCAAGGCATATGACCGAGAGAACTCATTGGGGTCGGTATTTCCAGAGTACTTGGGGGGCTTAGCCGCCCGGAATCTAGAGTCGAACAACACCTTCTGCAATTCGGGGTGCATCGGAGAGTCCCCGTCGAAGGAGGCGTTCTACTCGCTTCTTCGGGCTTCTTGGTCCTCGACGTCGCTTACCATGACGACATCGGCTGCCGGCGCCCCTGCCAGCCTACTACGATAAGGGAGCTGGTTCATGACCGCTTGCCGCCATCTCATAAACTCGGCCCTAAGTTGGGCATTCTCGGCAGCCATAGCATCGCTTGGGCTCCTGCTTCCTCCGGAGTGTGTCTCCAGGTCTTGTGATCGGACAAAATCCTCCTAGAGTACCGTCGTGGTCGGGAGGAGATCTCTGGGCAGGCGGAGGCCAAGAGCCCCTTGGATCGTGGAGACTTGGGGGTCTGCGGATGGGCTCGTTGAGCCTGATGGGTCCCTAGTTTCGAGTATCGTGTTTTGGTTTAGGATTGTGGCGGCTCTGGCAACCGCTACGGTGTCGGTTTGTGGGGGTTCCTATCATAAGGTCTGAGCAGACCTCCGGAGGGAACCCGTGTTCGCGCTCCATTTCAGAGGCATGACTTTCAGGAAGCTTTTTGTGGAAGATACACTAGTTTTTGGTATTAGGATCCCCACAGACGACGCCAACTGTTGGCGTAAAAGATGACACTAACATGTTTGAGTAGTTCGAAGAATAGCTCTTAGCTAAGAGAATTGTCTTTAGTCCCAACAGAGCCTCCCAAGGGGATAATAACTCTAGCCAGGCTCTAAGTATGTGATTGCATAAGTTCTGCGTGCCCATTACAGTAAAAGGAGGGGGTATTTATAGAAAGAAATTTACGAGGAAAATACCTTTTTATCCTCTAGTTACGACCATCATTACGGACTCTATTCACCGGACCCCATAGGGGTAAGACGGTATTGGTTTATCTAATCGAATGAATAAAGCAATTGTCTAGTAGGAGTGATGGCGCATGTTTCGACCAAGTGGGCGCCTCGTCACGACAAGATGTCTTCATAAAGCAAATGTCTTTCCAACAGAGAACGCCTAACACCATAATCATCACGCCCCGCGTCTGCGTCGCCCCTCCGAAGGAAGTGAAGCACACATGGCTTTATGTAAGACCTCCATTATGGCTGGCTTTGGAGTGCTTGCGGAGGCTTCGAGTTCTTTTACGGGTCTTTGCTTGGAGGTGGCGTCGCATACTTCGGAGCGCCTGCTTCGGAGCATCATAGCAACGCCGAAAGGCTTCGTGTGCGTAGCCTCCGAAATCATCTTCAGGTTCTTTTCTCCAACTACTTATGCTAATGGCATTATTTTCCTCCAATAGTTGCAAATGGTGATTAGTGAGTCATAAGATATACGCACACAAGAACTGATGACCTTTGATGATGGCTGTGGCTCCAATACCTCCTTACAGCTCAGCCTACAGCTTTTAGAATCTAGTTCTCTCCTCTCCTCTCGTGACAAGTGAAATCACTTGCCCTTTGCTCATCTCCCCTATAAATACACACCCGCACTCCCTCTACTCCCCACACCTCACACTACCACTTGTACAGAGAGAGGGAGATGACAAGGAAGTCCATGGTGGCAGTGAGGGGGGTGAGGAGCAGTGGAGGGGTGGTGGCATTGAGGAGGAGAAGGCCGTTCCAGCTGATGGTGCTGAGGAGGCTCAGGGAGCTGAAGAAGATAGTCCCGGCCGTCGGCGTCGGTGGCGGAGGGCGCCGCCGCGGCGCCGGCGCCGACGTCGACGCGCTGCTCCGCCAGGCCGCCGAGTACATCTGCGCACTGGAGCTCAAGGTGACCGTCCTTCGGAAGCTCTCCGCCATCTACGGCGCTTAACTAGGCGAGATAGCTCTCTCATCCATGCATGCATACAAAGAGAGCCTTGTCGCCGCCGCCGCCGTTGTTGCCGTCGTTCTGCATGCCAGTGTCGCCGACTCGCCGCCATGCCACTGTACATGGATGTAGGAAAGTAGCACGAAGGCCCGGGAGAGCAGCTAGCTAGCTAGCATACCTCCATTATTAATCTCTTCGCCTTCCTTTTGCGATCTTCTCTACCACATCAAGTAGTAGTGTAGTAGCATATCATGTGCCTGCCCTCCTCTAATACATGTGTGATTAATTATTAATTGGTTGGTCACATATGGGAGTGCGTTTATTATCGCTCAATTATATTAATCAGCCCGGCTAGCTGCAGAATTAAAGCCAGCAGCCATTTCTTCATATGGTTAATTACGAAAGGAAATATTTTGACTAGCTAGTGCTACTGATGAGGTAATTTCAGAAGAAAGCAGCTCAAACTGCTTATGCGCCTTGTATTGTGAGATAACGGGAAAAAATAAAGCGTCCTATATTGTGTGGACGAAGGGAGAGGGTAGTACACCATGGATCATAATTTGATCCATACATACATGGGCAACATGGCATATAGCTGTTACCAGAGTACATTAATAATACAGTATCGATAAATTCACATACACTGCCAGTCGGAAAACATAAAGAGCCAATTGAAAGAAAGAGAGAAAGCATGCGTGCTGATCCAGCTGTCAGGAGCATTTGGATGCATGGCACCTTGTCGCACTACAAATTATAATGGAGTCACTAGCTACTGACTGTACTGCTCATCAGGAGGACGTGCCGCTGTGTGGCCTTTGCATGTGTACGTGCGCTTACCAGCCAGGTTTAATTGCAACCGTCCAAAACAAACAGCATAATTAATTTTGGGGAACTAAATCCATGCGCTGATTACCATCATCAACCGGATGATTAAAATTGTTACCTAGCTGGATATATATAATAGTAGGGCACGGCTAGCTCTGAATCTTGTTAGATTGGACTCGGTGCCCGCCATCACACCTGAATACCTGATTTAACAGATAAGACAAGAAGTCCCCTCTCCAGAATCTCATCATACAAGTCAAGGATTGTTCAACACAAGTTTTCCGCAACGAGAAATAACGAGGATTTTCCCTGAGCAAGAGCACATGCATAACCAGTTGCTGTATTAAAAATGCATATTGGTTTTCTAGTCGAGTATTTTCCAATTAAATATTGTCAAATGGGGTGTTACAACTGTGAGAGAGAGAGAGAGAAGTAGCTCCGGTCAAGTCCATTACTTCAGGTAGACGGATGGATGGTGATACATGCATGCTCTGCACTCTGCAACATTCTCAGAGCCAGCTAGAGGGGGCTGTAGTCAGCTGTGAAGGATTTGATCCTTTTTATCCACGGGGAATATATGCTCAACATGTCACATCAACTCGTGACTACCATAATCCTAGTTGAAAATGGTGCAAGCCTTTGCATGGTGCTGGCGAGCAAAAGAGCAATGGAGCGAGAGGGCGAGAAGGCTGCATGTACGTGCGAGCGCGCGGGCGGGGGATTTAATTCGTGTGCACTAGCGTGTGTAGATGGATGGATGCTGCACTGCTGACAAGATGGATAGCGACTGCGATATCAGAGGATGCGGCCAATGACGGCATGTGCTTGCTCCGTGACCTCTTTGTTCCTGACTTTAACCTCCATCACTCTCTAGTCTCTAGAATCCTGCAACAAGGACGTTACATGATATGTTCTGAGTAAGGTGTGCCAAATCCATGTGCTTATTGTTGGAATAAACCTTGCCCGCCAAGTTTAGTCATTTTAAGTAATCTTTGTTTTGCTTTGAATGGTCTAAGGTTTTAGAGTGGGCACGATATGGAGGTGTGCGAGTCTATTGCTAAGAGCAGGGGCGGAGCTCAATGAAGCTAAGGGGGTTCCTGAACCCCCTTCCAAAAAAATTTTTAGTGTATATTGGCAATTCTTTATCTTTTGTGCACCCCCTTAAATTAAATATAGTGTACCGCTTAAAGTGGTGCACCCCCTTCAATTTTTCTCTAGCTCCGCCACTGGCTAAGAGTCCGGGATCTGAGTCCATCTTGCGTGCATGCATGCATGGCCGATGGCCACGATCTTGTAAGAGTCTAAATAGTGATTAATGAAACTAGAAAACGCTGCTACTTTCTGCAACATCAAAAACTTGTGGTTTCCTCTCTGGTGTTCGCATTGCGTTGTTTTACAGGGGCGATCACCGGAGTTGGACGTCGCGAGGCATGCTCCGACGAACTCTGACAAGTGGTATCAGAGCCCGTTAAGGACCGGGAGGACTCAATCACGACGAGATACCGTAGGTGGAATCGAAATTGCGCGATCAAGTACGCAATGTCTTCACCACCACTGAAGAAGGACAACGACAAGACCGGCGACAGCTGCGACACTTCGGGGGGCGACAGTGTCCAGCGTGTGATTCGTGAGGTGGGAGGAGGGAGTAGTTACCCCACCCTCACTAAAAAAAATTACGCAGACTGGGCGCTACTCATGAAAGTGAAGCTGAAGGCGCCAGGCTTGTGGAGTGCCGTTGATCCAGGCAGCGGCGATCCGCGAGAGGACATGATGGCACTGTACGTGTTGTCAAGTGCGGTGCCACCGAAGATGATCTCCGTGGTTGCGAGCAAGGACACTGCCAAAGCAGCGTGGGGTGAGATCAAGTCCTTGTGGGTCGGAGATGACCGCGTGAGAGCGTCCACGATGCAGCAGTTGCTGCGACAATTCGAGACATTGGCGTTCAAATATGGGGAAACCGTCGAGGACTTATCGATGCGTCTAAATAGCATGGTCCAGCAGCTAGCTACTCTTGGCGAGAAGGTGGAGGAATCAAAGGTTGTTGAAAAATTCCTGAGGAGTGTACCACCACGCTACAAGCAAATCGTTCTAGCGATCCAAACCCTGCTGGATGTCGACAATTTGACCCTGGCGAATGTCACTAGGGGCTGAGGGCAGCAGAGGAGGAGCTTGAGGCGCCTCCTCTGACATTAAGCCACAACGACAAGCCCTCTCCGAGGAGGCCTAGGAGGAGAAGTGGAAGCAGCGGGGTTCGGAGAAGTCGACCAACGGTGGGGTAGGCGGCAGAGGTGGAGGTGGTCGGCGTGGTGGGAAACATGGAAGAGAACGTGGCTCTGGTGGGGGTCGATCTGACTCCAACGGGCTGTCGTCGTCCGGGACGCCGAAGACGAAGCTAGGCCATGACCAGTGTTGCAAGTGCGGCAAGTACGGGCACCGGGGGGATGAGTGCCCTAATAAGCCCCAAAAGGAAACAACCTTTTATAGCCCAAGAGGAGAAGGCAATGATGTTGGTGACTGCCACACCGCTAATTCAGATCTAGGGTGAGGCAGAGGTTGAAGACGACGCTACAGTGGCGGGGGCGGTACATTTTGGCGTCCCCACCGCTGGCGAAGGCTTTTGGGAGGTCCTCGTACTAGTGCACCACCATGAGGAGATGGCGTTCTGTAACGCCCAGATTTAATAAATCTAGACTTTTATTGAAATTCCATAGAAAATCAATAAAAACAAGACATTCATCACATGACCGCGTACAATACACCAATCAATCATGGTTCGTAGACCATATTATTACAAAAGAGTTAAATCAAAGAGAAACTAATAAAATAAATCTCCTAGATGAACGCCTCCTTCCAGTCTCGTGCCTTGACTAGGTCACTACTCCAGACCTTCATCTTCCTCGTAGTAGATGACCTCTAGTGGTGTAAGTCAACGGGGGTGAGTACAATCGTACTCAGCAAGCCACCGGATGCAAGTATAATGCAGAGTAATAACAAGGAAGGTAGTGGCTAATTTTGTGAAAAAGCATATTTGTAAAGCATTTAATGTAAGTAGGTTATTAGTACAAAAAATTAAACATGTGTAATGCATCATCTTCTACCTCGAGGGGTACAGTCAGCCCGCCCTCACTCAACAGTCCTTACATGCCATGAATAACACAAACATTCAAGCAATAGTAATCTAACTGCGAGAAGTCACACAACCCGCCCTTGACTGTGGGCTTGGCTTTTCGAAAAGATTTAAACTATGATCAGAGGTGTACTACTGTACCCACAAGGCACGCACTCATCCACGGACACCAAAGTGTACGAGATGACCCATACCACGGGAACTCGTGCCAAAACCTTCAGCATGGAACACACCAATTCGATAACACCCTCTTATAGGTTTCATATGGTGCCCTGACGCGTCGGGCCAACACCATACCCCCTTTGAGCCTCGTCGATACAAGTCACCCGCAGGTTGCCCCTTGCCCCCTCCACTATGGTGCTTCAAGTTGGTACGATCCATACCTCCAGTTAGGACTTACCCATTAGACTTGTGGTTAGTACGGAAGTGCTTTGCAACATATCCCGCAAACCGGTCCTTATAGTGCCCCGGGTGCGACCAACCAATGCCCTAGCTTGCACCCGGAACCCACCATACTTATAACATAGACAACTCCAACAGAATCCAGAGATGAGAATAACGGGGAAAATCATATAGTAGAATCTAACTATCTACGACTCGTTCTTTTATCATATAGCAGGTGTGTCGGTACATTGGACACTAGATAATATAATATTGTAGAGTGACAAGGAGTTTAGGCTCAATAAGCATGGCTTGGGCTTACACACAAGGACGGGGATCTAATAAATATAATTTAGGGCTTGTGATTAAACTAATGCAATATTTGATTCCTATGAGTTATAGCGGTAATTATGAAAAACTTGGCTCAAATATGATCAACTTGGGGTTTGTGACTTGCCTTGCTCAGCAAATGGCGATGGTGGAACCTCGGGGTAATACTCCGGATCCTCGACGGTGTCGTAGTCTTCTCGATACGAAAAATCAAACACAACATTCAATAAACAATAAAAATATCACAAAATATAAACATACAAGTTTATGGTTTTAAACAAGGGAATAAAACCTTAAGTATTCTGAAGTTATGGTGAATATGTTAAGGGTTAATTTTTAGGGGTGTAGGACCGAAAGTAGCGACCAGAGGGGGGTGAATGGGTGCCTAAAAATTCTTTCGAATCAATGGCCTGTTCCCAACACCCAACGCACCTCAAAAGACTAAGCAGCGAAACGTGAATAGATTGCCTAAGTCTAAAAGTATCTAGCCTAGAAACGACCGGTGTCAACAACAGAGAAACACCAATACAGTGCTAAAAGGCAGATAAACAAAATATTCAAAACATGGCAGATCAAACTTCTCAAAGAATAGTCTAAGTGCACATAGAATGAGTTGAGAAGTTACTGTTCAGAATTTGTCTCCTATTCGAAACTTGTCGAAGCCTGCTTCGCAGTGTCAAAGCCTGCTTCGAGGTGACGAAGCCTGCTTCGGGGTCCCTTGTCGAAGGCTGTCGTGGAAGTGCCGAAGGTTTGTGGAAACTAGCCTAGTTCGAATGTGGCAGAATGCGAAGTATGCTTCGAAGCGAAGTATGAAAGTATCGAAGCCTGCTTCGAAGCGAAGTATGAAAGTATCGAAGCCTGCTTCGAACAATGTGCTTTGAAGCCTAAACTTTGATCAGAAAGCTTCGAACAAAGTTCACAGAAAAAAACAACCTTGGAAGGAGAAGCGAAGCTAAACACACAGCAACAAGACCAAAACGAAGCCTACACTATACCTTCGAAGCTAGCTAGATCGAAGTACAACTACCGAAGTGGTAACCTTCGAACCACAGACCAGCTTTGAAACGGAGTCTGTAGGTGTTGTCACACAAGAAATCGAAGGCCATAAACATACTTCGAACGACAAGCTCCGAATCCACAAACTGAATCCCTCGAAAAAGACAGCAGCAGAAAGATCTCAGAAGAACACACTCCGAGCGAAGTCTACCAGAGAGACATGCTTCGAAGCTAACTCCGAAGCCTGTCGAAGTATGCTTCGCAAAAGAGTGTCGAAGTATGTCAGAACAAAACCTTAGAATAGAGCACACTTCGAAGCTAGATTCACAGTTCAAGTTCTGAGTCCTGGCGAAGCCTTCGAAGAAGTCAGGTCGAAGCCTGCTCCACAAAACAGAAGGACTTCGCACAAACGAGGGGGCTTCACCGAAAACAGCCAGAGAAAGACAAGGCTCGGTCTAGTCGATCAAAAATCTACACAGGAAAAAAACAAGGCTAGAGTACTAGTGTACTGTTGCTACAGGGAGTAGGTACTACTTGCTACTAGCAAGAACTAGCACTCCTCACGTGAAGAATAGAAGCAACAAAGAGACATTCGCACAGGAATAAACTAGTTGTACGCGAAACGAAACTGCAGAGCTATTAACGAAATGCTGCACACAACAACAAGAATAAAAACATCCAGACCAGAGAAGAATCAAGATGAACTCACAAACAAACAGCAGCAAAATCCCTGGCGGCGCACGCATGAGCAGGAGAGAGAGAAACGCAGGGAACAAAGAGGAATGACCCAAGGAATATATTAAAAAGTTATTTCAGCAAAGGGTAACCTAACCCTAGGGATTGGGGCCCTATTTATAGGCTGCCCAATGACCTAGAATATTCCACCAGCCCCTTAAGGTTTTTTACAAACGCTGAAAATAACAGGAAAAGACTAAACTGCCCTTAGGATATTTTTACAGACTCGACTGACTGACTGTGGGCCTAGGGACAAAATAGTAAACTCCTATTTACAGACAACTTATCCGGAAGCTAAGCTTTCGTAGCGACTACGGCTTCTCTTCTGGACAGTCCGATATACGATCAGCGGTCGTCAGTTTTGCGCCGAAACTGACAAAGCCGCCACCAACTTTGCACCAGATACCTGGATTGGACCGGCCTGACTCCGCAGCTCTCTCAGCCCAACAATCGCTCACTGCCCGTGTACCTGAGTCAATCCTGGTCAACAGCCCAGTGGATCTTCTGCTGCTCCTAGCCCATGTACCCGGATTGGGCCAGCCCGACTTTGCGGCCCTTCTACCCGACAGTCGCTCGCTGCCCGTGTACCTGAGTCACACGCGGCCCATGACACAACAGATCTCCTCTCTTCTTCTGTCCTCTTTGACTATCGTTGACAATGACTCATCACATCTGGAGCCATGAGGCCCACGCTATTCAGCATGGCTCCTCAAGGGGTTTTCCTGATTTATTTCATGAAATATCAATTTATTCCTAAAGGGGATCTTATTCATTTATTTAATAAGAATATTTTGTGCCAAAATAATATACTATTTTTATGGCATAAACATGTAGAGAATAAAAAGATTGATTTAACAAATTTGAATGGTGAAATTTGGAGTTAAATTGAGCAAGTTATGAATTTTCAAAGTTTAAACCATTTTCTGAATTTTATTTAAACAGGAAATGGGTTCGGGTCCACAGTGAGCCAGGCTCACCACGGACCAGCGCACTGTGCGTGTGGACTGGACTAATCTAGACCGTCCAATCTAGATCGAGCGGCCAGGCGTGAGGAGGGAGGGTTTAAGTGGATCTGGACGGCCCAGATCGCACTATACCCCTACGACATGGATCAAAGGCTAGGATTAAATACCGAAGGGATTTAATCTATGCCCTCCGATCGCGATCGTGCTGCCAGGACTTCGTCCGGCATGGCACGCGGTGCCAGTGTATTTTACCCTTCATCTCCGACGACGGCGGGGCTCGGGCGCGGTGGCGACGGCGACGGTGAGGGGGCTAGGCCCTAGGTCTTGGCAAAAACGGAAAGAGGAAGGGGAGAGGGTCACGACCATACCAGAGATAGTGGCGACGGGAGACTGACAGCGACCGGTGGTGAGGGTAGACAGCGAAGGCCTTCGGGTCGATGATGGTGGCGGCGGTCCAGTGGCGTTTAGGTCCAACAGAGGCGAGGCCGACGATGGGTGGGCGATGACGGTCTCGAGGGCGGTGACGGCGTGGACGGCGGAGGCCTGAGATGGCGGCGAGTGGCAGCCAAAGGTGGAGCAGGGGTGAAAGCTGAAAAACGGGTGGCGGCGGTTTGGAGTGCACTGGCTAGGGCTGTAGTGGCGTGGCGGAGTGCGGTGGCTCGAAGGGGTTTAAATAGGGGGCTCACCGATGTAGGAAGGGAAAGGAACCGAGGGTTCCCCATGATCTCTAGCGAGGGTTCCCTACGCACGAGCTAGCTTCCTTATGGGCGAAAACGCATCGACTAAAGATGGTAGGCGATCGCCGGGGTCGGAGGAAGGGAGTCTAGGGCGAATCCCGGCGGATAGAGGCGGCCGGCGGCGGAAAAAGGAAGGGGGTCGCTGGAAAGGAAAGGGGGTATCCCCTTCCATCGGAGATGAAGCATCTGACAGGTGGGTCCCTCCTGTCAACGGGCGAGCGAAAAAGGAAAGAGGCCGACAGACGGGCCCGGTCGGTTAGAGGGGGAAAAGGGGCTGACTCGTGGGTCCAAGGCGTGCGCACGCGGAGGAAGGAAAGAGAGGGCGCGCCGATAGGTGGACCCCACCAGGCAGTGTCACGTGGCTGGACTGGGCTCGGCCGGGGGTGATTTCGGGGTTGCGGCCCAACAAGGGATTTAAATGTATTTTTCAATTAAAGTAATTCCAGTAAATCATTTATTTGCTTAGAGGTTGGGCCACTGTTGATAAAATGTTGTAAAAACTCCTAAAAATATTTCTTGGTCTCTAGATTCCACCATAAATTTCTTAGGTTAAAATTTGAAGTATTTCCCCTTGTTTAGCTTTAATAGGGTTCTTTTATCTTTTCTTTAATTAAATAATTGCTTTAAACTCCTGAAAATTTATTTTCCTCATTTTATTTATTTTTAAATTCTTGGGATGTTACACGTTCACACAAATGGGTAAGGCAGAGGCTGACGAGCAACTCTGGATCTGTGACACTAGGGCTACAAACATCATGTTGGGGTCTCGGTCGGCGTTCGTGGAGCTGGAAGAGGTGTGAGGCACAATCCAGTTCGGGGATGATCAGTGGCTGAAAGCGAAGGCTACGACATGGTGAAATTTAGGTGTAAAAATGGCGAGCTGTGGGAATTCGCGGACGTGTATTTCATCCCGCATCTGAAGGCCAATATCATCAGTGTCGGGCAGCTGGATGAGGCTGGCTATGCTGTCTCCATCAAAGGCAGCGAGATGGATATACGAGAGCCAGCTGGGGGACTTCTGGCGAGGGTGAGGCGAGGGGCAAATCGCCTCTATGTGCTAAAGATGACACTGGCAACATCTATGTGCCTCTCAGTGCACTCCATCCTGGAGGCGCAGCGATGGCATGCTCGACTGGGGCATGTGAACATGCCTGCATTGCATCTCATGGCACGGGAGGAGCTGGTGCGTGGATTGCCAACAATCAGGGAAGTCGATGAACTGTGCGAGGCTTGCATGGCTGGGAAACAAAGGAGGATGACGTTCCTAGAACATGCGAAATGGCGAGCTGATCACGCATCGGAGTTTGTCCATGGTGATCTGTGCAGGCCAATCCAGATGATGATGCCGAGTAGGAGCGCCTACTTCTTGCTGCTTGTTGACAACAAGATCTGGTATATGTGGATTTCCACTTTGGTGTTGAAGGATCAAGTGACTCGGACAATTCATGAGTTTCAAGCACGTGCTGAAGGGGAGTCTGGCTGCAAGCTCATAGCACTTTGCATAGACCGTGGAGGATAATTCAACTCCAAGGAGTTCACCGATTATTGTGCGATAGACGGAGTACATCGACAACTGATCGCGGCATATTCTCCACAGCAGAATGGGGTTGTCGAATGTAGGAATGCCATAGTTGTGGGAGCGGCGAGAAGCATGTTGTAGGAGAAAGGGTTGGCCGACTGGTTTTGGGGAGAGGCAGCTGTCACTGCAGTTTATCTCCTGAACTGGGTACCCTGCAAGGCTAACAATGGAAAGACTTCGTTCGAGATGTGGTATGGCAAGACACCGACGGTGCATCACTTGAAGATTTTTGGGTGTGCTGTGTATGTGCGGAACACGACACCGCACTTGAAGAAGCTGGATGACTGTGGCCGAAAGATGATCTTCGTTGGCTACAAATGGGGCACCAAGGCGTACAGGGTGTTGTAGCAATTTCATTAGCTACAACAAGTTTCTATGTGTATATGGTGTGTAGAGTGAACCTTGAAGGGTTCTCGTAGAGGGAGAGAGGATTTATACTGGTTCAGGCCTCCCCAAAGGGATAATAGCCCTACGTCTAGTCTACAGTGGATTTGGCATAGTTTTGCCTCTACTGACCTCTCCTATTACAAGGGCATGGCCCTACTTTTATAGGCACGCAGGCCAAAGGAAAAGACCTAAACGCCCTCTACAGGCCATAGGCCTTATAGAGGCAAAAAGGGAAAAATACTACTGACATGCAGCTTTACAGCTTTACAGACATGGTAGATAAACGTCACTCCTGAGCAGCTAAACGGCATACCAGGGGCGGGTGGACCCCGTTATGGATTTACACTGTAGCGGAGTTGAGATATTTCTTCTGGTTCAGAGTAGTGGCCGGAGCTCTTTGGGCGGAGATAGCTGTGAAGGCTCCAAGGGGCACTCCAAAGCGAACTCCGAGGAGGGATCTGAAGGGCACTCCGAAGTGGACTCCGAAGAGCACTCCGAAGTGGGCTCCAAACTGGCTCTCCGAGGAGGGCTCCGAAGGAAACCGGAGGGGTCCTGGTGGTTTGGCTCTAAAAGGGACCGGAGGGGGCCCGAAGGCTTGACTCCGGAGAGCTCCGAAGGGAGCCCGGAGGCTAAATCTGGCTACTGCTTGGAATTAACTTCGTCGGGAGAGATGGTGCTTTGTCTTCAGGCTTCGTTGGGGACAGTCTCTAGGCTCAATGCCTTTGGAGGATGACGTCATTTGGCCCCTGTTTAAGGAAAAACTTATTCCCCCAACACCGGGCTTACGACCCGATCAATAAGCGTGTGACCATCACACGAGATGTGGCGTTCGATGAGTCGGCACACTGGGACTGGTCCAAGAACGGTGAGGCCAGTGAAGGGGATGATGGTGCTGATTTTGGGGAATTTATTGTCCAGTACCGGGTTGTTCAAAATGCGGTGCAGGAGGATGTTGCCAGTGAAGCAGAGTCGGAACCGGGGACTCCATCATCATTCATGGCTCCCTCTGGTATGGGTGATGCATCGCCCGGTGTGGAGGAGCTCGAGGAGCCGGATAAGGAGAACCTGAACATCGACCATGACGATGCCCCTCTGTGGATGCGATCGGTGAACGACATCGTTGGGGAGGCAACAACCCCTGGCTACGCTGTGTGCAACATCCACGAGCACCTGTTCACGATGAGCGCAGAGGAACCTACATCCGTGGGGGAGGCAATGCATGAAGCAGTGTGGTGCAAGGCAATGATGGAAGAGCCGCGTGCCATTGAGGAGAACAAGACATGGACACTCACTGAGCTCCCTCGTGGCCGGCGCAACATTGGGCTCAAATGGGTGTATAAGGTGAAGCGCAATGAGCTTGGAGACGTGGTGCAACACAAGGCGCGCCTCATCATAAAGGGGTATGCACATCAGCATGGCATCGACTATGATGAGGTCTTTGCACCAGTGGCTTGAATCGAGACAATACGACTGCTGTTGTCCCTAGCTACACGGGAATATTGGGAGGTCCATCACATGGACGTGAAGACGATGTTCTTGAACGGCGACCTTCAGGAGGAAGTGTATGTGGAACAACCTCTCGGATTTGTTTGACCTGGCCATGAACACAAGGTATTGCATCTCTGCAAAGCTCTATATGGTTTGCATTAGGCTCCTTGGGCATGGTACCATAAATTACATCAAAGGTTGATTGAGTTGGGGTTTGCTAGATGTGAGTCGGACCATGCCATTTATGGTCGAGGGAAGAATAGTGAGAGGCTGATTGTGGGAGTGTATGTGGATGACCTTGTCATCACTGGTACCAGTAGCAGTGGCATTAAGAAATTCAAGTTGCGGATGTCGGATATCTTCAAAACGAGTGACCTGGGGTTGTTGTCTTACTACCTAGGAATTGAAGTGAAGCAAGACAGTTCAGGCACTACAATGTCATAAGGATGCTATGCTCGGAAGATTCCAATGCATCCGAAACTGAAACTGAAGAGGGACAATGATGCGCCATTGGTGGATGCCACTAAGTACATGAGTGTGGTAGGGAGCCTGAGATATTTGGTTAATACTAGGCTAGACCTTGCTTTTGCTGTAGGTTATGTGAGTAGATACATGGAAGCTCCGCATGAAGATCATCTTCTTGCAGTGAAGTACATTCTGAGGTACATTGCTGGTACAAATGAAACCGGGGTCTTCTACCCAAGGAAGAAGGAGAACAGGATAGAATTGTTGGGATATAGTGACAGTGATCTAGCTGGTGATTTGGACAGTCGGGAGAGCACTTATGGTGTTATATTCTTCTTGGGAGAGAGTCCGGTTAGCTAGCAGTCCTCGAAGCAAAGGGTTGTGGCCTTGTCAAGTTGTGAAGTCGAATACATCACTGCTGCAACAGCAGCATGTCAAGCTATGTGGCTAGCACGTTTGATGTCTGAAATCATGGAGATGGAGATTGACACTCTAGTTCTGAGGGTGGACAATAAGTCCACAATATCATTGATCAAAAATATTGTCCTTCATTATCGCTCAAAGCACATTAATGTGATGTTTCATATGATCCGAGAGCATGTGGACAAAGGAAAAATTGTAGTGGAATTTATCAGGACAGAGGAGAAATTGGGAGATATTCTTACTAAGCCTCTGAGCAAAATTAAGTTCACTGAACTCTACAACAAGATCGGGTTGAAGACATCACAAGTCAAGCACGGCAAGGCTTAGGGGGAGAGTTGTGTGAATAAACCTTACGTGCCAAGTTTAGTCATTTTAAGTAATCTTTGTTTTGCTTTTAATGGTCTAGGGTTTTAGAGTGGGCACGATAAGGAGACGTGTGAGTCTGTTGCTAAGAGTTCGGGATTTGAGTACATCTTGTGTGCGTGCATGCATGGCCGGTGGCGGCCACGATCTTATAAGAGTCTAAATAGTGATTAATGAAACCAGAAAACACTGTTATTTTCTGCAGCACCAAAAACTTGCGGTTTTCTCTCTGGTGTTCGCGTTGCGTTGTTTTACAGGGGCGATCACCGGAGCTGGACATCACGAGGCATACTCCGACGAACTCTGACACTTATCCTTAACAAGATGGTCACTGCTGGTCAGTATGATCAATACTCTTCAGCTTCAAGAAGTAGGGAGATGCATGCTGCATGCACATTGCCCAAGGGGGAAGGGAAGGGAACGAACGAAAGAAGAAGATAGTACATTAGTACTAATTAGGTAACCATTAATCTAAAAATCTAGCAAGTTGTCTCTCTGTGGGTAACATTAATAAATTCAGCCTCGAGGAGCTTTCTCCCCTGTCAGGGTTTGTTTGGGAATTTCAAATCCCAGCCCATTCCATGTGGATGGGCCGGGATTTTAGTTTAAAATCCCGGCCCATCCATAGGGAATGGGCCGGGATTTGGGGTTCCCAAACAGGTCCTCAGGGGAAAGGGAGCAAGCCAGTGTCCTGAGCTCAGGGATGAAGGCCGGTGACACGTGACAGTAAAAAGATTCTGCAATTTAAAGCACAACCATGTGGGATATTCCTTCCTGTTCCAGCAAGCTTCGTCTTCGTGCTCGCACACAGGCCACAGCTAGCCACAGGCTATGCTGTCCATTCACAGCTACAGCTACAGCCTACAGGGCTCTCCCCATGGCCATGGCGTTCCAGCCAGCCCAGCCAAGTTGGTAGGTATGTATACCAAATAACACGAATTCAGATATTTTTGGATATATATATATATCTAACAGATAATTCAAATAATAATTCGTATTTAAACGTTTACTCGCTTTAACTTGAAATAAATCTGCGTTTTTATGTTCATCGTTTCACAAATTTTCCAAAATGATAACCAAAATTATAGCGCATCATTTCTAACCCAAATGATAGTACCTATAATATCTACGTATCATATCATAATAACATGATAAGTCTCGTGTTTTTAGATTTTATTTGATTTTTGTAGAATTAAAAAATCGTTAAGCTCCACATTACCGATCGAGTGTCCTAACATAAATTTTTCAAAATTTCTTTACAATTAGTGGATAAGAAATAAAATTGACACAAAAACATGAATATGATTTTTTTATAAATTTTTATTCATTATTTTAGGTACTTGCGGTTCAAATTTCACATATTTCAATTTAAATCCTAGAAATACAATTAATGAGTTAAAAATAGCAAATGGATCTAGACAAATAATAAAAATTTATATGGAATGAGACAAGTTATATTTTGATTATAAAAAGTTTCAAATAAAGATTTAACCATCTATTTAGTTTTAACCATAATCTATTCCTTCTCAAAATTCTAATTCCTCTTAAGAGAATCTCAAGTTTCTTAACATCGTATGTGATAACTTTCTTGAAACATTTTCAAATTTATACAATAGAATCTATGTATAATATCATAACATCATGAAAAATCTCGTATTTTTCCACCTCTTGCGACATGGCTTATCGGTCCACATACATCAGTATGTACCATGGCCAATATCTCACACTGTCCAATCAAAGGTGTCTTTGTCATTTTGCCAAGTAAGCAAGACTCATATGTATCATATGATTCAAAATCAAATGACTCCAAAAATCCATCATTATAGAGTTTTTGAATGCGCTTGTCATTTATATGACCCAAACGACAATGCCAGACGTGGGTATGATTCAAATATTTGAGTCGTTGTTTGTTAGTACTAATGTTATAAATGTGTGCTTCTTCAAGACTCAAAATATATAATCTATTCACTAATGTTGATTACCTACCTTACATCTGCTATGATACCATGTTGAATTGTAAAGAGAGGGGAATCATGTTGAATTGTAAAGAGAGGGGAATAAGATTGTGAATGAGATTATTGTATTGAGCCTCGGGGGTCAGTATTTATAGGAGTACAAGAGGAGATGTAATTAGGTAGGTAACATATAAGGAATGGCTTAATATAATCTAATCCTACTTAATATCATTCCTATTACCATAAACCCAACCCACCATATACACGGATACCATATACTCTAACATTATGCAATGTTTATCTTCTATCCAATAAATGATGTTCCATTATTTTAAAACAGTCACTTTCCCTCTAATGACTAATAGTGGCGCAAGATTTATATTCATTCTAACTCTTAGTGAGCTTTGCCATCACTACTAGAAGATAGGTGACATAGGTAAGAAACGCTTTGCTAATCACATCGTATGTGACTCTTGTCGTTGGAGAAGCATCCAATGCTCTACGCCAACTCTATGCCCTAAGGCCCAAAACCGTTTTGATAACCCCATTAAGCAAACCAATACTATGCGTCTAGAAGTCTGACTTCCGCCCCAACTAGTCAAGATAAAATATAGCACCCTGCTTTGGAAGACCCAATATGGATGATCGAGATCCTTATTGGGTACAACTATTGGAAAGAGCATCAATACTTAATTTTTTGAGGGAAAACAATTCTAGCAAGGTTAGGTCCCTAGTGCACACGAAACATGCAAGAATAGTATAACATGAACATTAGAAAGCATCACATGCAATCATATTAACCATGACATAGCATGGCCCTCTTCACATGGCGATCTCCATCTCCATGGCTCTCGTCATTTAGTGTGTGTTTCCGACCTCCAAGAAATGTACTAGTCTATAACTAAAGAACCTATAATAGTTGATGAGGACATCGATAACAATGATAAAGACATCCAACACGCTATCATTCCTGGACCAATCATTCGCTCTCGTGCCCGCAAGCTTAATTATGAGGTGCGTTTGTTTCTTACTTTACATAATGATATGAATATGGATGGGATGCTACTTATGGGTGATATTTTGTCTCTAAGGAACTTGGGAGAAGCACTTCTGGATCAAACACAAGAGGGAGAGGCGGCACAACAATCCAATTCGGATTCCACTTCAAACTTCGATTTCGGTTCGGTTTCAGCAGAACACCCTTCATTAAAATGGGCATAACTTTCTCGTACGGATGCGGCTTGAGGCATTCTTTAAGGCGTTGGAAAGATAACGAAAATATCTTTCCAATGAATCTGGTTCCAAGTACTGGCTCGTTACGAAACGTTCTGTATCATACGAACAAGTCATAAGGTGCTGCATCTCCATTTTGGGCCTTGTATCCGTTTGGGGCCTTAAGCCCAACATTAGGGAAGACTTTACACAAACCCTAGGTATTAATACTCTGTAGCCATTATGAATTAGGTTTGGGTTTTGCTTAGTTTCGACTTTCCTTTCAGATTGAACTCTGACGTTCGTCAGATTGTGGAACCCCGCTCGAGAAATCAATCTTTCATCTGTTTGTGAGATTGTGTTTACGTGTTATTGCTTGTGTTATCGATTCACATGCAGGGATAAGCCTTCTTGGCGAGGTAAATCACGTTCGTGCGTGGTTGATAACCAATGGAGTCGTGGTGTATCAATTGCGGGGTTCGGATCAGTGCTGATCGGAAGCCGGATCGTCAACGTCGAGTCCTCCACCAATCGAGTTTACCCCCTCTGACGAAAGATCGGGCACCCATGCGCATCAAGTGGTATCAGAGCTTGGTTTACCATCAGGTTTTTGTATCTTAGATTAGATTTATTTTATATTTATCCCATAGTCCACGAAAAAGCCAACAAAAAAATTTGTAGTCGTAGGTTTCCCCCAATCCAAGACCATCCCTAGCCTTTGCACGTTTTGGTTTCAGAGTCTGTAGTATTGAGTTTGTGTCCTTGGTCAAGTCCGGTTGCTGGTTAGTATTGTGATCCCTTTTTCTAAATCACTTATACTAGCCACCACCCATAAATCCCCTTTGATTTGCAATTCACGTCCGAACTAGAACATCAAAACCCTGATTCAGACTGTCTCTGATAAAACAGTCATATCTTTTGCATACGGACTCCGAATAAGGCAAATAAATACATTTTCGAACCCAATACCTAGGGTTAGGGTTGCCCATTTTAAGAAACACTTTACCAATTCATAAATTGGTGGGTCATTTTCTGGTGTTCCCTTCTTCTTCCCGTGTAGCCGCCGCCGCCATCTATCTAGTGTTTTTGCCGATCCTCGAGCTGTAGTATCGTACGTGTTCTTTCCTTGTTTGCCATTTTTCTCTAGGTGCTGCAGACATCACCGAATGCCTGGTGTCACCATTTTTGCCGCGTGGGCCTTCTCGCCATTCTAGGCGGAGGGACCAAGGCCAAGGTATGCAGCAGCATGGAAGCCGCATGGTGCTGCATCGTCACGTGTACCGAGAAGCCAGCAGTAAGCTGCGCACTACAGCGGCCTGACGCGAGGGCTTCTCCACTCGAGCAAGTAGCCGGCGTGGAAGCCAAAGCCAGCCGTAGGCTGAATCCACGCTTGTAGGGCTGCAGGCGTAGCCTGTGGAGTTTCTGCCGCACGACTTGGTGTGGGCCTCGGTGTGGGGAACCAGCAACAGCGTCCGAGCAATCGGCGAACTGATGCGTGGAGGCGAAGATTCGAGGAAGCAGCAAGCAAGCCAGAGCAGCACATGCCTGCAGGGTGTTCGGCCAAGTGACAAGGAGACAATGACGCACATTATTTTTCCTTTGCCTCGATTTGCGTGCATTCAGTTTTATCTCAGTATTTTTAGTAATATCTGATTTCCTGTGATGGTGTACTTCTTAGAGATTTTTTCATAGATATATCACAGTATATGGATGCACCTCATCTGTTAGTTTAAATGAATGGATGATATTGAATTTATTTTCATGAACTTGATGAAATGGCAGTGATTGAATGAAGTGCTTGTTCATCTCTAGTTTGATATGTGTGCTTTTCACATCTGTTGGATTATCAGTGATCTCAGTTTATCATCTTCATTTATTTTGCCTGATTAAATGCTTGTGATTTAATTGATCTGTAATCTGCCTTTAAGCACTGTGTTGGTGTCTTTTCAATTAGGACACTGGTCGTTTTTAGGCTAGATTATTTTTGGACCTGTGAACTGTTTTTTTGTTTCTGCTGGTTGTTTGTTGAGGTGCGTTGGGTGTTGGGAGAAGGCCATTGATTCACAAGAATTTTTAGGCACCCATTCATCCCCCTCTGGTCGCTACTTTCGGTCCTACAACAACAGGAGTCTCATCATCTTCCTCGAAGATGGACTCTCCAAGCTCATCATCACCAGAAAGCTCAAAAGAAGGAGTAAGCGAAGGCATTGACTCATCGAAAGAAACCTCGCACATCTCGACAAGCTGCTGGGAGCCAAGGTTCCGAACACGGAAGCCTCGAGAATGCAAAGCGTAACCAAGAAAAACTCCATCCCAGCAATGAGACTCAAACTTGTCCAAATGCCCTCCCTTCTTGAGCACAAAGCACTTGCAGCCAAACGCTCGCAAGTGACTCACTTTGGGTTGTCTGCCAAACCGCAACTCATATGAAGTCTTACCTATGTAAGCTCTAAGAAAAATGTGGTTGGCCAGATAGCAAGCTGTAGGACAGAAAGTAGCGACCAGAGGGGGGAGTGAATGGGCGCCTAAAAAATTCTTGCGAATCAATGGCCTGATCCCAACACCCAATGCACCTCAACAAACAACCAGCAAAAACATAAATAGTTCACAGGTCCAAAAATAATCTAGCCTAAAAACAACCGGTGTCCTAATCGAAAAGACACCAACACAGTGCTTAAAGGCAGATCAAGAGAGCATTCAACTCATGAGCATTTCTAGTATCATAGCGATAATCATCACAGGCATTTAAGAATCCAAAATAACTGCTGAAGTAAAAGTTCTCTTACAGATAAAATGCACTAACAATAAAGAAACATATCAATGACCAAAAATAGTGCAATCTGAAATAAACATCTTGCAGCAGATAAATCTATCTAGAGAATAACTACTAGTGTACGGAAATGGAGGAAAATGGTTATTGTTTACTCGTCCTCGAAGTCGAAGCCTGTTGAAGTATGAAGTCTGCTTGCCTGGATGAAGGGGCCTCGCGTGAAGACCCTGTGCATCCTTCGATGCCTTTCAAGAACAAGCGAAGGCTGCTGCTCTGTGTTGTGGGGCCCACGCCGTGCACCTCAATCCTTGGTCTCTCTGCCACGTCTTCCCATGCGAAGCTGCTGGCGCTGCTGCAACTACACGCAACGCAAAAGCTAGCAGCGCATTGCCTAGTGCTGCTGCTACGCAAGCGACCTCGGGCTACACGTGTAGGAAGCAACGGCGTCACGTTTGATGCACGGACTGCACATGCCCCTACCAAGACGCTCGGCTTGCAGCGCCTCCTGCGCATGCTACTCGAGGCCAGCTAGGCTGAGGCCTAGAGGCTAGCTGCTGTCGCTGGCTGTAGGTGCTATCTAGGCTCGCCTAGGCTGCTGCTCTCGTGATTTCACGGAAGAAAAGATCGCACGGGGAGAACAAGAACAGCCAGCGGCGGTGATTTCCAGAACAGAAGAAAAACACCGGCAGCGGAGAAGAAAAGAACGCAGGAAAAAGTGACCCACAATTTCTGAAATTGGGAAAGTGTTTTTCAAAATGGGTAACCCTAACCCTAGGTATTGGGGCCCTTTTATAGGCAACCCAATAAATGGGAAAAATCAAAAATACCCCTAGGGTTTTTACAGACGCTGAAATAAAAATGGAAAAAGACTGAAATGCCCTTAGGGTTTTTTACATACTCGACTGACAGACTATGGGCCTAAAGTCAAAATAGTAAAAACCTAAATAAAGATAACTTGTCCTGATGCGGAGCTTTCGTAGCAGCTATGGCTTCGCCTCAGAACGGTCAGATCCGAGATCAGCGGTCGTCAGTTTTGTGCCGAAACTAACAAAGCGTCCACCGTCTTCGCACCGGGTACCCGGATTGGGCCGGCCCGATTCCGCGGCTCCCTCAGCCCGGTAATCGCTCGCCACCCGTGTACTTGAGTCAATCCCGGTCAATAGACCAGTGGATCCTCTACTGCTCCGGGCCCATGTACTCGGATTGGACCAGCCCAACTTTGCGGCCCCTCTGCCCGACAGTCGCTCGCTACCCGTGTACCTAAGTGACAGTCTCCTCGAAACAATGCTAAATATACCAGGAAAAACAAAAGATCATGAGAATGCTAAAGCGGATATTGAGGAGATGGGTTTACGACTGGAGCTACATTCACATACTTTGTGCACAATCACATGCTTTGTGTAGAGAACCCGTCTCGTATTGAATCTTGGATCACAAAAAAACACATGAAAAGGCTCAACAGCTAGTTTCGGGATCAGATTGTACGATTGAAAACCCTAGTAAGCGAATTGACCAAGCAGTTAGCAATAAACCATATATACATTGTTACAACATATCGAGGTTATCATATAAACAATTATATATTCTACACAGTTGATAAAGATAGCAAGATCACAAAACAAAACAATGGTTTTCATAAAGATGTCTACGACAACAACAAAGTAAATAGCACATATTACGGTCAGATAGAGGAGATTTGTGATGTTGACTACCGAGGGTTCAAGGTACCTCTATTTTGATGCCTCTGTTTAGATGCCACTGGTTCAATGAAACAAAAGGCATTATGGTTGATCAGTATGAATTCACATGTGTAAATCTAACTTAGGACAACTATAAAGAAGAATCTTTCATGCTCGCTAAAGAAGTTGCTCAAGTATTCTACTTTCCTAATATGAAAAATAAGAAACTTCTATTGTCTTAGGTGGAAAAAGATGGATTGTGGGTACTTAAAATGTTGTTGATGAGGTTGAGTGCAATCAATTTGATGAGATACGTCCTTTAACCACCTCCATTATGACATAGGTTAAACTAGATTAGAAAACCACATACTTGTGCTCTGACCATTCTAAGGATTTTATGTTAAGAAAGCAAGGAAACAAAAGGTGTAAAGGTTAAATTGTATATATACATGCAAGTGTTGTGCATGTGTTTCCATGATCACTATCCATTGTAATTTTTTGTATGTTTGTCCTTCAAGTATAAGATGTACTTATTGAAGTCTCAATGCCCAAGAAAATTCTGGTTGGATTGGAAGTTCCGATTATTTTCTGAATTAGAAACAGAGAGCTCAAATTGGAATTTTTGATATGGTATTGGAAGTTCAGATAATTTATGATTTGTGAAACTAAGAGCTCAAATTGGAAGTTTCGATAATTTCTAATTAGAGACAGAGAGTTAAAAACAGAAGTACTGATGCATATCGGGAAAAATTGCACAAATCAGAAGTTCTGATAAGGGTATCGGAAGGTCTGATGGTTCCTGAAGTTACAGACTGAGAATCCAGGTCAGAAGTTCCAATCTAAGGATAGAAAGTTCTTAGGCGGGTGAAACAAATTGGATTTGTTGGGTCTTGAATCGGTTGTAACCGATTTGTTGGTTTTGAATTGTTGGAGACTAGATGCTCTTACCTCAATATAAAGAGAGGAGGAGGAGGTCTTGGAGGACAAGCAATTGATAGTTTGGACCTAGCCATCAAGAACTCCTCTCCTCCCTTTCTTGATCTCAAAAGTTGAGATTGAGGATTCTCCCGTTTCTTACGAGCGGTGCTAGCACGCAGACGTGGGAAGGATATTATCCATGGACATGGGGATATCGTGGAGGCGTTGCTCCAATAGCGACGCTCGTGGACTTCTTCACGTGAATAACTATGTCGTCTTCATCGATTGGATCATCGGGGAACAGCCAGAGCGAGGCGATGATCAACGAGGATGAGCTTCCCCAACATCTTCTTCCACTATACCTAGCGCATTTGTGCTAGAAGGTATCAATCTATGATCTCGCATGCGCATGGTTCTTGGGCTTGGGGCGAAATTTTTGAAATTACCGGCTAACATAGGTTCCCCATTCCCCAACAGTGGTATGAGAGCCTACGTGCGTAGTGTTCGATCTGGATCCCTCATGTATAGAGATACATGGTGGAAAAATAGATTATATATGTTTCTATTCGTAGAAAATCGGAAGTTCCAATGCTTGATCAGAAGTTCCGATGGCGGATTAGAAGTTCTGATACCTGATCAGAAGTTCCGATGACGAATAATGATTCAATACAGAGAGCGATTTGCCGCTAGAAGTTTTGGCCGATCAGATGTTCTGATCTACACGATTTGGAATTCCGAGCCTGTTGAGCTAGGTTTTTCAGATTTAGATTTTGTTGACTTATAGATTCTTCGCCTAACTTTGTTTTGCAGAGAATGTTGCGACCGGCATGTCCTTTAAATATAGCCTGTGTGTCATTAATATTTACAACCAAGGCTGGTGTACATTTGCAACCTATGAGTCGAGAATTGATGCTTCGGCACATGTAACTAGTGATGCGCACGGGCGCCCAATCTTTCATCAGAGGGGGTAAACTCGATTGGTGGAGGACACGACGTTGACGATCCGGCTTCCGATCAGCACTGATCCGAACCCCGCAATCGCTACACCACAGCTCCATTGGTTATCAACCATGCATGAATGGGATTGACCTTGCCAAGAAGGCTTATCCCTGCATGCAAATCGAGAACACAAGCAAGAACACGGAAACACATCTCACAAACAGATGAAAGATCGATTTCTCGAGCGGGGTTCCACAATCTGATGAACGTCAGAGTTCAATCTGCAAGGCAGTTTGAAACTAAGCAAAACCCAACCCTAATTCATGACGGCTATAGAGTGTTAATACCTAGGGTTTGTGTAAAGTCTTCCCTAATGTTGGGCGTAAGGCCCCAAACGGATACAAGGCACAAAGTGGCCCAAAATTGTGACACATGACCTTATGACTTGTTCGAATAACACAGAACGTTTCGTAATGAACCAGGACTTGGCACCAGATTCATTGGAAATATATTTTCGTTATCTTTCCAACGCCTTAAAGAACGCCTCATTCTGCCTCCGTACGAGAAAGTTATGCCCATTTTAATGAAGGGTGTTCTGCTGAAACTGAACCGAAATTGGAGTTTGAAGTAAAATCCGAATTGGATTGTTGCACCGCCTCTCCCTCTTGTGTTTGATCCAGAAGTGCTTCTCCCAAGTTCCTTAGAGACAAAATATCACCCATAAGTAGCATCCCATCCATATTCATATCATTATGTAAAGTAAGAAACGAATGCACCTCATAATTAAGCTTGCGGTCACGAAAGCGAATGATTGGTCCAGGAATGATAGCGTGTTGGATGTCTTTATCATTGTTATCGATGTCCTCATCATCCTCCCCTTCTTGAATTGGAGTCGTCCTCGACTCAAACTCGTCTTCTTCTCCCAAATATGGCTTCAAATCTGAAATGTTAAATGTGAGGCTAACACCAAAATCTGCAGGCAACTCAAGCTGGTATGCATTGTCATTAATTTTCTTAACTATCTTGAAAGGACCATCAGCTCGAGGCATCAATTTAGACTTTCTCAAATCTAGAAATCTATCTTTACGCAAGTGTAACAAAACAAGATCACCTATTTCAAAGGTTAAATGTCTCCTACCCTTACTACCAGCAATTTTATACTTTTCGGTCATCTTCTCAATGTATTCTTTAATTGTGCTATGTAATTTCAGAATAAAATCAACACGTGTCTTAGCATCTAAATGCACATATTCAGAAGTAGGCAATGGCAAAAGATCAATGGAAGCACAGGGATTGAAGCCATACACAACTTGGAAAGGACTCACCTTAGTGGTAGAATGTATCGCTCGATTATATGCAAACTCCACATGAGGTAAACATTCTTCCCACATCTTCAAATTCTTCTTCAAAACAGCCCACAACATGGTGGATAACGTACGATTAACTACCTCTGTTTGCCCATCAGTTTGAGGGTGGCATGTGGTGGAGAATAGCAGCTTGGTTCCCAACTTGCACCATAAACTTCTCCAAAAGTGGCTCAAGAACTTCGCATCGCGATCAGAGACAATAGTGGTGGGTACTCCATGTAGGCAAATGATATCCCTAAAAAACAAATCAACAATGTTTGTAGCATCATCGCTCTTATGACAAGGTATAAAATGTGCCATTTTTGAGAATCGACCGACCACCACAAATATACTATCCCTCCCCCTCTTTGTTCTAGGTAAAACTAATACAAAGTCCATTGATATATGCTCCAAAGGGATGCTAGGAACAAGAAGGGGCATATAAAGTCCAAAGGGATTCAAGTGTGACAGCTTTGTTACATGTAGTGCAGCATGAGACGTAGTGCACGACATCCCACCGCATCCTTGGCCAAAAGAAGTGTGTGGACAACACGTCCTCAGTTTTCTTCACTCCAAAATGTCCCATCAATCCTCCCCCGTGAGCTTCCTGTAAAAACAAAAGGCGAGGAAATAGCTACCAGGCATGTAAAAGATAGCAAAAGCATTCAGCCTACACATGCTAGTTACCAGAAGCAATGGTGATCAATTTTCAATTTTAAAGCATAAAAAACATGCATATGACAGATATCAGACATATCATGTGAACTGAAGCAAAGAATGATCATCGACAGGTATTCAAAAGCATATACTAGCTAGAGCAAGTAAAGCGGATCAATCATATAACAGAAGTAAGCTCAAAGTATGATATGTGAATATGCATGATATAAACACACACAAAAAGACTCAAGAAAAAAGTAAAGAAGAAAGAAAACTGACTCAAAATATCCTAAAAAGGATACACAACTCCCAAATCCCCTCGCAAACGCTCAAACGTAGACTGATCTAGGGGTTTTGTGAAAATGTCAGCCAACTGATGATGGGTATCAACATGAACAAGGTCAATGACACCTTTCTCATATTGATCCCTCAGAAAGTGAAAGCGCACATCAATATGTTTGGTTTTTGAATGAAGACATGGGTTTTTCCCTACACTAATCGCGCTGGTGCTATCACAAAACAAAGGAACTATAGCAGGGAAGAACAACCCAAAATCTCGCAACATGGAAATCATCAAAACCAATTATGAGTAGCAGCTACATACTCAGCCTCAGTGGTAGAAAGTGCAACTTCAGATTGTTTTCGAGAAGACCAAGAAACAAGCGAAGAACCGAGAAACTAGCAAGTACCGGAAGTCGACTTGCGATCCAGCCAACACCCACCAAAATCAGCGTCGGAAAAGCCAGATAAATCAAGAGACGATGATGCTGAATAATAAAGACTTAGATCAGGCGCATAGGTAAGGTACCTGAAAATGCTCTTGACAGCCTGCTGATGAGTTGCGCGTGGTGAATACTAGAAGCGCACGCACAGTCCCACGACAAACTGAATGTCTGGCCTCATCGCCGTCATGTACAGCAGCGATCCGATCATCCCTCGATACTCTCTCTCGTTGACCTTGACGCCACTCTCGTCCTTGTCTAGGCCCCTAGATGTACCCATTGGGGTCATCTGAGGATTCAGCTCTCCACCAAAGTCAAATTTCTTCAGCATGTCCCGCGTGTACTTGCTCTGGTGGATGAAGATGTCGTCCTTGGTCTGCTTGATCTGGAACCCTAGAAAGTACTTGAGCTCACCCATGAGGCTCATCTCAAACTCGCTGTGCATCTGCTTAGAAAACTTGGACACAAGCTCTTTAGTAGAACCACCAAAAATAATGTCGTCCACGTAAATCTAAGCAATCAAGAAAGTTGAGCCATCTTTGAGAAAGAAGAGAGTTTTGTCCACAGAACCCATCACAAAGCTGTTCCCCAACAAAAACTACTTTAGGCGATCATACCAAGCCCTGGGGGCTTGCTTCAGACCATATAAAGCTTTCTGCAACTTGAAAACATGTCGAGGAAACTTAGTGTTCTCAAAACCGGGGGGCTGCCTAACATAGAGCTCCTCCTCTATGTACCCATACAGAAAAGCACTCTTGACATCCATTTGAAAAAGTTTAAAACCTTTAGAAGCAGTGAATGGCAAAAGAATGTGAATGGACTCAAGACGGGCGACAGGGGCAAAAGTCTCCTCAAAGTCATTACCCTCTTTCTGGCAAAAACCCTGGGCAACTACTCGAGCTTTGTTGCGCACCACAACCCCATCGGGTTTGGCTAAAATGCTCGCGGCCTAGACACAACAGATCTTCTCTTCTCTTCATGTCCTCTTAACTTCCATTGATAATCACTCATCACATCTAGAGCCATGAGGCCCATGCTCTTCAACATGGCTCCTCAGCTGTTGATTATGGTGGGCCTTCTGCACATCCTGCAGACCCCACACCTTCTAAGGCTTCGACTCAGGATGAGGGTGTACCTCTGATCACTATTTCCACTTTGATCGAGCCCCCTTAGTTGAGTCCAGAGGTGCCAGCTGCTAACTCCGGTGAGGTAACATCTAATCACCTAGGATCCCGAGCATTTCAGCGTGATCATCCCTAAGAGCTCATCATCGGTGATCTCACCACGAGATCATTGCGTTCTCAGGCTGGTTCACTCGCTGTGTTTGTTGAGTCTTCTTTTGTTGCCACCTTTGAGCCTAGAGATGTTTCTCGGGCTTTATCTTATGCAAATTGGATAAATGCCATGCAAGAAGAGTTGAAAATTTTGTTCGTAATCGGGTTTTGACACTAGTTGAGCTGCCACCTGGATGCAACCCCATAGGAACCAAGTGGGTATTTAAGAACAAGCAAGGTGAAGATGGGGTTGTGGTGCACAACAAAGCTCGATTAGTTGCCCAGGTTTTTTGCCAGAAGGAGGGTATTTATTTTGAGGAGACTTTCACCCTTGTTGCCCGTCTTGAGTCCATCCGCATACTTTTGGCATTCATTGCTTCTAAAGGTTTTAAGCTTTTTCAAATGGATGTCAAGAGTGCTTTTTTGAACGGGTACATAGAGGAGGAGGTCTATGTTAGGCAGCCTCCAGTTTTTAAAACCCTAAGTTTCCTCGACATGTTTTCAAGTTGCAGAAAGCTTTATATGGTCTGAAGCAAGCCCTCAGGGCTTGGTATGATCATTTAAAGCAATTTTTGTTGGGGAATGGCTTTGTGATGGGCTCTGTTGATAAAACCCTTTTCTTGCTCAGAGTTGGCTCTAGTTTCTTGATTGCTCAGATATATGTGGACGACATTATTTTTGGTGGTTCTACTGATGAGCTTGTGTCCAAGTTTTCAGAGCAGATGTACAGTGAGTTCGAGATGAGCCTCATGGGTGAGCTCAAGTACTTCTTAGGGCTCCAGATCAAGCAGACCAAGGACGACATCTTCATCCACCAGAGCATGTACACGCGAGACATGCTAAAGAAGTTCGACTTCGGTGGAGAGTTGAAGCTTCAGATGACCCCCATGGGCACATCTAGGGGCCTGGACAAGGACGAGAGCATCGTCAAGGTCAACGAGAGAGAGTATCAAGGAATGATTGGATCGCTCCTGTACTTGACTATGACAAGACCGGACATTCAGTTCATCGTGGGACTGTGCGCGCGCTTCCAGTCTTCACCACGCGCATCTCATCGGTAGGCTGTTAAGCGCATTTTTAGGTATCTTACCTATGCGCCTGATCTCGGTCTTTACTATTCAACATCATCTTCTCTTGAGTTATCTGGCTTTTCCAACGCTGATTTTGGTGGGTGCCGGCTGGATCGCAAGTCGACTTCCAGTACTTGCTAGTTTCTCAGTTCTTCACTTGTTTCTTGGTCTTCTCGAAAACAATCTGGAGTTGCGCTTTCCACTACTAAGGCTGAGTACATAGCTGCTGCTCACATTTAGTTTGGATGATTTCCACTTTGAAAGATTTTGGGTTATCTTTCCCTGCCAGAGTGCCTTTGTTTTGTGATAGCACCAGCGCGATTAGTGTAGGGAAAAACCCATGTCTTCATTCAAAAACCAAACATATCGATGTGCGCTTTCATTTTCTGAGGGATCAATATGAGAAAGGTGTCATTGACCTTGTTCATGTTGATACTCATCATTAGTTGGCTGACATTCTCAACAAACCCCTATATTAGTCTACATTTGAGCGTTTATGAGGGGATTTGGGAGTTGTGTATCCTTTTTAGGATGTTTTTTTGAGTCTTTTCTTTCTTCTTTACTCTTTTATTGAGTCTTTTTGTGTGAGTTCATATCATGCATATTCATATATCACACTTTGAGCTTGCTTCTGTTATATGATTGAATTGCTTTACTTATTCTAGCTAGTATATGTTTTTGAATACTTGTCGATGATCATGCTTTGCTTCAGTTCACATGATATATCTGATATCTGTCATATGCATGGCTTTTATGCTTTCAAATTAAAAAATGATCATCATTGCTTCTGGTAACTAGCATGTGTAGGATGAATGCTTTTGTTATCGTTTACATGCTTGGTAGCTAGTTCCTTTCTTAGATGCAGATATGCAACTTGGACATCTATATGCTTTAACATGGAAAATATGCTATAAAATGATAAAAATCAGAAAAATGAAAAATCCATGCCTTTTATGCTTAATTGAAAAGATCCAGGTAGGTTTGCTGTGTCACATTGCATTATTCTGGACTGCTTACCATAACACTTTGGTATGAACTAGGACATTGTAATGTATGCCAAGGCCAATGTCTTAAGCTTCTGATGGTTCTGTTCTGGCCTAGGTTTGACTTGGTCGGTTAGCATAAGGTTGACATGCAAATAACCCCTGGCAAAAATGAAAAAGGAAAAGAAAAAGCCTAAAAATTAAAAAAGATAACAAGTTTGCTGAAGCTCTTTGTTCTGGACAATGTATATCTTGGTAGATATCAGCTAGCCTTTGCATCTCATGTTTTACCTTGCTTGTCTGCTAGAAAATGTGGTGATGCTTTTATTTGCAAAAATCTAAAAATATGTGCTAATGACTTTCTTTTGATAACATCTATTGCGCTGATCATGTCATGTGTTGACCGGAACTGGCGACCAGAGGGGGGGTGAATGAGAGCTTTTTAAAATTTTGGGCTAAAAATAGCCTTCTGTTTTAATTTTGTCTTCTAGGGAACAGGCTTCAAACACACCCTTCGAAGTTCAGGTTCAGAGGTGTTTCACAGCTCCGAAACGAGGCTTCGCAAGGAGCAAAAGTTTGAAGTCAAGAAGACTTCGCTCCACCCATAACACCAAAAACTCAACATTGCTAAGTCAGTGCAGGCTCCGTACACTAGGTACCTTCTAGTAGACTTCGCACATCACCCTTCGCAAGAGATGACTTCCCTCTAAGGACTTCGACCAGATGCTCAGCACTTAGCAACTGGGACTAGGCTTCGTATTTCGAAGGTCTAAACTCACACAGAGCACACTGCGCTAAGGACTTCGGCAAGGGAAGAAGCAGGCTTTGATTTAACCACGGACAGTGCTTCGCTAGTAATCAGAGAGGACAAGCCTCCAGTTTACAGAGAGCAAACACACACTGAGAACACACACACCACAGGAACATATCACACACTTCTCCAAAACACCCCAGTGAACAAACTCAATCCAGGAAGAAGTGAAGCACAATGAAATCAAGAGAAGCAGTGCAGAAAGGGCATACAAGTTCAAGTAGAAAATGAAAACAGAATCAAAATTTCATTTCTTGAACACGGAACACAAAATGAACTCACAGATCAAAATACATGTGTGTGGCGGCTAGCACAGGAGTTCTACAATGGCTGCTCAAAGTGTTACCGTTGCCTAGCTAGCCTCCACTATTTATAGGCAGTATTCAGCCCTGGAATAGACTACTTTACCCCTAGGGTTTACACTGATTTTGTTTCATCAGAACAAGGGGTACAGCTGGTAGTCTACTTTATTTGGATGCTTCTTTTGTCAGCTTCGCAGAGGAGACAGCACCAGCTTTTGCAGAGTAGACACGGTCCACCTTTGCAGTCTAGGATTCTTCTGAAGCCCGCCTTCGCACGTGAGGGGTGCGGTAGCTTCGGTGAGAAGCCTCGAGCCAGACGGCCTTCGCTTCACCGAAGTTAGCCTTCGATACAGTGACGGTTTTGATTCGAAGCCGTCAAAGCCCTTGAGCCTTTGCGCCATCACCTCCAGAGTGGACCACCATGGCTTCGCAGCTACTCCTAGCTTGAACTCTGTCAGTCCGTGTAACGAAGTCATGCATGGCCGAAGTACTTCAAGTCAGCCACACTCCGAAGCCCCACCTTCGGAGTACCACCCTTCAAAGTCCCTACTTCGTCCAAGGCCTCTGCATGAAGCATTTCGTGAGCACTTTGTCGTAGTGTCTCTCCCTGAGCACACTCCTCGACGAACATCACCCAGACCATGCCTTCGATGCACCTCGACTTCTGAGACCTCTGTCGGGTAAACATTCGAATGCCTCCATCCGGAGAACACTTCGAACACCTTGCCTCATTGCTGAGGACTTTGTCCGCCAAACTCCGAAGTCACTCCTTTTGGAGTACCCTTCAAAGTGCCTCACCTCCGAGGACTTCATCTCGGGGTACCTTCAGCCGGAGCCATGCTCCGCACTCACTGTCTTCGCTTGGCGCACCTTGACCGGAGGACCAACGTTGACCCCTCGCAGCCTTCGTGACTGAGCTCCCCGCTCGCCCGGCATCAAGCCTCCCGCTTGACCCAGGTTCACTTGCTACGAACCGTTTGTCCCCTCCAAAGTCACCTGCGCACCACAGACAAACAGACAAGTGTATCCAGTACCTCGGAGACCTCTCCGGGTAAACAACCTTCAGTACACACTCCGGTGTACCGCCCAAAGTACCGAACCCTTTTGTACACCCAGATCATCATGTACTATCGGACCCCTCCGTCAGTCACACTCCGCTACAACAGCTGTAGCAAATGGACCCACCAAACCCTTCAGTGAAACAACCTCCGAACCCCTTCAGAGGTACCCCTTCGAATCAGAGGATGAAATATGTTAATCACTCATCACAGACTCCGAAACCATCCATTGGTTTCTCAATCTCCCCCTTGATGAGTGCATTGACAACCAAATTCAAGTTCAAGAAAATTTAAAAAATTTCAGCACACAAGTGATCATAAAAACTCAGAAAAGAGCCAAATCATGTCTCTTGATAAAAGAATTTTCCTCCCCCTTTCTTTTAAAAGAGTAAAAGCACCTCCGGAAAATCTTTCCCTTTGCAAGATAAAAATTCCCCCTTACTGCAGAGAACTCAAAAATTTCTCTCCCTTTGGCAATTCAAGCGTCAAGGAGCATTTAACAGATGCAAAGCTTCGAAATGGGTAGAAGTGCAAAGACATATAAAGCAAAAATATGCCAACTGTAATACCAATTTTCATGTGCTCAGCTCAATTTAACATGATCTAAAAGCATTATGAAAGCATGTGAGTTCATCATTTGGAAATAAAAGCATCACCACTCAATCAAGGTAACTAGACAAGTAAAAGTCAGGACTGCGCAAAGCTAGTCAATTTCTACTCTAGACAGACAAGTCCCATTCAAGTGGAGTTTGAAAGCAAACTTGATGGACAATGAATTTGCTGTTCTTTTCATAATGCCAGGGGTTATTTGTTCGTCTACCTTATACTTTCCAAGCAAGCCAAGCCTAGGCAAGAAAGCCATCAGAAGCTTAAGGCAGTGATTTTGGCATACACTAAATTATCCCAGTTCAGACCAAAGTGCAATGGTAAGCAGTCTAGAATAAAGTAGTGCGACAAACAAACCCACCTAGATCTTTTCATTTTGAGCATTCAAATCATGGATTTGGATTTTTTGTTAAGTGAACAATTTATTTAGCATTTGAAGAATATCCATGAGTAAGTAATATGATTTTTCAAGTTGCAATTTTTAGCATCCAGAGAAAATGATTCTTGCTATCAAGAAGATAAAAGATAGCTAAAGCAGTCCTGCCTAAACATGCTAGATTCAAGATTAAGCAGTGAGTATGGTTTGATTTTGGAAAAACAAAAATCATGCACAAAAAGTATCAGACATATTAAATAGAGCTAAGCTGACATGATTACATGAATTAAAACAAGGCATATTAGTGCAAAACATTTAAATGCAATTTCACACACAATGAGCAGATGCATATCATTAAAAATGTGCTCCCCTCACAAAATGCCGTAAGGGTGACAAATACCAAGTTCCCCACGCAAGTAGGTGAAACGAGAAGCATCAAGGGGTTTTGTGAAGATATCGGCTAGCTAGTGTTGGGTATCAACATATTGGAGTTCAATATCACCCTTCTCATTGTGATCTCTGAGAAAATGATATGGCACATCAATGTGTTTGGTTCTAGAATGCTGAACAGGGTTGTTTGCAATACAAATAGCACTAGTGTTATCACAGAAAAGTGGAACACTCTTATAATCTAACCCAAAATCCCGCAAAGTGGAAACCATCCACAAAATCTAAGAGCAACAGCTAGCTGCAACAATATATTCAGCCTTAGTCGTCGATTGTGCAATACTAGACTATTTGCGAGAAGACCAGAAAACCAGTGAAGTACCTAGAAAATGACAAGTACCGGAGGTACTTTTCCTATGAATCCTACACCCAGCAAAATCCGCATCGGAATAACCTTGAAGACACAAAGAAGAAGACGCTGAATACCAAATGCCAAATTCGAGGGTATGCTTGAGATACCTGAGAATACGCTTTACCGCTCGGCAGTGCGAAGCCCGTGGCGAAGCCTAAAAACGAGTGCACAGACACACTGTGAAGTGTATGTCCGGCCTCGTAGCAGTCAAGTAGAGGAGGGAGCCGATCATACTTCAGAACTTCTTCTGATCTACGACTTCTCCATCTTCGTCCGAATCCAATGCTACAGATGTAGCCATTGGAGTGGCGAGTGGCTTCGCATCAGCCATGTCGAACTTCTTGAGCAGGTCCTTGGTGTACTTCGTATGGTGGACGAATGTATCTTGTTTGATTTGTTTGATTTGCAAACCCGGGAAAAATGTGAGTTCGCCCATCAGAAACCATGGTTAAGAACATGAGTTTTATACTCTAGATGTGATGAGTGATTGTCAACGGAAGTCAAATAAGAGACATGAAGACATGTCGTGTCTGAGGCGCCTGTGACTCAGGTACACGGGCAGCGAGCGACAGCCGGGCAGAGGAGCCGCGGAGTCGGGCTGGACCAATCCGGGTACATGGGCTAGGAGCGACAGATGATCCACTGGTCTGTTGACTGGGTTTGACTCAGGTACACGGGCGGTAAGCGATTGCCGGGCTGAGGAAGCTCCGAGGTCGGGTCAGCCCAATCCGGCTACCCGGTGCGAAGACGGTGGACACTTTGTCAGTTTCAGCGCAAAACTGACAACCTATGATTATTTTGTTTTCAGGGTATTAATATTTAGTTTTTGAGTTCAGGATATTTTTATTTGAGTCAGGTGAGTTTTCTAAGAATATTTTAGTATTTTTCGGAATTTATTTTGGAGTCATTGTTAATTTAGCCTAGGGGTAAATTAGTCTTTTAATGTATTAGGAGTCGCCTATAAATAGGCCCCTATCCCCTTAGGGATAGATGACTGTTTTTCTTTTCGCTCAGATCAATCTACAGTCCAACTTTTAATTTTTTCATCGCCACAATTTCTTTCCCCGACAGCAGATTCATTCCAGGCGCCAGGTCGCCGACGCCAGCAGCGCATCGTGACTGCAGTCCAGGCGTTAGAGCCAGCTTTTGGCGCTGCATGCGTCTTCTGTTTGCGTGTGTGGCGTTCAGCGGCAGCCACAGCGGGCAGGCCCCACGGCAGGGAAGGTTTATTTCAGTGTGTTTCTCCAGGCCGTGGTTGTGGCGTGTGAATCCATAGCAAGCAACAGCACGCACCTACGGTGGCTAGGACCCCGACACCTTTTTGCCTCATCATCACACGGCTTCATCTGTGATTCACATATACTCCGCACAACAGCCAAATTAGGCGGGCCCCACCTTGATCTCAAACGTTGCAGTGCAGGCGGCGTGCCGTGCTGAGTGGCTTTGCGCAAGGCGGTGGCCCCACATGGCTGTTGCTGCACAGTTCCGCCAGGCGGAAGACTCCACAGCGCGCCGACGGTGTTCCACGACGAGGCGACAGCAGCACGGCGATGAGCACGAAGACGCAGGTAAGTTTTTAATCCCCTATATTTTAGTTGTTTAGTTAAACCAATATTTATCTATTTTTAATTAGCTAAAAAATCTGTTCAGAAATTTCGTGGTTAATTTAATTTGCCAAAATATTTTTAGTAATCGCATATTTTTATTTATATCTGTTTTATCTGCTTATATAAAAATTAAAGAAAAGTTTATTAGTCTCAGTAGTATTTTTAATTCTAGTCTTTACCTGAAATATTTTTAGTTTATTCCTGAATTAATTTTTGAATGATCCATATTTTATTCAGTTAATTAGTATTTTAGTTTTAGACTATAATTTGAACATTTTATTAAGATATTTAGTGTTTTTTATTACGACATTAAATATTTCTAGTACCCATTTTTATTTACTGCCGTGATTCTTTTTAGTTTAGCTTTAATATCATTTTGATTAGGATACCGATCATTTTTAGGTTAGACAATTTTAATTCCAGTAAATTTGCCTTGCTAATATTATTTGTCTGATTAAGTTTGTTTGGGTGTTGGGATTAGATCTTAGTCTAGCAAGAAATTTTTAGGCGCCCATTCACCCCCCCTCTGGTCAATACTTTCGGTCCTACAAGTTGTATCAGAGCAAGGTTAGGGTTTTCTCATATCTTAACTGATTCTAAACCTAGGTAGTGACCATGACGTCTTCTGGTAAAATCCCATCCCTAGAAGCTTTTGGCTACACTTATTGGAAGACTCGCATGCGAGCATACCTTATGAGCGAGAGCTCGGACATATGGGAGATTTGTGTTCATCCTACTTTCACCATAGTGACTATTGCTGCAGATCCTGCTGCAGATGTAATTGCCTAGCATCAAAACAATAGTAAAGCAGTGAACATTTTATTTTCTGGTCTAGGTCCTAGTGAGTTTGAGCGTGTTAGCCATCTCACCACTGCTCGAGAGATATGGGCTACCCTCCAGGCACACCATGAGGGGACAACTCAGGTCAAGGCTAGGCTCTACCATACCTACCTGCGTGAGTATGAAAATTTCTCACAGAAGCTGGGTGAGACTGTTGAGGCGTTGTTTGGTCGTTTTCAATCGATCATTAACAAGCTTCAAGTCAACAAGGCCGAGCGTGATCAGCTGGTCTCGGATCATGAACAGGCTCTTAAGGTACTCCATACCTTGGATCCTAAGATCTGGGAGATCAAGGTTTCTTCTATTATTGAGAGCGCGTCTTATGATACCTTGACTGTCGTAGAGCTTTTTAGTAAGCTTAAGGCCTCAGAGGTCGATATCCAGTTGAGATCAAATCTCACTGGTTCTGGCTCAAAGACCATGGCTCTTGCGACACCATATGCTAATCCTAATGCTATGAGTTGTACTGCCTTTTCCTTGATGTCTATCTCTGAGGAACAACTTGATACTCTATAAGATGATGATCTGTGTTTGTTTAACAACTGGGTGCGACGTGTCTATGATAAAAGAATGTTTAATAGACACGGCACAAAATCCGGATGCTTTGAGTGTGGTGATACATGTCATTTCATTGCTGACTGCCCCAAGCGGAGGAATTACAAGAAGGGAACCAGCGGCAACTCCTACGACTCCAACAAGTACGACAACTCAACGAAGGGCAAGCCCAAGACGAGATTCTTTCGAAAGGCATTGAAGGACTACAGGCGTGAGAACAAGAAGCAAGACAAGGCTTTCTTTGCCGAGATGGAGAAAAGCTACTCCAAGAGATCCTTGTCTTCCTCCTCATCTTCGAGTTCAAGTGATGAAGAGATCATGATCAGGAAGGGGAAGGACAGGGACGATCTGACGGACCTCTGTTTCATGGCCTTCGGGGACAAGCCGAAGAGACGCTCATGTGACAGCCAAAGGCCCCACAAGAGCTTCTGCTCAATGGCTCTTGGGGAGAAGAAAGAAAAGGACTCCTCCAATGACTCCAACGACGACGAAGATGAGAAGGTATCATCCTATGAACAAGAAGTTGTTAATTTACTAAAACAGAACCATCAGGAGTTGAAGTATCGGGAGAAACTGCTTATAGGGGATAAGAAGAGGATAGATGAGCTTGAGAGCGAGCTTGCCATGGCGAATGGCCAGATTGAGAGTCTGTCTTCTTCCCCTTGCTTGGGTGATAGTGGTGAGTGCCCTAACTGTGAGGTGCTGTTGTGTGACCTGACGACTCTTAAGTCCAGGTACACAGAGAGAGTAGATGAGAGAGACGCCTTGGCCACTGAGCTTGAGAATGCTCAGTAGGAGCTAAAAGATGCTCATGCCACTGTCGTCGCACCTTGTGTAGACTGCCCATCCCATTTAGCTAGTATAGCTGAGCTGAGAGCCAAGAGTGATGAGCAGTTGAGCGAGTTAGCTGGAGTGAGAGCTGAGTTGGAGCAGACTAAGCTAGAGCTTGAGACCTTGTCAGTTCCACCCACTGTTTGTGAGAACTGCTTGTCCATTAGAATGGAGTTGATCAAGCTAAAAGCTGAGAAGTCTGTTGAACTTGATAAAGAGTGTGAGATATGCTTGTCTCAGGTGGAGGTGTTAGCTTCCTTGAGAGAGGAGCTAGCTGATGTTCAGAACGAGAACTTTTACCTCCGTCAGATCCTGAGTTGGACTAGTGCCAGAGAGCCACAACTCGGCATGATGATCTAGTAGTTCAAGAGACGGGATGGGTTTGGGGTAGGTTACACCTATACCAAGGCTGATTTTGAGAGTGCCATTAGCCGAGCAATGGAGTGGAGTAAGATGACTCCTGAACAAAGATATCACAAGACGCATTCCACTGAGTCCTTTAAGGATAGTCAGCCCAAGGATGGAGTGTTCCGAGAACAACCTAAAGCTCCACCTAAGAAGCAGGTCTGAGTTCCAAAGCCTAAAACTCTCCACACTTCTCTTGATTCTTTACCTGGACCCTCTCACACCAAATATGCTACACCCAACACCACCAAGCCTAAGAATCCTAAGCCACAACAACATCCCAAGAAGCCTACCTATCACTGTGAGTTTTGTCAGAGAGACGGGCATCTTGAGGAGTTTTGCTTCAGGAGGAAGCGGGTTGAGCGAGCAGAGAGAGCTCGACGTGGGCAGGAGCAGTTCTACCAGCAGGGTGGTAGATAGAGAGTTCCTCGACGTAGAGAGAGGCTAGAAGCCAGGCCACGTCGTGTAGGTGGTGGTAGAGGAGACATGAATCCCCCCTTTGGCAATGCAAACATCAAGATAACAACATGTGATGTGAGGATGAAGTGTAAATGCAAGCTTCTGGAATATGATTAAGTCCAATTACAGTATAAAACAAGCATTTTCCTTGAACATTGTCCAGATGTATTGTATGACAAACTCAGATGAATACAGTCCAAACAACAGTATGAGCAAGCATTTTCTTGTTTTAGCAAATAAAAGCATCACTACTCGGACTAGCATACTAGACATGGCAAGGCTAGAGATGCAAAAGCTAACAAATACTAATCAGATAAGCATATCCCACTACAAGGAGCTTCAGCAAACTTGATATGCAATGAATTCAAACTTTTTGATGATTTTGTTTATTTTTTATTTTTATTTTATTTTTCATTTTTGTGCCAGGGGTTATTTGCATGTCAACCTTATGCTAACCGACCAAGCTAAGCCTAGGTTGAAACCATCAGAAACTTAAAGCATTGATCTTGATATACACTTCAATGTCCTAGTTCATACCAAAGTGTTATGGTAAGCAGTCTAGAACAAAGTAGTGCGACAATGCAAACCCACCTGGATCTTTTCAATTTAACACAACACATCATGAGTAACAATCATTTTCATTTCATTTTCATTCATTTCATTAATTTTTTCAGCACAATATTTTTTGATATGATCACGCTGTGTATTAGCATCTAAGTGAAAAGGACCTAGCTACCAGGTATGTAAAAGATAGCAAATGCACACAACCTATTCATGCTAGTTTCTAGACTAAGTAGTGATCATTTTCAAATTTTCACAAATAAAAGCCATGCTCAAGACAGATATCAGATGTATTCAAGCCAAGTGTAATCAACAGTATTAAAGACAATATTCCAAATGCATAATAAAGCATGTACTTGTAAAAGCTATTAGTCATATTACAGAAGTTTATGCAGTGCAACACAAGTCCACCTCACAAGATGCCATAGGGATGACAAATACCAAGCTCTCCTCTCAAAAATGCAAAGCATGAAGCATCAAGAGGCTTGGTAAAAATATCTGCAAGCTAGTTCTGGGTAGCAACAAAGCGCAAATCAATATCTCCCTTCTCGTTGTGATCTCTTAAGAAATGATAACGCACATCAATGTGTTTGGTCCTAAAATATTGTACTAGGTTGTTTTCTAAGTTAATCGTGCTAGTGTTATCACAAAACAGTGGAACACCCTTAAAATCCTACCCAAAATCCCGTAAAGTAGAAATTATCCACAAAATCTATGCACAACAACTAGCGGCAACTACATATTCAGCCTCAGCTTTAGACTGTGCAATGCTAGACTGTTTGCGAGAAGACCAACAAACAAGAGAAGAACTTAGAAAATGGCAAGTACCAGATGTACTTTTTCGATCAATTCGACAACCAGCAAAATCAGCATCTGAAAAACCTCTCAAGCATAATAATGAAGATGATGCAGAATACCAAATGCCAAATTCAAGAGTATGCTTGAGATACCTTAGTATGTGCTTGATAGCTTGACGATGTAAAGCCCTTGGAGAAGCCTAAAAACGAGCGCACAAACATACTACAAAGTGTATGTCCGGCATCATAGTCGTCAAGTAGAGGATGGAGCCGATCATGCTCCGGAAGTCCTTCTGGTCCACTTCTTCTCCATCTTCATCCGGGTCTAGTGCAACTGAAGTACCCATTGGGGTAGCAAGTGGTTTTGCATCAGTCATGTCAAAGTGTTTTAACAGGTCTTTAGTGTACTTTGTCTGATGTACAAAGGTTCCTTGTTTGCTTTGCTTGATTTGCAAACCAAGGAAGAAGGTCAGCTCGCCCATCATCGATATTTCGAATTCCCTTCTCATAGAATCAGCAAACTCGACCACAAGAGTATGAGATGATCCACCAAAAATTATGTCATCAATATATATATGAACAAGTAATAAATCTTTGCCATACATAAGAGTGAAGGTCTTATCAATAGAGCCTATTTTGTCCCCGTGCTCAATCAAGAAGTTCCTAGGAAGATCGTACCAAGCCCTAGGATCTTGCTTGAGCCCATATAAAGCTTTGTGAAGTTTAAAGACTCTATGGGGGTACTTGGTCTATTCAAAGCCTGGGGGTTATTTGACATACATATCTTCTCCTATGAAACCATTAAGGAAAGCACTTTATACATCAATTTGAAAAAGCTTGAAACCTCGAGACGATGCAAAAGCAAGAAAAATCCAAATGGCTTCAAGTCAAGCTACCAGAGCAAAAGTTTCTCCAAAATCAACCCCCTCGACTTGAGTATAACCTTGAGCCACAAGTCTAGCCTTGTTTCTCACTATAGACCCATCCTCCCCTATTTGTTTTTGAAAATCCATTTTGTACCAATGATATGAATGTTAGGGGGTGGATCAACAAGAATCCAGACTCGATTTCTATCAAAATTTTCCAACTCTTCATGCATGGCATTGATCCAACTTGCATCAGATAAAGCGTGACTAACATCTATTGGCTCAAAAGTAGCAACAAATGCAGATTCAACAAAGTGAGCATGAGATCGTGTTACCCTTTCATTTAGCTCACCGATGATCTGCTCATGGGGATGTATTCTCTTAATCTGAAGTGGTGATTCTCTTTGTGATAAAATCTCCCCTCAACTCTTGTCATATTTTTCTCCAAGCTTGCTGAGGTTGATGCTTCAGGCCCTCTTGCTGAAGTAGATGATGTTTCTGGAAATGTCATAGTTTGAGGTTGTGGTATATTTTCATTATCTTCAACATCTGATGAATCTTCTTCCTCAAAGATTGTTTCACTCATATCATGCTCACTCGCAAGTTCAAAAGAGGAACTTACACATGGAGATGTCTCATCAAAGGTTACATCGCAATATTCAACAACAGTGTTAGTATCAAGATTGAAGACACGATAAGAGTGTCCATGCAAAGAATAGCCCAGAAAAATACCATCAGACGCACGCGACTCAAATTTGTCAAGGTTACCACGTTTTAGAATGAAACACCTACATCCAAAAACTTTTCAGTAATCTTGGGCTTCCTTCCAAAACATAGTTCATAAGATGTTAAATTCAACAATGAGGGCAAAAAGATCTTGTTGGAGATGTAAAAAGTAGTACTTATGGCTTCAGCCAAAAATTCCTAGGAGTCCTATGCTCGTTGAGCATCGTCCTAGCCATCTCCACAAGAGTGTGGTTTTTCCTCTCAACAACTCCATTTTGTTGAGGAACCCGTGGAGCAGAAAACTTATGCTCAATGCCATGCTCAAGGCCAAAATCAGCAAAGCAACTATTGTTGAACTCGGTGCCGTTATCACTTCTAATTGCTTTCATTGCACCAGGGAGTTCATTGAATAGTCTAAAAGCTAAGCTCTGAAAGTGTGAAAATACTTCATCCTTTCTTACAAGAAAGAAGATTCAAGAGTAACGGGAGTAGTCATCCACCACGACAAGGACATACCATTTACCACCTGAAGAACTAACCAAGGGAAGGACCTACAATGTCCATATGAAGAAGCTCTCTGGGTTGTTCAGTCATCACCATATTAATGGGTGAATGAGAGACGACAACCATCTTTCTAAGTCGACAAGGAGCACAAACAAGGTTCTTCTCAAATTTGAGCTTGGGCAATCCTCGGATTAGTCCTAGGGCACTCAATTGAGCAAGAAAATAAAAGCTCATATGCCCTACTCTCCTATGCCACATACAGAGCTCAAAAGATGGTTCAACAAGAAGGCAATGAGAAGAACCAAATGAATCAGAAAAATTCACTCCAAAAACTCTCCCAACTTTTGAAATCTTGCAAATAAAAGCGCCAGAAGAATTAAGTACTTGAGAGGTATCACGTCCAAAGTGTACCTCAAAACCCTCATCAAGTAACTGAGATACGGAAAGCAAGTTGTATCTCAAATCTTCAACCAAAGCAACATTTTTGAGAGTGAAGTTTTCATTGATCTTAATCGTACATTGGCATTTCACTCTACTTCTTCGATTGTTTCCAAAAGTGATGTATTCTCATTGTTTGGTCAAGGTGAAGCTAGAGAACCATGATGACTTTCCGGTCATGTGGCGTGAACAACCGGAATTTATGATCCACTTGTTCTCCAGGCCTTCATCCTTTCTCTACACAGAACAAGAAGAACAGAAGACTATGCAGGATATGATTCATGATGATAAAAGCGAGGTCTACTTTTAAAGTAAGAGCCTGCAAAGAGATGAGGTCTCCCGAAATGACGTGGACCAAAACCACTAACACATGGTATAACATCATATGAAGCATGATGTGAACCATGATGGGTAAAGTCACTCATGCAACCACGAGGTGCCTCAAAATCAGAATGAAAGTGATAATCACACTCATGTATACCTAAAGATGGGTAATACATGTCCTGAAAGTTCATCACTTGGGCACGTCATTCATCCTTGATACGTCTAAAACAAAAACTAATAAAATGACCTACTCGTTGATAATAAGAACAATGATAAACTTTCTTGGGAGTAGGTGCATAGGTTTCAGGTGCAAATCTTAGAGTTTTTATGAGTTTCTACTTGGAGTCTATATCTTTGGTGGTGGTATAGTTTTCTTTGTAGGTTTGGTAGGATTCTTGGCTTTCTGAGTGGTGTCTAACTAGGCTCTCTCTTTCTCAAGGGTAGTAGGTGGAGTGAACACAGTTCTGCTCGAAGTATTTGGTGTAGTTCTCTCATAACCCAACCCTAGAGCTAACCCTACCCTGTCAGCACACATTTTTGTTTTAGCCAAAAGCAAATCCATTTTACCCTTCCTTTCGGTACACTTATCCACCATGGAAAGAAGATAATCATTCTCACACTTAAGTTTTTCGACTTGCATTCTAGCAAAGTTGAGTTGGTCCTTAAGGGTGATGCAGGTGGAACATGTCGATTGCACATCCTTAGAACACTCAACACTCTCCAATCTAGCCTTAAGTTCATCAACATGCTTATCCCTCAAATTAATGCTTTCAACAAGTAAAGGACAATCCATGCATTCATTGATGACAACAGGACTAGACTCCACCTCCAAAAGTTGCCTCTGAGCAATTTCAAGTTTTTCAATATTTTGAGCATGAATCAGACAGAGCTGAGCAAGTTTGTTCATAACAACAAGACAAGACTCACATTCATCATTTTTAGACTTAGACTTCAGCATGACAAGTGTTGGACCGGAAACGGCGACCAGAGGGGGGTGAATGAGAGCTTTTAAAATTTCGGGCTAAAAACTAGCCTTCGGTTTGGTTCTGTCTTCTGCGGAACAGGCTTCGAACACAACCTTCGAAGGTCTGGTTCGGAGGTACTTCGACAGCTCCGAACACAGGCTTCACAGGAGCAAAAGTTCGAAGCCAAGAAGACTTTGCTCCACTCACTACCCTCGAAAATCTACTCTGCTAAGTCAGTGCAGGCTCAGCACACAGGGTGGTTCGAGCAGGCTTCGCACTTCACCCTTCGCAAGAGTGGACAGCCCTCTGAGGACTTCGACCAAGTACTTGGCAGCAACAACGGGTGATGTGCTTCGTACACGAAGGTCTACACGCACACAAACAGACTTCGCTAAGGGCTTCGACACAAGAAGTAAAACGGGCCTCGATTAGGGCTTCGCTAGTAATCTGTGAGGTCTGGCCTCAAGTTACACAGAGCGACAGCACGCTGAAAGACACACTTCGCACAAAGACAACCTTCGCCTAGACAGGCTTCAGTGCACTATAACTAGCGAGGTATGTAAGGCGAGCTCAAGCAAAAAGCACAAAGAAGCAGGGCTTCGCCGCTTGAACAAGGAACACAAAAAGATTGAACTCTGGATGAATACAGCGAGGAATGTGGCTACAGGAGCTCAACAGTAAATGCTCAAAGTGTTAAATGTTACCTACCGAGCCCCATATTTATAGCCCACAGTTCACCCAAAGGAAATGACTACACTACCCCTAGGGTTTACAAAGGATTTGTCCCTACAGAACTAAGGGGTACAAAAGGTAGTCCACCTTTATTCTGGAGGCTTCTCTGTCAGCTTTGCAGAGGGGACAGCGTCAGCTTTTTGCAGAGCAGACAGTGTCAGCCTTTGTAGTCTTTGACCTTCTGCAGCCTCCCTTCGCACGCGAGGGTGCGGTAGCTTCGGCGAGAAGCCTTGAGCCTGGTGGCCTTCTCTTCGCCGAAGATAGCCTCCGATACATTGACGGTTTTGAGCCGAAGCCATCAAAGCCCTTGGGCCTTCGCACCAACACCTCCGGAGTGGACCACCACGGCTTCGCAGCTTCACCCAGCTCGAACTCCGTCAGTCCGTGTACCGAAGCCATGCAGGCCGAAGCACCTCAAGTCAACCTCGCTCCGGAGCTAGCCTCGCTCCGAAGCCTTCCTCACTCCGAAGCCCCACCTTCGGAGTACCACCCTTCGAAGTCCCTCGTTCGTCCAAGGCCTCCGCATGAAGCATTCCATGAGCACTTCGTCGCAGTGCCTCTCCCCGAGCACACTCCTCGACGAGTCTCACCCGGACCATGCCTTCGATGCGCCTCGACTTCTGAGACCTTCGTCGGGCAACCTTCGAGCGTCTCCCTCCGGAGCACACTTCGAACTCCTTGCCTCTGCAGAGGACTTGATCCATCCAACTCCGAAGTCACTCCATCCGGAGTACCTTCGAAGTGCCTCACCTCCGAGGACTTTGTCTCGGAGTACCTTCAGCCGGAACCACACTCCGCACTCTCTGCCTTCACCTGGCACGCCTCGACCCGAGGTTCGACCCGGACCCCCTTCGCAGCCACCGTGACGGAGCTCCCCGCTCCCCTGGCATCAAGCCTCCCGCTTGACCCAGGTTCACCTGCTGCGAACCTTGTCCGTCGCCTCCGAAGTCCCTGCGCACCACAGACAAGCAGACAAGTGTATCCAGTACTCCGGAGACCTCTCCGGGTAAGCACCCTCTGGCACACACTCCGGTGTACCGCCCAAAGTACCGAAGCCCTCGGTACACACCCAGTCATCGTGTACTGTCGGACCCCTCCGACAAGCACACTCCGCTGCACAGCTGCAGCAACCACCCACCGAACACCCTTCGGTGAGACCACCTCTGAACACCCTTCGGAGATACAACCTCCGAAACCCCTCCGGAGGTACAGCCTCCGAACACCTTCGGAGGTCCAACCTCCGGACACCCTTCGGAGGTACCCTTCGAACAGAGAGTAAAAAGCCTGTCAATCACTCATCACAAACACTGAAACCAACCCTTGGTTTCTCAATCTCCCCCTTGATGAGTGCATTGACAACCAACTTTAAAGACCATGAAAATTTAAAAAATTTCAGCACACAAGTGACCATAAAAACTCAGAAAAGAGCCAAATCATGTCACTTGACAAAAGAATTTTCCTCCCCCTTTCTCAAAAGAATAAAAAGCCCCTTCAGCAAATCTTCCCTTTCTCAAGATAAAAACTCCCCCTGAGTTAAGTTTTCCTTTGGCAATAAAGAACCTTTTCCCCCTTTATGTCAAATGTTCTCCCCCTTTGAAAATTATACCCCTTTGCGGCAGAGAACGAAGCAAGTCTCCCCCTTTAGGAATTTCTCCCCCTTTGGCAATGCAAGCATCAAGGAGCATGTAAAAGATGCAAAGCTTTGAATTGAGCAGAATTGCAAAGACATATGAAGCAAAAATATGCCAACAATAACACCAATGACCATGGGCTCAACTCAAGTTAACATTCTCTAAAAACATGATGAAGCATGTGATTTGATCATTTTTAAAGTAAAAGCATCACCACTTAGTCAAGGAGACTAGACTAGTAAAAGCAAGGACTGCGCAAATCTAGTCAATTTCTACTCCAGACAGACAAGTCCAGTTCAAATGGAGCATGGAAAGCAAACTTGAGAAACAATGAATTTTGTTCTGTTCTTAGTGCCAGGGGTTATTTGTTTGTCCACCTTATACTGTCCAATCAGGCCAAGCCTAGGCATGAAAACCATAAGAAGCTTAAGGCAATGATTTTGGTATACACTACACTATTCCAGTTCAGACCAATGTGCAATGGTAAGCAGTCTAGAATAGGGTAGTGCGACAAACAAACCCACCTGGATCTTTTAACTTAAAGCATGCAGATCATGGAATTTTTGATTTTAACCAAGTGAACCAATTGTTTGGTACTTTATGAATATCCATGAAGATTTAGAACAATTTTTCAGTTTGCAATTTTTAGCATCCAAAGAAAAGGTGTCTTGCTATCAAGCAGATAAAAGATAGCTAAAGCAGTCCTGCCTAAACATGCTAGATTCAAGACTAAGCAGTGAGCATAATTTGATGTTGAAAAGAAAACATCATGCACATGAATGTTTCAGATGAATTAAAAGAGCTGAGCTGTCATGATTTCATGAATTATAAGCAGGCATATAAGTGCAAAAGATGTAAATGCAATTTCAACACAATTTAGCAAAGGCACATTCATCTAAAACAGCTCCCCCTCACAAAATGCCGTAAGGGTGACAAATGCCAAGTTCCCCACGCAAGTAAGCAAATCGAGAAGCATCGAGGGGTTTTGTAAAAATGTCGGCAAGCTGGTGTTGGGTATCAACATATTGAAGTTCAATATCACCCTTCTCATTGTCATCTCTGAGAAAATGATATCTCACATCAATGTGTTTGGTTCTGGAGTGCTGAACCGGGTTGTTTGCAATACAAATAGCGCTAGTGTTATCACAGAAAAGTGGAACACTCTTATATTCTAACCCAAAATCCCGCAAAGTGGAAACCATCCACAAGATCTGAGAGAAACAGCTAGCTGCAGCAACATATTCGGCCTCAGCCGTCGATTGTGCAACACTAGACTGTTTGCGGGAAGACCAGCAAACCAGTGAAGTACCCAGAAAATGACAAGTACCCGAGGTACTCTTCCTATCAATTCTACACCCAGCAAAATCCGCATCGGAATAACCTCGAAGACATAAAGATGAAGATGCTGAATACCATATGCCAAATTCAAGGGTGTGTTTGAGATACCTTAAGATGCGCTTTACCGCTTGGCGGTGCGAAGCTCGTGGTGAAGCCTGAAAACGAGCGCACAGACACACTGCGAAGTGTATGTCCGGCCTCGTGGCAGTCAAGTAGAGGAGGGAGCCGATCATGCTCCGGAACTCCTTCTGATCTACGGCTTCTCCATCTTCGTCAGGGTCCAATGCTACAGAAATAGCCATTGGAGTGGCGAGGGGCTTCGCATCGGACATGTCGAACTTCTTGAGCAGGTCCTTGGTGTACTTTGTCTGGTGGACGAAAGTACCTTGTTTGCTTTGCTTGATTTGCAAACCAAGGAAAAAGGTGAGTTCACCCATCATTGACATTTCAAATTCCCTGCTCATGGTATCTGCAAACTCGGCAACCAAAGCATGAGAAGAGCCACCAAAGATGATATCATCCACATAAATCTGAACTAGGAGGAAATCTTTGCCATGCTTGAGAGTAAACAAAGTTTTATCAACAAAGCCCATCAAATACCCTCGCTCAAGCAGAAAAGACTTAAGTCTATCATACCACGCCCGAGGGGCCTGCTTGAGACCATAAAGAGCCTTATGAAGTTTAAGGACTTTATGTGGGTACTTGGGGTTTTCAAAACCAGGAAGTTGTGTTACATAAACATCTTCACCTATGAAGCCATTAAGAAAAGCACTTTTGACATCCATTTGATAGAGTTTGAATCCCCGGGATGTCGCAAAGGCAAGCAAAATCCTAATGGCCTCAAGGCGAGCAACAAGTGCAAAAGTTTCAGTAAAATCAATTCCTTCTAGTTGAGAAAAGCCCTGAGCTACAAGTCTAGCCTTGTTTCTAACTATAGTCCCATCCTCCCCTTGTTTGTTTTTGAAAATCCATTTTGTTCCAATGAAATGAACATTTGGTGGAGGATCAACTAAAGTCCAGACTTTGTTTCTCTCAAAATTTTCAAGCTCTTCATGCATGGCATTGATCCAACTAGAATCAGAAAGTGCATGACTAACATCTAAGGGCTCGAAAGAAGCAACAAAAGCGGAATCAATGAAATGAGCATGAGAACGTGTTACCCTTTGATTAAGCTCACCAATGATCTGCTCGGGAGGGTGCATCCTTTGAACATGATGTGGAGCCTCGCGGCGAGATGCAGTCTCACCCTCAACTTGTGCGTTGAAGTGGTCCAAGATGACCGATGTTGAGGTAGTCGCTTCGGGACCTCGTGCCGAAGTAGTTGAAGTGGGGTCAGCTTCGGGGGTTGATGTCGAGGGAAGTAGGGGTTCATCCTCGAATTCTCCGGGATCTTCTTCTTCGAATAAGGTCTGTTCCATGTCGTGTTCATTTGCCTGTTCAAAAGCAGAACTAACAGAGGGGGTTGATTCATCAAAAGTCACATCACATGACTCGATGACAGTGTTAGTCTCCAAGTTATAAACACGATAAGAATGACCATGAGTAGTGTAACCCAAAAAGATCCCGTCAGAAGAGCGCGACTCAAATTTATCCAAGTTACCACGTTTTAGGATAAAGCAGCGACAGCCAAAAACTCGAAGATGAGTAACCTTGGGCTGTCTCCCAAAACGCAGCTCATAAGATGTCAAATTTAAAATTGAGCGCAAGAAGATTCGGTTTGAGATGTAACAAGCAGTGTTCATGGCCTCAGCCCAGAATTTTCTAGGAGTCCTATGCTCATCAAGCATCGTCCTAGCCATCTCAACCAAAGTGCGGTTCTTCCTCTCAACAACACCGTTCTGTTGAGGAACCCGCGGAGCAGAGAATTGATGTTCTATGCCATGCTCCATGCAAAAGTCAACAAAGAGACTGTTTTTGAACTCAGTGCCATTATCGCTTCGAATGAATTTTAATGCACCAGGGAGTTCAGTAAAAAGTCTCAAAGCCAAGCTCCGAAAGTGTGAAAACACTTCATCCTTGCTGGCAAGAAAGAAGACCCAAGAGTAGCGAGAGAAATCGTCGACAATAACTAATACATACCACTTGCCGCCTAAAGAACTAACTCGAGAAGGACCTACAGTGTCCATATGGAGAAGTTCTCCGGGTTGTTCAGTCATCACTGTGGTGACTGGCGAATGCGAAGCAGCAATCATTTTTCCATGTCGACAAGGAGCGCAAACTAAATTCTTCTCAAACTTGAGCTTAGGCAATCCTCGGATCAGACCTAGGGTGCTCAGACGAGCGAGCAACTCAAAGCTCATATGCCCTAGTCTCCTATGCCACTTCCAAAGCTCAGAAGTCGAATGTGCAACAAGGTAGTGAGAAGAACCAGATGACTCTGAGAAATCAGCTCCAAAAACTCTCCCAACTCTAAAGATCTTACACACCACAACGCCATCAGAATTGAGCACTTGCGAAGTATCGTGATGGAATCGCACTTCGAAGCCCTCATCAAGCAACTGAGATACAGACAGCAAATTGTATCCCAGGTTTTCAACCAAAGCAACATCTTTGAGAGTGAAGTTCGAATTAATTCTTACCACACCTTTACCTTTCACTCTACTCCTTCGATTGTTTCCGAAGGTGATATGTTCCCTTTGCTTGGTTGTGGTGAGGCTGGAGAACCAAGCTGCATCTCCGGTCATGTGGCGCGAACAACCGGAGTCCATGATCCACGTGCCCTCCAAGCCTCGATCTGTCGCCTACACATGATAAGAATATCTCGATCGCTCAGTGCTGGGGTCAGTGAAATAATGACGAGGCATCCAGCACTGAGTGACGCGAGTAGTAGGCACAGTAAAAGTAGACGGTCTACGCACATAATAATCAGAATAATGCAAAGTGCGAGGTCTACCTACATGCTGTGATCGAACAACATGTCGAGGTCTCCTACTCTGATGAGGTACAAAGCTACTCGCCCGGGGTCTACCACCATATGGAACATGGTGAACACCTCGGGGAGCAAAACCTCTCCGAGAAGCGCGAGGAGCCTCAAAAGCAGGACGATAGTAAAACTCAGACTCATGCATACCTAAAGATGGGTAATGCATGTCCTGGTAACTCATCGCCTGAGAGCGTCGCTCATCCTTGATGCGACGAAAACAGAACCCAACCAAATGACCCGCCCGCTGACAGTAAGAACAGTGAAACACTCTCCTAGGGGCACTCTCATGGGTCACAAGAGTGACTCTCACAGGCTCCTTGGGCTTCTTCTGTGTGATTTTCTTAGGAGGGATTTTCTTGGCAGGAGGTGTGGTTTTCTTTGGTGGTTGGGTAGGCTTTTTGGCTGATGGGGTGTCTAACAGAGCTCTCTCTTTCTCTAGGGTAGTGGGAGAGGTAAAAACAGTTTTGGTCTTACTATCTGAAGGTATCCTCTCAAAACCCAAACCTAGAGATACCCCTGCTCTATCAGCACACAACTTGGTCTTGGCCAAGAGCAAATCCATCCTACCCTTTCCCTCAGTGCATTTATTAACCACGGAAAGGAGGTATTCATTTTCAGACATGAGGTTTTCAGCTCGCTCTCTAACAGTGCCTAGCTGGTCCTTAAGGGTAATGCAAGTGTCACAAACAGGTTGCACATCCTTAGAACTACCGGCCCTCTCCAATCTAGCCTCTAAATCATGAACATGCTTATCACGTAAATTAATGCTTTCGCGCAATAAAGAACAGTTCATGCAATCTATAACATCATGAGGTCTAGAATCCAGCTCCAAAAGCTGCTTCTGTGCAGTCTCAAGCTCAGAAAGAGTTTGAGCATGAACAGAACGCAACTGAGCAAGCTCACTCATGACAACAGAACAGGACTCACATTCAGCATCATCAAATTTAGACTTAAGCAGGGTATATTCAGTAGAAATAGTTTCTAGTCTAAGTCTAAGGTCTTTTCTTTCTCTAGCGGCTTGCACAAGTAATCTATCCTGACCAAGCACTACTTCATTCAGATCATCTAATTTAATTAGTAGCTGGTCAGATGATAGTGTTACCTCAGATGAGTCAAGCTCATCGCCGCTGTGATCGCTGTCGGCCATGAAGCAAAGGCCGGTGAAGTCTCGTCCCTTCTTGTCCTTCTTTTCCTCCTTCCTTGGGGACTCCTCCTCCTCAGAGCTCGACTCCTCAGTTGAGGAAGTGTCGATGTCGCTGAGAGCAGCAACAAAGGCTCTGGAAGCGGCCTTGGCTACTTTCTTAGCCATCTTGCCGTGCTTTCCCTTCACAAAGGGTTTCCTCTCCTTCTTGTGGTATTTAGGGCGCTCACTCTCATCTCTCTTCTTGAGTTTTGGGCAATTGGCCTTAATGTGAGAGGTGTCGCCACATTCATAGCAACCACTAAAATCACTTCTCCTCTGATCCCGTCTTTCATGATGAAAACGGGTGAACCTCCGGGCAATGAGAGCAAGCTCATCATCATCTAGAGTGTCCACCTGCTCCTTTGTGACGGAGACCAGGGAGGACAAAGCAAAACCATCTGCCAGAACACAAGTCCCAGAAGTGCTTGGTTCTGCAGTGGTGCCACGGCTAGTGCTAGAAACCAATGCCAATGGCTGTGGCAAAGAGCTTCTGTGCACTACAAGAGATGCCTTGGCAATCTCTGTGGACTTCAGCTTGCTAAAGAGTTCATCACAGGTCAAAGTGTCATAGCCTGCGGACTCCTCAATGCTGGATATCTTTACTTCCCATATGCTACGGTCAAGAGCATAGAGAAGCTTGATAGCCCTATCGTGATCACTGTAAGCAAGCGTCCCGTTGGACCGCAAGTTACTCACTATCGCATCAAAGCGAGAAAACATAGCATCTATAGATTCACCAGGTGCCTGCACAAACAGCTGGTACTGTTGGTTGTATGTGCTTTGGTGCCTGGCCTTAATCTGAGTAGAGCCCTCATGAAAGACAGTGAGAGTTGTCCAAATCTCCCTAGCAGTCCTAAGGTGCTGCACCCTATCGAACTCACTTCTACTCAAACCGATGAACAGTATATTTCTTGCCTTGGAGTTGGCATTATATTGATCCTTCTCAGTCTGAGAGGTGCGAGTCTCAGGGATGGAGTATTGTGAGTCCACAATCTCCCAAATTGCATTTCCTTGGCTTAACAAGTAAGCCTCCATGCGCACCTTCCAGTATGCAAAATCTGTCCCATCGAACAGAGGAATTTTACTGCCTCTATCCATGTTGCCAACAGATCACAAAACCGGTTAAGGTCAACTGGTGATCTTAACCCGCTCTGATACCAATTGTTGGACCGGAAACGGCGACCAGAGGGGGGGTGAATGGGAGCTTTTAAAATTTTGGGCTAAAAACTAGCCTTCGGTTTGGTTCTGTCTTCTGCGGAACAGGCTTCGAACACAACCTTCGAAGGTCTGGTTCGGAGGTACTTCGATAGCTCCGAACACAGGCTTCGCAAGAGCAAAAGTTTGAAGCCAAGAAGACTTCGCTCCACTCACTACCCTCGAAAATCTACTCTGCTAAGTCAGTGTAGGCTCCGCACACAGGGTGCTTCGAGCAGGCTTCGCACTTCACCCTTCGCAAGAGTGGACAGCCCTCTGAGGACTTCGACCAAGTACTTGGCAGCAGCAACGGGTGTTGTGCTTCGTACACGAAGGTCTACACGCACACAAACAGACTTCGCTAAGGGCTTCGACACAAGAAGTAAAACGGGCCTCAATCAAGGCTTCGCTAGTAATCTGTGAGGTCTGGCCTCAAGTTACACAGAGCGACAGCACGCTGAAAGACACACTTCGCACAAAGACAACCTTCACCTAGACAGGCTTCGGTGCACTATAACTAGCGAGGTATGTAACGCGAGCTCAAGCAAAAAGCACAAAGAAGCAGGGCTTCGCCGCTTGAACAAGGAACACAAAAGATTGAACTCTGGATGAATACAGCGAGGTATGTGGCTACAGGAGCTCAACAGTAAATGCTCAAAGTGTTAAATGTTACCTACCGAGCCCCCATATTTATAGCCCACAGTTCACCCAAAGGAAATGACTACACTACCCCTAGGGTTTACAAAGGATTTGTCCCTACAGAACTAAGGGGTACAAAAGGTAGTCCACCTTTATTCTGGAGGCTTCTCTGTCAGCTTTGCAGAGGGGACAGCGTCAGCTTTTTGCAGAGCAGACAGTGTCAGCCTTTGCAGTCTTTGACCTTCTACAGCCTCCCTTCGCACGCGAGGGTGCGGTAGCTTCGGCGAGAAGCCTTGAGCCTGGTGGCCTTCGCTTCGCCGAAGATAGCCTCCGATACATTGACGGTTTTGAGCTGAAGCCGTCAAAGCCCTTGGGCCTTCGCACCAACACCTCCGGAGTGGACCACCACGGCTTCGCAGCTTCACCCAGCTCGAACTCCGTCAGTCCGTGTACCGAAGCCATGCAGGCCGAAGCACCTCAAGTCAACCTCGCTCCGGAGCTAGCCTCGCTCCGAAGCCTTCCTCACTCCGAAGCCCCACCTTCGGAGTACCACCCTTCAAAGTCCCTCCTTCGTCCAAGGCCTCCGCATGAAGCATTCCATGAGAACTTCGTCGCAGTGCCTCTCCCCGAGCACACTCCTCGACGAGTCTTACCCGGACCATGCCTTCGATGCGCCTCGACTTCTGAGACCTTCGTCGGGCAACCTTCGAGCGTATCCTTCCGGAGCACACTTCGAACTCCTTGCCTCCGCAGAGGACTTGATCCATCCAACTCCGAAGTCACTCCATCCGGAGTACCTTCGAAGTGCCTCACCTCCGAGGACTTTGTCTCAGAGTACCTTCAGCCGGAGCCACACTCCGCACTCTCTGCCTTCACCTGGCACGCCTCGACCCGAGGACCGACCCGGACCCCCTTCGCAGCCACCGTGACGGAGCTCCCCGCTCCCCTGGCATCAAGCCTCCCACTTGACCCAGGTTCACCTGCTGCGAACCTTGTCCGTCGCCTCCGAAGTCCCTGCGCACCACAGACAAGCAGACAAGTGTATCCAGTACTCCGAAGACCTCTCCGGGTAAGCAACCTCCGGCACACACTCTGGTGTACCGCCCAAAGTACCGAAGCCCTCAGTACACACCCAGTCATCGTGTACTGTCGGACCCCTCCGACAAGCACACTCCGCTGCACAGCTGCAGCAACCACCCATCGAACACCCTTCGGTGAGACCACCTCCGAACACCCTTCGGAGATACAACCTCCGAAACCCCTCCGAAGGTACATCCTCCGAACACCTTCGGAGGTCCAACCTCCGAACACCCTTCGGAGGTACCCTTCGAACAGAGGGTAAAAAGCCTGTCAATCACTCATCACAAACACTGAAACCAACCCTTGGTTTCTCAACAAGTTCAGTGGAAATAGATTCAAGTTTGGATTTGAGTTCCTTTTGTTTTTTAACAGCAAGTTTGAGTAATCTATCATAAGAGATGACAACATCATGTAATTCAACATTTTGAACAAGAAGCTGGTCACGGGATAGACTTACCTCAGATGAGTCTAGCTCATCGCTGCTATGAATGTCATCGGCCATGAAGCAATGGCCGGTGAAGTCTTTTGTCGTCTTCTCCTTCTTTAATTAATTCTTGGATGGCTCCTTCTCATCCGAGCTTGGCTCCTCACTTGATGTACTGTCGATGTTGCTGAGCGTGGCCAAAAAAGCTCTGGCTACTTTTTTAGCCAATTTTCTGCGTTTTCCCTTGAATAAGGGTTTCTTGTCTCTTTTCTGGTGTTTGTGCTCATTTTCATTCTTCACTTTTAGTTTTGGGCAATTATCTTTGATATGATTAAGATCTCCACACTCAAAACATCCTCGAGAACCTCCTCTCCTTTGATCTTGTCTATCATTATAGAATCGGTTGAACTTTTGGACTATGAGAGCAAGATCCTCATCGTCCAATGTGTCCACCTGTTCTTTAGTGATAGAGACCAACGAAGATAAGGCAAAACCTCCAAAGAAAGCACAAACTCCAGAACCACCAGAAAGATTACCTCTAGATGAGGTTCCATTGCTAGAACTGGAAACTAGTGCCATGGATTGTGGCAAAGAGTTCCCAATTCCAGAACGAGATGCCTTGGCAATCTCGATTGACTTAAGCTTACTAAAGAGCTAGTCGTAAGTCAAAGTGTCATAGCTTGCCGACTCTTCAATACTAGAGATCTTCACCTCACATATGCTACGATCATGATACGAATAAGCTAAAGTCCCAATGGAGCGCAAGTTATTCACAATCCCATCAAATCGAGCAAACATGGCATCTACAGATTCACCAGGGCCTAGCACAAACATTTGATATTCTTGATTATATGTTCTTTGGCACCTAGCTGTTGGGGGAATAAGTTTTCCCTTGAATAGAGGCCAAATGACATCAGTCTCCGTAGGCCTCTGGGCCGGAGCCAGACACTGTCGAAGCAAATTCCCATCTGCCGAAGTTATCTCCAAGCAGCAATCAGTCCAAGACCTCTGGGCTCCCTTCAGAGTCATTCGGAGGTCAGGTCTCCAAGTTCCCTTCGGAGTCCTCTGGAGGTCAGTCCTCTTAGCTCCCTTCGGAGCCTGGCCTCTGAGCTCCCTTCGGAGCCTAGCCTCCGAGCTCCCTTCAGAGTCCTCTAGATCCAAGCTTCCGAGCTCCATTCAGAGTTAGCCTCCAAGCTCCCCCCGAAGCCAGGTCTCCAAGCTTCCTTCGGAGCTCTCTTCGGAGTTAACCTCCGAGCCCCTTTCGAAGCTAGCCTCCTGGCTCCCTTCGAAGGTAACCTCCGGGTTGTCTTTGGAGCTAATTTCCGGACCCCCTCCAGTCAAAGCTAAGTCTCAGAGAGCCATTCGTAGTTCAGTTCGGAGCAAGCTTCGAAGTCCACTTCGGAGTGCCCTTCGAAGCCCTAATCGTAGCCTCCGTCCGAAGAGTTCTGGCCACTACTTCGAGCCAAGAAAATATCTTCACTCTGCTACAGTCCAGAGCCATACCGGGGGCCCCCTGCCCCCAGTATGTCATTTAGCTACTTAGAAGTGACGTTTGTCTAACCCGTCTGTAAAACTGTAAAGCACTTTGTACAGTAGACTAGTCTTTTTCCCTTCTTTCCCCTATAAAGCCTATGACTTATAGGGGGCATTTAGGTCTTTTCCTTTGGCCTCCGTGCCTATAAAAGCAGGGCCAAGCCCTTGTAATATTTAGATTCCTCCGGATCCATTAGATTCAACCGAGGCAAATTATGCCAAATCCACCACAAACTGGACGTAGGGCTTTTATCCCTCCAGGGAGGTCCGAACCAGTATAAATCTTTTCTCCTTCTGAGAGAACCCTTCGAGGTTCATTTTATACACCATATACACACAAAACCTGTGTTGTAGCTAATACAATTGCTACAACTCTAGCCTTAATCTGAGTAGTGCCATCATGAAAAGTTTTCAAAGTTATCCAAATTTCACATGCAGTTCGTATGTCCTGGACCCTATCAAACTCGTTGCGACTTAGATTGATGAACATTATGTTTCTTTCCTTGCTATTACAATCGTACTATTCCATCTCAGCCTAAGTGGTGTGAGTTTCAGGGATCACATATCGGGAATCAACAATGTCCCATATAGCACTTCCTTGGCTTAGTAAATAAGCCTCCATGCGCACCTTCCAATAGAAAAAATCTCGACCATCAAATATCGGAATCTTAGTATTCTTGTCCATGTAGCCAAAGGATCACAAACCGGTTAAGGTCAACTAGTGATCTAACCGTCTGTGATATCAATTATGGGATCAGAATAGGAGACTAGAGGGGGGTGAATAGGCGCCTCGATAAATTCTCGCGAATTGATGGCCTGCTCAGATCATCCGATGCACCTCTAAAAATTTCGAAAGCAAAAATTGATGATCATAGTAAAATTCCAAATCAATAATCAGAGCAATTCAATTTTTTCTTCTAAATCGGACTTTGAAATACCGAGATATCTAGTTCAGAGTTTGAAACACCGATAGCACCTTCTTATCAGTAAATGGTTTGCCGATATAGAATTGTCGGCAACTGGAACTCCGACAGTGTTCAGAAAACAATATAACAGAACTCAAAACAATTCAGTTCAGATCATTTGAAGGTTTAGCAAGAAGATGAAAGAGAAATATTCTGCTAACTCATGACTTGATTGATTGTACTATTTTCTAGAACAATTTGAAGTAAATTCAATTCATAAAGATCACCAAGTAACAACTGATCAAGAGAGGACATCTAAAAAATTAGCTCTGAGAATTGAATTGAAAACACATTGATTGACAGTAGGCAATAGAGAAGATCAGTATTAGCACTTCACAGACAAAAGCATGACAATTCTATAGCAATCACGACACATGTGCTCAATAATAGATGATGATAAGAAAAGTCACCAGGAGACTAAAGATTAAATATATGCATAATTGATCAGTGAAATCTCAGAAATGTTTACTGTTGTGGTCCCTTATATGTGCAGTAAACTTACTCAGGCAGAAGATGCAATAATCTCATACATCACACAAATGAAACAGATGTGCACAAGATGTACATGAGGTTGCAATTTGTCATAACCCGACAACTCAGGTGGCCAACAGAGCAAGAATAAATGACAGAACATGTGCTGAAGACTTGTGATGGTGCAAGAACAGACCAACCAGGGATGACAAAGTAGCAAGACAATGTTTCTCTAGAAAGAAACTAAATCTCATGAGCACTCAAAGAAGAAAGACCAATTTCAGAAATTTGAGACCACTTCCTCAAAAATCCAGTAAGAAAGCATATATTGGATAGGTTTACTTGTTGCTCAAGAAATACCCAGAAGTAATATTGATCTCCTGTCACGGAGGATGCTAGAACCTTTCTGGTAGTTCTTCTTTCTCAGCAAACAAAACTGAAACAAGCCAAGAAAATTGTTGCATATATACACTTTGCAAAATCAGGCTCACACAGCTATCCAAGACAAACTACTGCTCCTGATCAACAAAAACACACAGAAAACTGAATGAACCAACGGATACAATTTCTAGGCTGCTGCTGCTATGGACTTTCTGGGAAAAAGAATAGTGAGAATATAGCAAAAAGTGCACAAGAGTAAATCAAGAACAGAAAAGAACAGCAGAATTTCATAGAACAAAAAACAGCAAGAAGAATAATCACAAGTGCACAGCAGAAACTTTGAAATAATAATGGAGGTACTGTTTGGATATTTCTCGTGCACTGTGGAAAGTCTTCAAGAACCATGTTGATAGCAAAAAATGGTATTAATGGTCAAGATTGTCAAAATATCAATTTTGGTAATTTAGGCCGAAAATACACGTCTTGGATCAGGCTGAAGCCCTATAGGGCCGAAGGCCCATTGAGCCTTGGGCTTTGGAAGCCTTCCAATAGCCTGCTACCTTCATCCGGAAGGCCTTCGGAGGCCTGCCTCACCGAAGCTTCGGCCCAAGGAGCAGGCTTCGGCAGGCCTTACCGAAGGCCCACTTCGGGCTGATTTTCAGAGATAGAGTTTGAGTCTGATTCTGGCTAATTTTATCCCTACGTTTGATTAGATCGAATCCTACCAGATTAATCTTAGATATAAGAAGACTAGCCCCTATAAATATAGGGGTGAGGTCGGTTCATTAAACCCCCAAGACAAATCAATCACAAAGCCATATCTTTGAACCGCACCTTTACTTTTTATTTATCTTTCTGCAACCTTCGTGAGTTTGCCTGGAAGCCCTCCGCCGGCCACACCGAAATCGCGGTAAGCCTTGTTACTTCGCTCATGAAGTACCCGTTAATATATGAGAAACCAAGGGTGGTTTCGGTGTTTGTGATGAGTGATTGACAGGATTATTTACCCTCTGTTCGAAGGGTACCTCCGAAGGGGCTTCGGAGGTGGTACCTCCGAAGGGTGTTCGGAGGTGTGTCACCGGAGTGTGTTCGGTGTTTGCTTGCTGCAGCTGTGCAGCGGAGTGTGGCTGTCGGAGGGGTCCGGCAGTACACGATGACTGGGTTCGTACCGATGGCTTCGGTACTTTGGGCGGTACACCGGAGTGTGTGCCGGAGGTTGCTAACCCGGAGAGGTCTCCGGAGTACTGGATACACTTGTTTGCTTGTCTGTGGTGCGCAGGGACTTCGGAGGCGACGGACAGGGTTCGAGCCGGGTGAACCTGGGTCAAGCAGGAGGCTTGATGCCAGGGGAGCGGGGGAGCTCCGTCACGGTGGCTGCGAAGGTGGTCCGGGTCGGTCCTCGGGTCGAGACGTGCCAGGTGAAGGCAGAGAGTGCGGAGCGTGGCTCCGGCTGAAGGTACTCCGAGACAAAGTCCTCGGAGGTGAGGCACTTCGAAGGTACTCCGAATGGAGTGACTTCGGAGTTGGTGGATCAAGTCCTCTGCGGAGGCATGGAATTCGAAGTGTGCTCCGGAGGGAGACATTCGAAGGGGCCCGACGAAGGTCTCAGAAGTCGAGGCGCATCGAAGGCATGGTCCGGGTGAGGCTCGTCGAGGAGTGTGCTCGGGAAGAGGCACTGCGACGGAGTGCTCATGGAATGCTTCATGCGGAGGCCTTGGACGAAGGAGGGACTTCGAAGGGTGGTACTCCGAAGGTGGGTCTTCGGAGTGAGGATGACTTGAGGTGCTTCGGCCATGCATGGCTTCGGTACACGGACGGACGGTGTTCGAGCTCGGAGTAGCTGCGAAGCCGTGGTGATCCACTCCGGAGGTGGTGGTGCGAAGGCCCAAGGGCTTTGACGGCTTCGGCTCAAAACCGTCACTGTATCGAAGGACTTCTTCGGCGGAGCGAAGGCCAACAGGCTGCAGGCTTCTCGCCGAAGCTACCGCACCCTCGCGTGCGAAGGGAGGTTCCAGAAGTCAACTCTGTAAAGGCTGACACTGTCTGTTCTGAAAAAGGCTGACACTGTCCCCTCTGCAGCTGACAGAGAAGCCTCCAAAATAAAGGTGGACTACCTTTTGTACCCCTTAGTTCTGTAGAGACAAATCTGTTGTAAACCCTAGGGGTAAAGTAGTCACTTCCTTAGGATGAAGCCGTGGGCTATAAATATGGGGGCTCGGTAGGTAACATTTAACACTTTGAGCATTTACTGTTGAGCTCCTGTAGACAGACCTCACTGTATTCATTCTGAGTTCAATACATTTTGTGTTCCTTGTTCAAGCGGCGAAGCCCTGCTTCTGTGTGCTTTTGCTTGAGCTCGTATTGCATACTTCGCTAGTTTTAGTTCACCGAAGCCTGTTTTGGCGAAGGGTGTTTTTATCGCGAAGTGTGTTTTACAGTGTGCTGTCGCTCTGTGTAACACGAGGCAAGACCTCGCTGCTTACTAGCGAAGCCCTGTTCTGTTCCCGTAGTGCTTCTTGTGTCGAAGCCCTTAGCGTAGTCCTTTTGCGTGTGCGTGTAGACCTTCGGGTACGAAGCCCAGCACCCGTTGCTGTCGCCAAGTACTTGGTCGAAGTCCTCAGAGGGCTGTCCACTCTTGCGAAGGGTGAAGTGCGAAGCCTGCTCGAAGCACCTCGTGTGCGGAGCCTGCACTGACTTAGCAGAGTAGATTTTCGAGGGTTGTTAGTGGAGCGAAGTCTTCTTGGCTTCGAACTTTTGCTCCTTCGAAGCCTGTGTTCGGAGCTGTCGAAGTACCTCCGAACCAGACCTTCGAAGGTTGTGTTCGAAGCCTGTTCCGCAGAAGACAGAACAGAACCGAAGGCTAAGTTTTTAGCCAGAATTTTTAAAAAGCTCCCATTCACCCCCCCTCTGGTCGCCGTTTCCGGTCCAACAATTGGTATCAGAGCAGGTTAAGATCACCAGTTGACCTTAACCGGTTTTGTGATCTGTTGGCGACATGGATAGAGGCAGTAAAATTCCTCTGTTCGATGGGACAGATTTTGCATACTGGAAGGTGCGCATGGAGGCTTACTTGTTAAGCCAAGGAAATGCAATTTGGGAGATTGTGGACTCACAATACTCCATCCCTGATACCCGCACCACTCAAACTGAAAAAGATCAGTATATTGCCAACTCGAAGGCAAGGAACATACTGTTCATTGGTTTGAGTCGGAGTGAGTTTGACAGGGTGCAGCACCTTAGGACTGCTAGGGAAATTTGGACAACACTCACTGTCTTTCATGAGGGCTCTGCTCAGATCAAGGCCAGGCGCCAAAGCACCTACAATCAACAATATCAGCTGTTTGTGCAGGCACCTGGTGAATCTGTAGATGCCATGTTTTCTCGTTTTGACGCGATAGTGAGTAACTTGCGATCCAACGGGACGCTTGCTTACAGTGATCACGATAGGGCTATCAAGCTTCTCTATGCTCTTGACCGTAGCATATGGGAGGTGAAGATATCCAGCATTGAGGAGTCCACAGGCTATGACACATTGACCTGTGACGAACTCTTTAGCAAGCTGAAGTCCACAGAGATTGCCAAGGCATCTCTTGCTGTGCACAGAAGCTCTTTGCCACAGCCATTGGCATTGGTTTCTAGCACTAGCCGTGGCACCACTGCAGAACCAAGCACATCAGGCACTTGTGTTCTTGCAGATGGTTTTGCTTTGTCCTCCCTGGTCTCCGTCACAAAGGAGCAGGTGGATACTCTAGCTGATGATGAGCTTGCTCTCATTGCTCGGAGGTTCACCCGCTTTCATCATGAGAGACGGGATCAGAGGAGAAGTGGTTTTAGTGGCTGCTATGAATGTGGCGATACCTCTCACATCAAGGCCAATTGCCCCAAGGTCAAGAAGAGAGAAGAGAGTGACCGCCCCAAATTCCACAAAAAGGAGAGGAAGCCCTTTGTGAAGGGCAAGCGCGGCAAGATGGCTAAGAAAGTAGCCAAGGCCGCTTCCAGAGCTTTTGTTGCTGCTCTCAGCGACATCGACACATCCTCAACTGAGGAGTCGAGCTCTGAGGAGGAGGAGTCCCCAAGGAAGGAGGACAAGAAGGACAAGAAGGGACGTGACTTCACCGGCCTTTGCTTCATGGCCGACAGCGATCACAGCGGCGATGAGCTTGACTCATCTGAGGTAAACCTATCATCTGACCAGCTACTAATTAAATTAGATGAGCTGAATGAAGTAGTACTTGGTCAGGATAGATTACTTGTGCAAGCCGCTAGAGAAAGAAAAGACCTTAGACTTAGGCTAGAAAACATTTCTACTGAATATGCCATGCTTAAGTCTAAATTTAATGATGCTGAATGTGAATCATGTTCTGTTGTCATGAGTGAGCTTGCTCAGTTGCGTTCTGTTCATGCTCAAACTCTTTCTGAGCTTGAGACTGCAAAGAAGCAGCTTTTGGAGGTGGATTCTAGACCTCATGATATTATTGAATGCATGAACTGTTCTTTATTACGCGAGAGCATTAATTTACGTGATAAACATGTTCATGATTTAGAGGCTAGATTGGAGAGGGCCGGTAGTTCTAAGGATGTGCAACCTGTTTGTGACACTTGCATCACCCTTAAGGACCAGCTAGGCACTGCTAGAGAGCGAGCTGAGAACCTAATGTCTGAAAATGAATACCTTCTTTCTGTGGTGAATAAATGCACTGAAGGGAAGGGTAGGATGGATTTGCTCTTGGCCAAGACCAAGTTGTGTGCTGACAGAGCCGGGGTAGCTCTAGGTTTGGGTTTTGAGAGGATAGCTTCAGATAGTAAGACCAAAACTGTTTTTACCTCTCCCACCACCCTAGAGAAAGAGAGAGCTCTGTTGGACACCCCATCAGCCAAAAAGCCTACCCATCCACCAAAGAAAACCACTCCTCCTGCCAAGAAAAATCCTCCCAAGAAAACCACTCAGAAGAAACCCAAGGAGCCTGTGAGAGTTGCTCCTATGACCCATGAGAGTGCCCCCAGGAGAGTGTTTCACTGTTCTTATTGTCAGAGGGCGGGTCATTTGGTTGGTTTCTGTTTCCGTCGCATCAAGGATGAGCGACGTGCACAGGCGATGAGCTATCAGGACATGCATTACCCATCTTTAGGTATGCATGAGTCTGAGTTCTACTCTCGTCCTGTTTTAGAGGCTCCTCGTGCTTCTCGGAGAGGTTTTGCTCCTCGAGGTGTTCACCATGTTCCATATGGTGGTAGACCTCGGGCGAGTAGGTTTGTACCTCGTCAGAGTAGGAGACCTCTACATGCTTTTCGTTCTTTGCATGTAGGTAGACCTCGCACTTTGCATCATTCTGATTTTTATGTGCGTAGACCGTCTACTTCTACTGTGCCTACTACTCGTGTCACTCAGTGCTGGATGCCTCGTCATTATTTTACTCACCCCAGCACTGAGCGATCGAGACGTTTTCATCATGTGTAGGCGACAGGTCGAGGCTTGGAGGGCACGTGGATCATGGACTCCGGTTGTTCGCGCCACATGACCGGAGATGCAAATTGGTTCTCCAGCCTCACCACAACCAAGCAAAGGGAACATATCACCTTCGGAAACAATCGAAGGAGTAGAGTGAAAGGTAAAGGTGTGGTAAGAATTAATTCGAACTTCACTCTCAAAGATGTTGCTTTGGTTGAGAACCTGGGATACAATTTGTTGTCTGTATCTCAGTTACTTGATGAGGGCTTCGAAGTGCGATTTCATCGCGATACTTCGCAAGTGCTCAATTCTGATGGCGTTATTGTGTGTAAGATCTTTAGGGTTGGGAGAGTTTTTGGAGCTAATTTTTCAGAGTCGTCTGGTTCTTCTCATTGTCTTGTTGCACATTCGACTTCTGAGCTTTGGAAGTGGCATAGGAGACTAGGGCATATGAGCTTTGAGTTGCTCGCTCGTCTGAGCGCCCTAGGCCTGATCCGAGGATTGCCCAAGCTCAAGTTTGAGAAGAATTTAGTTTGCGCTCCTTGTCGACATGGTAAAATGATTGCCGCCTCGCATTCGCCAGTCACCACAGTGATGACTGAACAGCCCGGAGAACTTCTCCATATGGACACTGTAGGTCCCTCTCGGGTTAGTTCTTTAGGTGGCAAGTGGTATGTACTTGTTATTGTCGACGATTTCTCTCGCTACTCTTGGGTCTTCTTTCTTGCCAGCAAGGACGAAGTGTTTTCACACTTTCGGAGCTTGGCTTTGAGACTGTTCACTGAACTCCCTGGTGCATTAAAATTCATTCGAAGCGATAATGGCACCGAGTTCAAAAATAGTCTCTTTGTTGATTTTTGCATGGAGCATGGCATAGAACATCAATTCTCTGCTCCGCGGGTTCCTCAACAGAACGGTGTTGTTGAGAGGAAAAACCGCACTTTGGTTGAGATGGCTAGGACGATGCTTGATGAGCATAGGACTCCTAGAAAATTCTGGGCTGAGGCCATGAACACTGCATGTTACATCTCAAACCGAATTTTCTTGCGCTCAATTTTAAACTTGACATCTTATGAGCTGCGTTTTGGGAGACAGCCCAAGGTTACTCATCTTCGAGTTTTTGGCTGTCGCTGCTTTATCCTAAAACGTGGTAACTTGGATAAATTTGAGTCGCGATCTTCTGACGGGATCTTTTTGGGTTATACAACTCATGGTCATTCTTATCGTGTTTATAACTTGGAAACTAACACTGTCATCGAGTCATGTGATGTGACTTTTGATGAATCAACCCCCTCTGTTAGTTCTGCTTTTGAACAGGCAAATGAACACGACATGGAACAGACCTTATTCGAAGATGAAGATCCCGGAGAATTCGAGGATGATCCCCTACTACCCTCGACATCAACCCCCGAAGCAGACCCCGCTTCAACTACTTCGGCACGAGGTCCCGAAGCGACTACCTCAACATCGGTCATCTTGGACCACTCCAACGCACAAGTTGAGGGGGAGACTGCATCCCGCCGCGAGGCTCCACATCATGTCCAAAGGATACATCCTCCCGAGCAGATCATTGGTGAGCTTGATCAAAGGGTAACACGTTCTCACGCTCATTTCACTAATGCTGCTTTTGTTGCTTCTTTCGAGCCCTTAGATGTTAGTCATGCACTTTCTGATTCTAGTTGGATCAATGCCATGCATGAAGAGCTTGAGAATTTTGAAAGAAACCAAGTCTGGACTTTAGTTGATCCTCCACCAAATGTTCATTTCATTGGAACAAAATGGATTTTCAAAAATAAACAAGGGGAGGATGGAACAATTGTTAGAAATAAGGCTAGACTTGTAGCTCAGGGCTTTTCTCAACTAGAAGGGATTGATTTTACTGAAACTTTTGCACCTGTTGCTCGCCTTGAGGCCATTAGGATTTTGCTTGCCTTTGCGACATCCCGGGGATTCAAACTCTATCAAATGGATGTCAAAAGTGCTTTTCTTAATGGCTTCATAGGTGAAGATGTTTATGTAAAACAACCCCCTGGTTTTGAAAACCCCAAGTACCCACATAAAGTCCTTAAACTTCATAAGGCTCTTTATGGACTCAAGCAGGCCCCTCGGGCATGGTATGATAGACTTAAGTCTTTTCTGCTTGAGCGAGGGTATTTGATGGGCTCTGTTGATAAAACTTTGTTTACTCTCAAGCATGGCAAAGATTTCCTCCTAGTTCAGATTTATGTGGATGATATCATCTTTGGTGGCTCTTCTCATGCTTTGGTTGCCGAGTTTGCAGATACCATGAGCAGGGAATTTGAAATGTCAATGATGGGTGAACTCACCTTTTTCCTTGGTTTGCAAATCAAGCAAAGCAAACAAGGTACTTTCGTCCACCAGACGAAGTACACCAAGGACCTGCTCAAGAAGTTCGACATGTCCGATGCGAAGCCCCTCGCCACTCCAATGGCTACATCTGTAGCATTGGACCCTGACGAAGATGGAGAAGCCGTCGATCAGAAGGAGTTCCGGAGCATGATCGGCTCCCTCCTCTACTTGACTGCCACGAGGCCGGACATACACTTCGCTGTGTGTCTGTGCGCTCGTTTTCAGGCTTCACCACGAGCTTCGCACCGCCAAGCGGTTAAGCGCATTCTAAGGTATCTCAAGCACACCCTTGAATTTGGCATATGGTATTCATCGTCTTCATCTTTATGTCTTAGGGGCTATTCAGATGCGGATTTTGCTGGGTGTAGAATTGATAGGAAGAGTACCTCTGGTACTTGTCATTTTCTGGGTACGTCTCTGGTTTGCTGGTCTTCCCGCAAACAGTCTAGTGTTGCACAATCGACGGCTGAGGCCGAATATGTTGCTGCAGCTAGCTGTTGCTCTCAGATTTTGTGGATGGTTTCCACTTTGCGGGATTTCGGGTTAGAATATAAGAGTGTTCCACTTTTCTGTGATAACACTAGTGCTATTTGTATTGCAAACAACCCGGTTCAGCACTCCAGAACCAAACACATTGATGTACGGTATCATTTTCTCAGAGATCACAATGAGAAGGGTGATATTGAACTTCAATATGTTGATACCCAACACCAGCTTGCCGATATTTTTACAAAACCCCTCGATGCTTCTCGATTTGCTTACTTGCGTGGGGAACTTGGTATTTGTCATCCCTACGGCATTTTGTGAGGGGGAGCTGTTTTAGATGGATGTGCTTTTGCTAATTGTGCTGAAATTGCATTTATATATTTTGCACTTATATGCCTGCTTATAATTCATGAAATCATGTCAGCTCAGCTCTTTTTTAATTCTTCTGGAACATTCTTGTGCATGGTGTTTTATTTTCAAAATCAACTCGTGCTCACTGCTTAGTCTTGAATCTAGCATGTTTAGGCAGGACTGCTTTAGCTATCTTTTATCTGCTTGACAGCGAGACACTGTTCATTGGATGCTAAAAATTGCAACTTGAAAACTGTTCTTTATTCATGGATACTCATCAAAATAATTAACTCATCAAAATCAAAATCAAAATCCATGATTTGTCTGGTTTCAATGAAAAGATCCAGGAGGGTTTGTTTGTCGCACTACTCTATTCTAGACCGCTTACCATTGCACATTGGTCTGAACTGGGATAGTGTAGTGCATGCCAAAATCACCGCCTTAAGCTTCAGATGGCTTTCTTGCCTAGGCTTGGCTTGATTGGAAAGTATAAGGTGGACAAACAAATAACCCCTGGCATTAAGAAAAGAACAACAAATTTAATTGCTCATCAAGTTTGCTTTCAAAGCTCCTTTTGAACAAGACTTGTCTGTCTAGAGTAGAACTTGTTAGCTTTGCGCAGCCCTTGCCTTCACATGACTAGCTGCTATGATTAAGTGGTGATGCTTTTATCTCACAAATGACAAAATCACATGCCATCATCTTGTTTCACAGAATGTTAAATAGAGCTGAGCACATGGTCATTGGTATTAATATTGGCATATTTTTGCTCCATATGTCTTTGCAATTCTGCTCATTTCGAAGCTTTGCATCTTTTACATGCTCCTTGATGCTTGCATTGCCAAAGGGGGAGAGATTTGCTTCGTTCTCTGCCACAAGGGGGCATAATTTCGACAGGGGGAGAGATTTTGGACATAAAGGGGGAGAAAAATTTGCTCAACTCGGGGGGAGTTCTTATCAAGGGGAGATTTGCCAAAGGGCTTTTACTCTTTTGAGAAAGGGGGAGAAAAATTTCTTTTATCAAGTGACATGCTTTGGCTCTTTTTGAGTTTTTATGGTCACTTGTGTGCTGAAAATTTTTACATTTTCTTGAACTTCAATTTGGTTGTCAATGCACTCATCAAGGGGGAGATTGAGAAACCAAGGGTGGTTTCGGTGTTTGTGATGAGTGATTGACAGGATTATTTACCCTCTGTTCGAAGGGTACCTCCGAAGGGGCTTCGGAGGTGGTACCTCCGAAGGGTGTTCGGAGGTGTGTCACCGGAGTGTGTTCGGTGTTTGCTTGCTGCAGCTGTGCAGCGGAGTGTGGCTGTCGGAGGGGTCCGGCAGTACACGATGACTGGGTTCGTACCGATGGCTTCGGTACTTTGGGCGGTACACCGGAGTGTGTGCCGGAGGTTGCTAACCCGGAGAGGTCTCCGGAGTACTGGATACACTTGTTTGCTTGTCTGTGGTGCGCAGGGACTTCGGAGGCGACGGACAGGGTTCGAGCCGGGTGAACCTGGGTCAAGCAGGAGGCTTGATGCCAGGGGAGCGGGGGAGCTCCGTCACGGTGGCTGCGAAGGTGGTCCGGGTCGGTCCTCGGGTCGAGACGTGCCAGGTGAAGGCAGAGAGTGCAGAGCGTGGCTCCGGCTGAAGGTACTCCGAGACAAAGTCCTCGGAGGTGAGGCACTTCGAAGGTACTCCGAATGGAGTGACTTCGGAGTTGGTGGATCAAGTCCTCTGCGGAGGCATGGAATTCGAAGTGTGCTCCGGAGGGAGACATTCGAAGGGGCCCGACGAAGGTCTCAGAAGTCGAGGCGCATCGAAGGCATGGTCCGGGTGAGGCTCGTCGAGGAGTGTGCTCGGGAAGAGGCACTGCGACGGAGTGCTCATGGAATGCTTCATGCGGAGGCCTTGGACGAAGGAGGGACTTCGAAGGGTGGTACTCCGAAGGTGGGTCTTCGGAGTGAGGATGACTTGAGGTGCTTCGGCCATGCATGGCTTCGGTACACGGACGGACGGTGTTCGAGCTCGGAGTAGCTGCGAAGCCGTGGTGATCCACTCCGGAGGTGGTGGTGCGAAGGCCCAAGGGCTTTGACGGCTTCGGCTCAAAACCGTCACTGTATCGAAGGACTTCTTCGGCGGAGCGAAGGCCAACAGGCTGCAGGCTTCTCGCCGAAGCTACCGCACCCTCGCGTGCGAAGGGAGGTTCCAGAAGTCAACTCTGTAAAGGCTGACACTGTCTGTTCTGAAAAAGGCTGACACTGTCCCCTCTGCAGCTGACAGAGAAGCCTCCAAAATAAAGGTGGACTACCTTTTGTACCCCTTAGTTCTGTAGAGACAAATCTGTTGTAAACCCTAGGGGTAAAGTAGTCACTTCCTTAGGATGAAGCCGTGGGCTATAAATATGGGGGCTCGGTAGGTAACATTTAACACTTTGAGCATTTACTGTTGAGCTCCTGTAGACAGACCTCACTGTATTCATTCTGAGTTCAATACATTTTGTGTTCCTTGTTCAAGCGGCGAAGCCCTGCTTCTGTGTGCTTTTGCTTGAGCTCGTATTGCATACTTCGCTAGTTTTAGTTCACCGAAGCCTGTTTTGGCGAAGGGTGTTTTTATCGCGAAGTGTGTTTTACAGTGTGCTGTCGCTCTGTGTAACACGAGGCAAGACCTCGCTGCTTACTAGCGAAGCCCTGTTCTGTTCCCGTAGTGCTTCTTGTGTCGAAGCCCTTAGCGTAGTCCTTTTGCGTGTGCGTGTAGACCTTCGGGTACGAAGCCCAGCACCCGTTGCTGTCGCCAAGTACTTGGTCGAAGTCCTCAGAGGGCTGTCCACTCTTGCGAAGGGTGAAGTGCGAAGCCTGCTCGAAGCACCTCGTGTGCGGAGCCTGCACTGACTTAGCAGAGTAGATTTTCGAGGGTTGTTAGTGGAGCGAAGTCTTCTTGGCTTCGAACTTTTGCTCCTTCGAAGCCTGTGTTCGGAGCTGTCGAAGTACCTCCGAACCAGACCTTCGAAGGTTGTGTTCGAAGCCTGTTCCGCAGAAGACAGAACAGAACCGAAGGCTAAGTTTTTAGCCAGAATTTTTAAAAAGCTCCCATTCACCCCCCCTCTGGTCGCCGTTTCCGGTCCAACAATATACGTAACAGATTGCTATCACCTTGTTACTTTGCTTGTGAAGTATTCATTAATCTACATAACAGATTGCTACCTTCATTACAGTACTGCAACACTTAGCAGATTCGGTCCTCAGGCCAAATTGGCACTTGATCTCTATTCTGTTGCAGGTTTTCATGCTCAGAGCCCATTCGCCGGAGGTGTCCAGAGCCAGGAAGTTGGTTTTGGAGGCTGTCAAAACACCCTTCGGTGGAACCCCTGCTTCGACTACCCGTGCTGGACCGTCACGCTATTGTCGGTTTGACTGAGTCCGCATGCCAGATCGCTCCGCAGTAGGCTTCGCCACACCTACACTTCGCTTCAGAAGAAGTCACACTAGCTCGCTGTGTTGAAGTAATTTTTCGTGTCAGAGACTTCGCACCGAACCCCGCTGTTCGAAGGTGATTTCGCATCAAGGTCTGTTTGGAACCCGCATTCAGCTAGATTGATCTGAACGCCGAAGACTACCTTCGGCGAGACCCTTCACACCAAACGATGAAGGTACCCTTTGGTGAATCCCTTCACACAATACACTTCGAATCAGTTAGACTTCGGTCAGCTTGTTGGTTTATTTTATTTAATATATTTCTTTTTAGCTAATTGGATTATTTGTTTGTGATCTGATTACCTGGCGACTCCACCCCCTTGCCACTGTTAAGGGTAGTCGAAATGCGACATTAGTGTTGTGTTACGCTTAGGCTTGTTCTTAAGTATCCGCACACTTTTGGATCATCGAACTAACCCAAGTGCGGGGTACATTTTTGTGTCAACAAACCAGAATAAAAATCTTCCAGAAAAAATACACAACTCAAAAGATCTTTCTCAAAAGAAATTAGATCAAAAGAGGAGAACCTCTTGTGCTTGACGGCGCCACTTGAATCAGCTAATGATGATTGCGCTGTAGTGCATCCGGCAAAAGGACTTTGATGCTAGAAGCAAGCACACAGCAAAACTGTAGCAAATTTGATGGTACCCGAAAGCAATAAAAAGGAGAGCAAAAGTTCAAGATGATTTTTGGTTAGACACTAAAATTACAGCCAAAATGTTCAACCTAGTCTCCTAGGCATGGGATCCTTTATATAGGCAAGCCCATCAAGGTATTTTCTAAAATGCCATTAGGGTTAAAAGACCAAGTATTTACCTAATTGTCATTTTGTATTTTTAGAATTATCAATTCTGAAAAATACATAAAAGTATACTCCTAATTTATTACATCATTAACCCTATTCTTTTAATAGTTTTTCAGAATTAAAAATTCCAAAAATACTAAAAGATTACAATTAATCTAGACTACTAAATAGAAAAATAAACTCCTATTTAATGGAATAGAAAAACATTTTCTGATGTGACGGTTTTCATCCAAAACCAACAAAGCCTCTCAGATCTTCGACATGTGTCACCAGTCCATGAACTCGACTGCCAGCAAGTCTCTCCCACTCTCGATCCCTCAAGCCACCTTGTCACTTGCACTGGCTTCCCTTTCACTGACTTGGTCAACACGTTGTCTTGATCATCAGTTCATCCATGTTTTTCCTCATCTCCATGCGTACGCCTGAGATCACCTTCAATTTCTTCTACATCCTCGACCATCTTGCATCAGACTCCCAACCTGACCCTGATAACCCGCCATCGACAATTGACAAGCATCTCAACCATGCACACATGAGACAAGCAAAACACGCAACTCCATGCAACCCATATCATGACTCACTCAACCAACCAAATTAGCCAGACAATCTTGTCAATCACTCATCATTAAGATAAAACCACAGTGAAAGACTCACTTTGTTTCTCATCAAGTCGTCTTCGTTTCTGTCGAGCTTCTTCAATAGAGAGTATGGTATCAGGTTGATGGTGGCGCCTTCGTCTATGAGCATCCTAGAGTTCGACTTCCTGTCAATGTGCCCCTTGATGTAGAGAGGCTTTAGGTGATGAGTCCTATCATCGGGCTTCTCAAAAATGGCCTCCCGTGGGTCGAGGCTCAGCCGAGCGACCTCGGCCTCATCTTGTGGTAGTGCGAACTCAGTGGGAAGCATGATGGCGTTTATGCTCATCGCCTGAGGAGGAGGTCCCTCGGAGACAGGCATGTAGTCATCATCCATTAGATCATCCTCATCCTTGGCCTTCTTCTCACGCATATCCTGAGCCCAAAGACATTGTAGCCACCTATTTTGTGATTTGGACATGCCTGGTGGTGCCCATGACGGTTGCGGCTTCATACCAGGCACCACGAACTTGCTCCTAGAATTTTTGGCCGAGTGGGAAACACCCGGATCGACCTCAACTTTGTTGCACTTGGCGGATGTACTTTCCTATACCCTGTCGGTCGGACCAACCTTTCTGTGTTGGTTTGACTGGGCCCTGTCAGTCGAACTAGCCATTGGGGCTGGTCTGACCGACTGATGCCGGATGGCTGAAAACTATCGGTCAGACCGGCCATAGTTGGCCGGTCAGACCAGCACATGAGGATGGTCTGACCGGCCCTAGGGCTACGGTCAGACCGACAGGATCCTGTTCAGCTGCCTTTTGTGGCTCGCCTTCGTTTTGCTCCGAGGGGGTCCCCTTAGGGATTGGGACATCCTGGGACCACACCTTGACAATGATGGCCTCAGATACCTCCTCTGGATGCCCTCGTGGTGTGATGGAAAACCTATCGAAGATGTCACCCCTTGCCACGCACATTTGATTATACATGTTATAAAAATTGGAATGCATGAAGGGAGCAATATAGTAGGGAGCAGGGTACCCGAGAGGCATAAAGTAACACAGAGGCCACTATGCCATCGTCAGGTAGTTCGGCGGTGGAGGAAAAGGTGGCTCCAATGGTATTGCCCATCGTGAGACAAACCTACTCCTCTAAGGAGGGTTGGCCTCGCTGGAGATCCTGTACGTGTGTTCGCATTCTCGGCCCTCTTCTTATGCTTTTGGAGCAACATCTCATACGTCACCTTCGGCTTCTTGTGTGACCTAGCCGAAGACATTGCGCTGGTGTTTACTTTCCAAATCCCTATCTTAGGATTCTTCGGTACAAGCATGTATAGGCGAGGCTCTCCAACCATGACCTCCTTACCCTTAGCTGACTCAGCATGCTCAGTCCAAATTAGCACCTTCTTCCCATCGAGATCAATGGTGTTCATGGGGAAGGAATCTTGGTCAAGCTTCATTTTAGTATTAGTGTCCAACTTCAATCGTCCTTCTTCTATGGCCGACTGAACCTGTCGACAAAAAACATTGCAATCATTAGTAGAATGAGAATATGAATCATGCCACTTATAGTAAGCGCGTTTATTCAAGTCGTTGGCAGTTGGAATGACGTGACCCTTTGGCAGCCTGATGAGTTTGTTCTTCAACAAAAAATCAAATATCTTGTCACGCTTGGTCACATCAAATGCATACTTTACTTCACTGGGCTGACTCTTGGTGGGGGACGGCCGTAACTCAGAGAAAGTAACAGGCTTAGACTTACTAGACCAAGTCTACTTTGCAGTGTACATGTCGGTCGAGTCATCCTCGCTCTCCGATTTCCTCATCGGAGTGCTCCATGACATGCACCTTGGCCTTACGTTTGTTAAATGTCTTGGTGAATTTCTTACTTTTGGCTTGGATTTCCTGAATCAGAGCCTTTTGTAGGATTTGACTAACCTCGAGGAAATCCTAGCCATCTAGCTTCTCCTTAAGTGAGGAGTGTAAGCCATTAAAATCTAGGTCGGCCAAGTCCCTCTCGGAAATGTTCAGGATAAAACATCGGTTTCTAGTGTACCTATAGTGCCTAATGTACTCGAAGACACTCTCGCTAGCCTTCTGCCTAACTGATGTCAAGTGTGAGAGCCTATGTTTAGTTTCCCCAGTATAAAAGTAGTCGTGGAACTTCTGTTCTAACTAGGCCCAAATATGTATGGAGTTTGGTGGCAACGCCAAAAAACAAGTGAAAGTGGTGGCAGAAAGCGATAGAGAAAATAACCTAAGATTAAGCGCATCCGACCCACTAGCTTTGCCACATTGTGCTAGGAATTGGCCTACGTGCTCTAGGGTGGTCTTACTACCTTCACTGTCAAATTTAGTAAACTCGGAAACCCTAAAGCTGTGCGGGTATGGGATAGTGTCGAAGTGGTCCAGGTACGTCTTGTGGTAAACCCTAGCCCGATCCCGAGGGTGTGAAACCCATACATTCCCTAAATAGCACGTGGATTCTCTCTTCTATGTCATCCACGCCTCTTGCCAGCGCGCGTCTCTCATGCGGGGGTGTGACACGTGGTGGTATCATAGCGTGTCGGTTGTGCGGCTCCTTCTCTCGTGCCGGATCGTGATAAGGGACGTGTTTGGGCCTATATGGGTGCCCGGGAGCAGGAGGTGTGGGCAATGCGGGAAAGGGTAGCATAGGCACGGGTAGAGGTGGCGCGTAATAGATGGTAGGGGCGGTTTTACCGGCCATAGGGCTGATCTGACCGAAGGCATAGTTGCCGATCAGACCACCTTGATGGACGGTTTGCCCGACGGTTGTCAGTAGCTGAGGCCGGCACATGCCGGCCTGACTAGCCCAAGGGCCAGTCTGATCGATAGGGTCATACACGATCTTGGCCATAGATGATGAGGCCAGAGACGCGATTGTTTTCCCGGTACTCCCGTCGGTTCTACTATGTATGTGATGAATAGGGGGTACACTAGCAATCGGAGTTGGAGAAGCGGCTTCGGAAAACCCGAATCTCCTGAACATCGTCTCCATCCAAGAATTGACTTTGGATCCTAGACGATTTGCAAAATTAACGGTAACCACTTGGTCTACTGTGGTGGCTATATTTTCCTCAATGTCCAGAGAGGATAGTGGAGGGGATGATGGTGTAACCTTGCTTTCGGAGAGGTCGGGGATGTCGATGTCATGCTTGATGAAGCCCGTGCGGGTCTTGGTGAAGTGCCCAAGCATGAGAGTGTGTAGCTCCTTTGTCTTGGCCTCGATCTCTGCCTTGTCCTCCTCGGAGAGGTCGTCGAGGCTAGGGAGGATGATGTTGTTTTCATCAATCTCTGTGCTCTCCACCAGGTCCATCGACGTCGAGGGTCCCTTCGATGTAGTCGCGGTAGATGTACCCATCGCCGATGTAGTAGTACTTGGGATGCTGTCCCCAGCGGAGTCACCAAAAAGTGTGTTGATGCTAAAATCCATAGATCAAGGCACCAATGCAGCGACACAGATTCAACGATCCAAAAGCGTGTGGATACCTAGGAGTAACCCTAGGCGTTACATGACACTGACATCACGTTCTGACGCCCCTTGATAGTGACAAGGGGGTGGAGTCGCCAGGCAATTAGGTTACAAAGATAGAGCACAATTAACAAAAGTGAAGGGAATTAAATCTAATCTGCCAACTAAAGCCGATTGGACCAAAACAAGAAAGGGTTGCCGGATCGGCCAAGATGAGCTAGTCAGACCGATTACGGTGCAAGCAGTTGTACTGGTGTGCTAGGAAAACCGACCGAGGCCGGCTGCGCGTGGTCGGTCGGACCGACCAAGCACCGTCGGTCTGCCCGATGGATGTCGGCAATGGGAATGATGACCCGACACGCCCTCTTGCTTCTGTCAAACCAACAATGCTTGATCTGCTCGCCCAGGGCTCCGGTGGCTTATTTGCTATTGAAGGCTTGGTTCAAGGGTTCTTGGCTAAGAAGGGGAAGATGAAAACACTGCAAAAAACACCAAAAGATCAGAGGCAATTCGGCCTAGGGACCGAATTACCGATAAAAAATGATAAAACCGATAGAAATCTATTACGTGGATTAAACGGGTGATTCACGAGCAAATCAAAAAGGCTTACTTTGATTACGACGTGGCATACGGAGAGTTTACAGCACAAACTAACAAAGATGTATGGGCTAAACTAATCATAGGGCATGGAAAGTAGACTGAAAGGTAGAAACGCGATTCAAGGAAATTATGGTTTGATCTTATAGAATGAATTGAAGATGATCCTTGAATTGGCCTTGCCCTTATATTTATAGGGGTTGGTCTCGACGTGCCTCGTCTTTAATCTACCGAAAAAACACGTCCAAGTACTTAAGATTTCATTAGAGATAAAATTACCATGAAACAAATTAATCCTTTTCAGACTCAGACTGGACCGGTCTGACTAAGCCCACATGGCCGGTCTGATCGGACCTACAAGGCTGGTCTCATCGGGCCTACATGGATGTTTGGACCGTCCTGTGCTAGGTCTGGCTTATTTTCGGCCCAAAATTACCAAAATTGATATTTTGATAATTTCGACCATTAATGCCATTTTTTGCTATCAATAGTTACGTCCCTAGCGCACACGAAATATGCAAGAATAGTATAATAGGATCATAAGAAAGTATCACAGGCAATCATATTCACTGTGATGTAGCATGGCCCTCTTCACATGGTGATCTCCATCTTCATAGCTCCCATCATTGAGTGTGTGCTTCTGGCCTATAAGAACTGCACTAGTCTATCACTATAACACCTATACTAGTTACATGTGACGAAGCAACAATTCTCGACTCGCGGGTCACAAATGTACACTAGCCTTGGCTATAAATATTAATGACATACATGGCATATTTAAATTTACATTCATTGCATGCATCTCATACATCACATTTATCAAGGCCGTGTTAGTCACAACATTCTATGCAAAATAAAGTAAGGAGAAGAATCTAAAAGTGATTGAACTAGATCGGAACTTCTGACTGCAATATTGTTCTCTGTATCCATTAAAAATGATATCGGAACTTCCGATCCACCATCGGGACTTCCGGTCCATCGGAAATTCCGATTGATATCAGAACTCCTTGTAGCAAAATTGCTTTCTATATTGAATTGTATTCAATATCGGAACTTCCGATCTGACATCGGAACTTCCAATCCGGCAAACATTGGAACTTCCGATGTACATCAGAACTTCCGATTTTCTGTGGATAGATAACAAATCTAATCTTTTTTCCACCATGTATCACCATACATGAGGGATCGAGATCGAACACTACGCACGTAGTCTCTGGTACCACTATTGGGGAAGCTACGCTAGCCAACAATTTAAAAAATTTCGCCCCAAGCCCAAGAACCATGCGCGTGCGGGATCATAGATCAGTACCTTATAGTACAAGATGCACTAGGTGCAGCAGAATAAGATGTCAGAAAGTGCATCCTCGCCTATCCTCACCTCACTCCGGCCATTCCTCGGCGATCCAATCGATGAAGATGACATAGATGTTCACGTGAAGAAGTCCACGAGCACCGCTATTGGAGCAACGCCTCCACGGTATCCACACGTACAGGGATGGGATCCTTCCAATGATGGTGTGCTAGCAATGCTATTGAGAAATGGGAGATTTCCCAATCTCTACTTTGAGATCAAGAAAGGGAGGACATGAGTTCTTAGTGTCTAGGTCTAAATTATGAATAACTTGATCTCCAAGACATCCTCGTCCTCTCTTTATATAGAGGTAAGAGCCCTGGTCTCCAACAATTCGAAACCAACAAACTAGTTTCAACTAATTTGAGACCCAACAAATCCAATCTGTTATGATCGCATCGAAACTTCCAATTCTAGGTAGTATCGGAACTTCCGATACCTCCTATCTGAACTTCTGATCAGTGTAATTTTTCGCAATACGCATCGGAACTTCTGGTTTTAACTCTGTGTCTCAAATTAGAAATTATTGGAACTTCCGATGCCATATCGGAACTTCTGATTTTAGCTCTCTATTTCGTAAATCTTACATTATGGGAAAGCTACGCTAGCCGGCAATTTCAAAAATTTTGCGCCAATCCCAAGAACCATGCACATGCAGGATCATAGATAGGTACCTTATAGCACAAGATGCGCTCAGTGCAGTGGAAGAAGATGTCAGGAAGCGCATCCTCGCGTATCCTCGCCTCGCTCCGGTCGTTCCTCGGAGATCCAATTGATGAAGATGATGTAGATGTTCACGTGAAGAAGTCCACGAGTGCCGCTATTGGAGCAACGCCTCCACGGTGTCCGCTCGTGAGAAACAGGAGATTTCCCAATCTCAACTTTTGAGATCAAGAAAGGGAGGAGAGGAGTTCTTGGTGGCTAGGTCTAAATTATCAATAACTTGATCTCCAAGACCTCCTTCTCCTCGCTTTATATAGAGGTAAGAGCCCCTGGTCTCCAACAATTCAAAACCAACAAATTAGTTTCAACAAATTCGAGACCCAACAAATCCAATCTGTTATGACCGCATCGGAACTTCCGATCCAATATCAAAACTTCTGATCCAATATCGAAACTTCTGATCAGGGCTCTTGGACTCCAATTCCAGGTAGCATCGAAAGTTCCAATACCTCCTATCAGAACTTCTAATCAGTGCAATTTTTCCCAATATGCATAGGAACTTCTGGTTTCAACTCACTGTCTCTAATTAGAAATTATCAGAACTTCTAGTACCATATCGGAACTTCTCATTTGAGCTCTCTGTTTCATAAACAATAAATTATTAGAACTTCTCATACCAAATCGGAACATCTGATTTGAGCTCTTTGTTTCCAATTCAGCAAATAATAGAAACTTCCGATCCAACCAGAATTTTCTTGGGCACTGTTCCTTCAATGTCCCACTTGCACAAGAACCAATTCTTTGCAATTTTCTTAATCCATCTCCTTAAGTGTGTGACCTGATAGGTTCATACACTAACGGTTGTTTACTGGAAACCTTTTCTGACTCACTGATCAATAGCGGTACCTAGCAGCACATATTGACCCCCGAAAGCATACAAAAACAATTTATCACTGAATCTTGATATACGCACGCACCAGTCCCTTTACCACACGACATCAGTCAATTGCAAGGCGAGATTCTTGCCACTAGAATTTTCCTGGGCACTGTTCCTTCAGTTAAGTCCTCCATGAGTACTGCTAGAGCAGAGATGGAAGTTAATGGAAAGACTGTAATGTGGTGTTTTAGAATATGTCTATGACTATTTGCTAAGACATAGATTTAAGAAGGTATATCATATATGGAACAAGCATGGCAATGATGGAGAAAACAATGGTGAAGTAGAACATATTTCTAGGAAAGATGAAGATGGGCCCGATGATAGAGATTACATAAACTACAATGAGATTTTAGGAATTAATAAAGACTATAATGTGATGTGGAGTAACAAGTTACATATTATAAAGGAGAGTTTATCCAATTATAAAAACTTGTTAGAGACTTAAAAACACACAATCTTATACACTGGCTGCAAAGAGAAGCACACAATCTTATACATTGTCCTGACATTGCTACAAATGAAGGTGACATATGGATGGTCTGATGTGAATTTTAAAGTATTACTAAATTTCTAAGGGACCTGGTGCTAGAAGAAAATAAGGTACCTATCACAGTGTATGGTGTTAAGGATCATATGTCCTCTAAGGTTGGACATAGAGAAAATACATGCATGTAAGAATGATTGTATATTTTATGGAGAGTATGCAGACCTAAATATATGTCCAACATGTGAGACACATCGATTCAAGAATATAAAATACGATGATGAACTGAATGATGGGTGCAAGAGAATGAAATTTCAAAGGAATGTGATATAGTATTTCCCTATAATCCCTCATCTAAAGCGGATGTTTGCAAATACTAATGAGTCTAAATGATTGCGCTAGCACCAACTGGGTCGTAAGAATGACTCGATGATACAACACCCAATAGATTCTGCTTAGTGGAAAACAATTAATGCCACATTTCAAATGTTTGCTAACGATTACATGAATATTAAATTTGCCTTGAGTACAAATGGCTTGAACCCCTATGGTAACATGAGCGGTGCTCACAACACGTGGCTAGTATTACTATCTATATACAACATTCCATGGTGGTTTTGTAAGAATCATAAATATATCATGTTGTCGATCTTGAACTATAGTCCTAAATAATCGGGCAATGACATCATCATGTATCTCAGACCATTGGTGGATGATCTGAATACTCTATGGCACATTGGTGTTAATGTTTGGGACGAGTACATCCGGGAGTACTTCCAGCTACACGATATGTTATTTGTCATAATAAATGACCTACTAGTTCATTGTAACCTGTCTAGTCAAAGCAAGAGGAAAGGTGAATCTTGCCCACAGTGCTTGGAGAAAACATCGAACACATGATTGAACCATTCTAAGAAAACAGTATACAGACATCATAATGTTTTCTTCCAATGAAACAATCATACAAAAAAATTTAAGATACAATATGATGGCACCATAGAGAAAGGAGGACCCCTTGGACATTTAAGAGGCGTAGAGCTATATGACCAGGCAAAAGACTTAATTGTTGTACTCAGCAAGCGAAAACATCATTCCAATAGTTATTATGGAACGTGGAACAAGAAGTCAATTTTGTGGGAGCTTGAATATTGGAAATACCTGGATGTTCACCGTTCAATCAATACAATGCATTTGAACAAAAATATGTGTGATTGTCTCCTTAGAACAGTGTTAAATATTCTAGGCAAAACAAAAAATCATAAAAATACTAGTGGATCTTGAGGAAATGAGCTTACGACCGAAGCTACATTTACAATAGAAATATAGAGGAAAGTTATTGCCTCCATCTCGCATCTCCCTTTCTAGGAAGGAGAGAAATGAGTTTTGTGAATAATTGCATAACATTAAAGTTCCATAAGTTTACTCATCGAATATCAACTAACTTGTTAACTTGAAGGAGCTTAAGATGGTTGGTGGAATGAAGACTCATGACTGTCATGTGATGCTGACTTAGATGATTGATGTCGGAATATAAAATGTGTTTCTAGTGGGGGGTAAGAGAGGCTACAATGATTTAGTATTTTTTTCTTCAATGCAATTGGACATAAAGTACTCGACCTAACAACGCTACTAAAACTAGAGAAAAAATAATTCTTGACTCTCTCTCTTCTTCAGATGTAGTATACTCTATCATTCTTTGATATTATTGTACATCTCACATCACATCTCATCAAAGAAATTTTCTATCTTGGACCAGTTTTCTTGCATCAGATGTACCCATACAAGAAATACATTTGTGTTCTAATGAAATATGTTAGGAACCGTTCTTCACCGGAGGTGTAACACCCCAAATTTTCAGATAAGTAAATTACCATTTAATATATTTTTCTGGAAATAAATTGTTTTTGGAATACCTTTAATACCCTTATAGGCTTAAATGAACTGGAACCTTGATGGAATAACCAAATCAGAGGCTAGAAAATTTTGTATATGATCCCAAAGCCAAGAAATATTTTTGAGAAGTTTTACAGATTTTTATCACCCTTGGAAGTAGCCCTAATATTTTAAACTAATTTTAGCAATTATTTTTATTCAGAAAAGAACTCAAACAGAAACGGGCCCCTTTTCCCCCATTCTCCCTCAACCGGCCGGCCCAGCCCACTCCCTCCCCGTGCCCTGGACTGACAGACAGGCCCCACCCGTCAGAGGCCCTCTCCCCATCCGCGCGCGCGCCTAACCACCCGACCCCACCCGTCAGCCGCCACACCCGTACGCTCGCGCCCGCTGACCGCCTTGGCCCACCTGTCGGACCCATCGTCCACCTCGCGCCACCCCCCTAACTCCACCGGCCACCGATCCCGCCTCGGATCCACCCCCGTCGGTCCCCTCGCTTAAATTCGTCGCTGGCATTTACACCCCCACGACGCACCGACCGTTTCCCCCCATTAATCCACGCGTAATCGCCCGCTGTTGCTCGCATGCATGGAAGGCCCTCACCGGCGTTACACTCGGCCTCCCCCGATTGCACCCCCCTGCCCCCGCTGACGCCTCTATTTAAACCCTACGCCTTCGCCGTGCTCAACCCTTACATCCACTCGCTGCGAGAACAAATAGAACGCCCGAGACGCTCCCTTTAACGCCACAACACCGCCCCTACTCTAGCCGCCGCTTGCTGTCGTTGGAGTCCTACTCCACCCCCGGTGACCGCACCCGTGTGATCACTGGCATCATCCCGACCTCGTCCGCTACTTCATCGCCGACGAACCCCGCCAGAACGCCATCGCCGACGAGGACCCGAACGCCTTCACCGCCCCGCTCGTCGCCGGCCACGCTCCGACGACCATTAGTCCCGCTAACGGTACCCTCATGATCCCCGTAGTGTCCCCTTTCTGTTTTAGCCCTTAGATTTGGCCGCCATCGCTCACTGTGGCCTCTGGCCCGCTCGCCGTTGCCAGAGAAGATGACCGGCATGGGTAAAGTACCCGTGCCGTGTCGGATTCAATCGTGGCCGTGCGATCGAGATCGGACGATGCAGGTTATATCGCATGTGCGGTTTAATCCACGCCGTCAGATCTGAGCGAAGCGGTATGGTGTAATCTCGTGCGTCCGTTAGTATTTAAAACCCGAAATGAATCTGGGCCATCCATCGCGTACCGGTTCGGCCTTTTAATCTCGTGCGTCCATTTTCATTTAAAACACCCGCCTCGCCCATGGCGATCCGATCACGATCCAACGGCGGATCTGGATCCGGCGCACGGGCACAGTGTGCGGGTTCACGGTGAATCCGGTTCACCGTGGACCGACGCCTGGTTTTTGATTTAAATTTAATTCCAGAATTGGTTTCAAACTTCTAAAATTCATATCTTGTTCATTTTAACTCCAAATTTAACCATTTCAATTCCAGAAAATTTATAATTTTATTCTCTACATGTTAATGCAATAAAAACAGTAGGTTTATTTTGAGTATTTCATTTTTATTTAATAAAGTATTCAAATGCACTTTAGGATAAACTCAAAATTTATCCATTTCAACTTTAGAAAAAATTATCTTTTATCCTCTTCATATTGGTGTAATTGAAACAATAGGTTTATTCTGAACTTTCTATTTTAAATTAATTGGAAGTTTATAATACATTAGTTACATTATTATTCCTTTTTAGAGAGGCCATAACTACATTAAAGTTCATTTTAAAATGTTTATAAAATAAACTTCAGAAAGTTAACCACTTCATTTTCCTTGGTTCAAACCAAACAAAACCTATGTGCCTATTGTGTGATTTTTGGATTGGTTAATTGAATGTTACTTTTAATTTATTTATAACGAGAAGACTACGACGCCACCGAGGAGCCGGAGTACTTCCCCAAAGTCCCTCCCTCACCTTTCGTTGAACAAGGCAAGTCACCAAACCAATCTTTTGAGCATATTGAACCCATGTTTTACTAAACTATCGCTAAAACACATAGGATATACATGAATTAGTCAAATGAAAGCTTTACGATATATTTATTTAGATCCCCCGACCTTGATGTGCAAGCCAAGCCATGCTATCTAGCCTAAACTCCTTGTCACCATATTATTAGTACTATTAGCTAGTGTCCAATGTATCGACACGATTGCTATAGGATTAAAAATGAGTCGTGGCGATTGGAATCTACTATATGATCCCCGTTATCCTTATCTCTGGAATGTTGTTGGTGATAGAGTTATGGTTGAGAGTGTATGCATGGTGGGTTCCGGGTGCAAGATAGGGCATTGGTCGATAGCACCCGGGGCACTATAAGGACCGGTCTGCGGGATCCGTTGCAATACACTTCCGTACTAACCACAAGTCTAATGGGTAAGTCCTAACTAAGGTATGGAGCGTTCCAAACCAAGGCCACCACTTGGAGATGGGTCAAGCAGTACCTGCGGGTGGCTTGTACCAATGTGGCGTAAAAGGGGGTGCGACGTTAGCCGGGATGCGGCCCGGCGCGCCGGCAAAACCTAGAGCGGGTGGTTATCGCTAAGAGCATTTCATGCTGAGGTTATGGCATGAGTTCCCGTGGTATGGGTCATCTTGTTACACTTTGGTGTTTGGGATGAGTGTGCCCCTTGTGGGTACAGTGGTACACCTCTGATCAGAGTCATAAATCTTTTCGAAAAGCCGAGCCCACGGTCAAGGGCGGGTTGCGTGACATATCACAGTTAGTTTACTTATAATGAATGTGCATGATGATTTGACATGTAAGACCATTGTGCGAGGAGGGAAAACGTACTCCTTGAGTTAGATGGTGTTATGATATTCATGTTTATTATTCCGCATGATTAAAATTGACTACACTAAAGACAATAACTGAAAAGTGTACTTTTCCGCACTATTATCCATTGTCCTTCCTTTGTTATTACCTTGCATTACTATTTGCATCTGCGGTGGCTTGTTGAGTACTTTTTGTACTCATACTCGTTGGACACACAATTCAGAGGATGCTTACTACGAAGATGGTCTGGAGTAGCGACCCAGTCAAGAAGAAAGATCCTGAAGAGGGTGTTCATCATGCAGTTTATTTTTATTGTTTATTTTAAATTTTACTCTTATGTAATAATGTGGTCTGCGTACCATGAATGATTGCTCGTATGTACATGTCGCATGATGAACCTCTTGTATTATTGTTTTTCTTTGGAAATTCAATAATGTCCCGATTTTGGTAAATCAGGGCGTGACAAGATGGTATCAGAGCCGACTTGACTGTAGGAAGCCAAACGGACCAGCCTAGCGCTTAGTTGGATAAAAACTATTTCACAAAAACCTACTTTATAACTTTGTTCCTTCCCTCACTTTTCTTCAACTTGTTGTTTTTGTAGATGCCGGTTTACCAAGTACACAGCTTCTGCCGCCACTTCGAGGGCTTCGTCGGGGAGCTTCGAATGATGGTCACCTTCCTTGGGTTCCTCTTCGAGCTCGAGTTCCATGGCGTATACATGGAAGAATTCGCGAGACCATGCGACGTCTCCCTCACCATCCATGGATCCGGCGAGCACCTGCCGTTCTTCACGGCAGCACTTGAGGGCCCAACCTTCGACGTCACGTGCCAACGCGTCGCCCTCCAAGCCCTCATGGAGTTGAGGATGATCTACGATGATCGTCTTCAGAACACATCCTTCCAGCTTGTGCCGAAGCACACCCCCGGTGCCCACCGCAGCATCTACATCAGAGTTCACTCCGATCGTGATCCGGTCATGGCCCGGCAGACGCATCTTCTTCAGGCCATGGATGACCTCCATACCGAGGTTGTGCTTGACGCCGAGGAGCACCATGAGGCGGTCGAGTTCCTTCGCCAGGAGACGAAGAACTTGATACAGCAAAATGGCGAGTTGCAGCGTAAGATAATACAGCTGCAGAAGGACATAGCAGAGATGGTTCCCCTCATCCCGAGGAGGAAGAAGCCCATCCGTGAGCCCGCCCCTCACCCCTAGAGAATCCCCCACCCCACGACTGTTGGACCATCCAGCTCCAACGCTCCTGCCTCGCGCCCCGCCATCGTCTCTGACCCTATGATCAAGAATTTTCTTGAGCACACCGTCCCTCAGGACCCTCATGGTTCCGAGAGCACGGAGACCACCCCGGATGACGAGTAGGCGGTAGTTTTCATTGATTTGAATAATTTTGTGATTGTGGTACCACCTGCAATGACTTGTGTTGTAGGTGGATTAAAATAAGAACGTTGATGCAATGAACATTTTATACCACTTATATATATATGAGCCCCTCTAGGCTGTTTTGGCTAAATATTCAATTGAAAACCTTTCTCTTATGACTAAAAATCTTGTATGTTCAGAAGATGGCCGATAATCAGAACACCGGGTCCAATAATGGAGAAGGGGCAAGCAACGGTCTGCCCGGAAGTGTTGTACCCAACTAGGGTGCAACGGGCCAACGTAAGACTGGGCCACCATCCACCAACCATCCCACCTTGGCGGAGATGATGGCAAATCAGAACCAGCTGATAACTGCCCTCCTCACCTAGATGCAGCACCAACAGGCGCAGTTGGACCGGCTGCAACAACACAATGTGGAGCCCGCCCCTCGTGCACCAGCCCCCGCACCCGCGCCTCAACTCTCTGAGTTTTTGCGCGTACGACCCCCTATTTTCTCCAGCACGACCAACCCCATGGAGGTCGGAGATTGGCTTCGGACCATCGGGAAGAAGTTAGATCTCCTCCCCTGCACCGATCGGGAGGGAGTGGCATTCGCCACTCATCAACTCCAGGGTCCCGCCGCAGAATGGTGGGACAACTACTGTGAGTCCCAACTGGAAGACCACGTGGTGACTTGGGTGGAGTTCACCATCGCCTTTCGCGTCGCCCACGTCCCCGCCGGAGTCATCGCGGTTAAACAGCAGGAGTTCCGCGACCTGCAACAAGGAAAGCCGGTCTTCTTCTTCAACTGCCGGAAGGAAGGGCACTACTCGCATCAGTGTCCTCACCCCAAGAAGCCACAAGGCGCGGCACCCAACCAGGCGGTTCGTGCCCACGTCAACCACATCAGATCGAAGGAAGCTCAGGAATCTCCTGAAGTCATACTCGGTACGTTCACCGTCAATTCCATACCAGCTATAATACTATTTGACTCTAGAGCAACACACTCCTTCATCTCGGAGGACTTTGTGAAAACCAACGGCTTGCAAGTACTCCCTCTACTAGCCCCATGATGATTGCCACCCCCGACAAGAAAACCTTAGCCCACCTATTCAGCCCTAAGGTAAGGATAGAGATTCAAGGAATATTATTCTGGGCCGAGCCAGTCCTCATCGAGTGCACCGGACTTGACCTCATCCTGGGAATGGATTGGTTGATGAAGCACAAGGGAGTGATCGACTGCGCCAGCAAGTCTGTAACTGTGACGAACCCCGAGGGCGAAGCCGTCACTTTTCGGATGACCAACCGCAAACCTCGCGAGGTGTCCCTTCACTCGCTAGCCCTAGAGGAAGTGCCCGTAGTCAAGGAATATATGGACGTCTTCCCAGAGGACCTACCTGGAATGCCTGCCAAGTGGGACATCAAATTTAGAATCGAACTTGTCCCCGGGACCACTCCAATCTCCAAGCGCCCATACCGGATGGCCACCAATGAACTAGCCGAAGTCAAGAGCAATATCGAAGACCTAGAGCAAAAAGGGTACATCCGACCGAGTACCTCACCCTGGGGTGCACCGGTTATCTTCGCCATGAAGAAAGACAAGACTAAAAGGATGTGCGTGGACTATAGAGCCCTAAACGACGTGACCATCAAGAATAAGTACCCATTGCCTCCGATCGACGACCTGTTCGATCAGTTGAAAGGATCCTCGATGTTTTCCAAGATCGACCTCAGGTCAGGGTATCACCAATTGAGGATTAGAGAAGAAGACATCCCCAAGACTGCCTTCACCTCTCTCTACGGACTCTACGAGTATACTGTGATGTCATTCGGACTCACAAATGCCCCGGCCTTTTTCATGAACATGATGAACAATGTATTCATGGAGTTCTTGGATAAGTTCATCGTGGTATTCATCGACGATATCCTCGTCAACTCTAAGACCAAGGAAGAACATGAAACCCACCTCCGTCTGACCCTCGAAAAGCTAAGGGAACAACAGTTGTACGCCAAATACAGCAAGTGCGAGTTTTGGTCGTCTGAGGTGAAGTTCCTTGGTCATGTCATATCTGCCGGAGGGATAGCAGTACACCCAACCACCGTGGAAGCAGTGACCAATTGGCTACAACCCACGAACGTGACCGAGATCCGGAGTTTTCTCGGATTGGCCAGATACTACCGCCGGTTCATCGAGAACTTCTCGAAGATAGCCAAGCCCATGACCAGGTTATTGCAGAAGGAGGTAAAGTTTGAATGGACTCCTGATTGTGAAGAATGCTTCCAGACCCTTAAGAAGAAGCTCGTGTCAGCCCCAATTCTAACCCTGCCAGATATCCGAAAGGACTTCCACGTCTACTGTGATGCCTCTCGCCAAGGGTTAGGATGTGTCTTGATGCAAGACGGGAAGGTGATATCTTACGCCTCTCGTCAGCTGAGGCCACATGAGCTAAATTACCCGACCCATGACCTGGAATTGGTAGCCATGGTTCATGCCTTGAAAATATGGAGACATTACCTTGTGGGAAATCGGTGTGAGGTCTTCACCGACCACAAGAGCCTCAAGTACATATTCACCCAACCGGACCTGAACCTCAGACAAATAAGGTGGTTGGAGCTGATCGAAGATTATGACTTGGGCATCCATTATCATCCAGGCAAGGCAAATGTGGTAGCAGATGCCCTAAGTCGAAAAGGGTACTACAATGCCATCATGGTACAAGACCAGGCCCCATTGTTATACAAGGAGATGGAAAGGCTGAATCTAGGGATCACTACTAGGGCATATCTCGCTGCCTTAGAGACAAGACCTGTCTTGATGGACCAGATCCGTGAGACACAGAAGGAAGACCTGGATATCTTTGAGATCCAGCAGAACATGAGGAAAGGTAAAGCCCCCGGATTCTCTGAGGACAAGCACGGTACCCTCTGGTTCGGAAACCGGATATGCGTGCCCGACAAGCCAGAGTTAAAGGCCCTCATCCTTCAAGAGGCCCATGAAACTCTATACTCCATACATCCCAGGAGTACAAAGATGTACCAAGACCTGAAGGAAAAATATTGGTGGGTCAGCATGAAGAGGGAAATAGCTGAGTATGTGGCCAAGTGCGACACATGCCGGCGAGTCAAGGCAGAGCACCAGAGACCTGCCGGATTATTACAACCCCTCAAGGTCCCCTAATGGAAGTGGGAAGAAATAGGAATGGACTTCATCGCGGGACTGCCTAGGACCCAAGCCGGTCATGACTCTATCTGGGTGATCGTCGATCGACTCACCAAAGTGGTTCACTTCATCCCTATCAAGACAACTTACACCATCGCAAAGTTGGTCGAGTTGTATATGACCCAGATTGTGTGCCTTCATGGAGTTCCAAAGAAGATTGTATCTGACCGAGGAAGTCAGTTTACCTCCAAATTTTGGAAGAACCTTCAAGAAGAGCTCGGCACCCGGCTGAACTTTAGCACCGCCTATCAGACCGAGAGGGTCAACCAGGTATTGGAGGATATGCTTAGAGCTTGCACTCTAGACTTTGGCGGAATGTGGGATAAGAACTTTCCTTATGCGGAGTTCTCCTACAACAACAGCTACCAAGTTAGCCTGTAGATGTCCCCGTTTGAAGCACTTTATGGGCGCAAGTGTAGAACGCCATTACTCTAGGATCAGACCGAAGAATCGCAACTCTTCGAGGCAGATATATTGCGAGAAGCTGAAGAGAAAGTCAAGATCATCAGGGACAGATTAAAGATAGCCCAGTCCCGACAAAAGAGCTATGCCGACAACCGACGGAGAGACCTAACCTTCGAGGAGGGTGATTATGTCTATCTCTGAGTCACTCCCCTCCGTGGCACCCAAAGGTTCAACATGAGAGGCAAGTTAGCACCTCTTTATGTCGGACCCTTTTAGATACTCCGATGGAAGGAGAAGTGGCATATCAGCTAGAACTACCTCCATCCTTGGCGGGAGTCCATGATGTGTTCCACGTCTCTCAGCTGAAGAAGTGTCTCCGTGTGCCCACCGAACATGCCGATCTCCAACAGCTCAATGTCCAAGAAGACTTGACCTACATTGAGAAACCCATCCGGATTCTCGAAACTAAGGAAAGAGTAACCAGGAGCCGTGTGGTTCGCTTCCGCAAGGTTCAGTGGGACAACCACCCCGTTGAAGAAGCCACATGGGAAAAAGAAGACGAGTTGAAAGCACAATACCCCGAGCTATTCGAGTAGCTTTCCAATCTCGAGGACGAGATTCTTTGTAAGGGGGATAGGTTTGTAACACCCCAAATTTTCAGATAAATAAAAATACCATTGAATATATTTTTCTAGAAATAAATTGTTTTTGGAATACCTTTAATACCCTTATAGGATTAAATGAACTGGAACCTTGATGGAATAACCAAATCAGAGGCTAGAAAATTTTGTATATGATCCCAAGGCCAAGAAATATTTTTGAGAATTTTTACAAATTTTTATCACCCTTGGAAGTATCCCTAATATTTTAAACTAATTTCAGCAATTATTTTTATTCAGAAAAGAATTCAAACAGTAACGGGCCCATTTTCCCCCATTCTCCCTCAACCGGCCGGCCCAACCCACTCCCTCCCCGCGCCCCGGACTGATATATGGGCCCCACCCATCAGAGGCCCTCTCCCCCTCCGTGCGCGCGCCCGACCACCCGACCCCACCAATCAGCCGCCATGCTCGTATGCTCGCGCCCGCTGACCTCCTTGGCCCACCTGTCGGACCCATCGTCCACCTCATGCCACCCTCCTAACTCTGCTGGCCACCGATCCTGCCTCGGATCCTCCCCCACCGATCCCATCGCTTAAATTCGTCACCGGCATTTACACCCACGCGACACGCCGACCGTTTCCCCCATTAATCCACGCGTAATCGCCCGCTGTCGCTTGCATGCATGGAAGGCCCTCACCGGCGTTACTCTCGGCCTCCCCCGATTGCGCCCCCTGCCCCCGCTGATGCCTCTATTTAAACCCTACGCCTCCGCCGCGCTCAACCCCTACGTCCACTCACTGCAAGAACAAACAGAACGCCCGAGATGCTCCCTTTAACGCCACTCCGCCGCCCTACTCCAGCCGCCGCTCACCGTCACCGGAGTCCTCCACCCCCGACGACCGCACCCGTGTGATCACCAGCATCATCCCGACCACGTCCACTACTTCATCGCTGACGAACCCTGCCAGAACGGCATCGCCGACGAGGACCCGAACGCCTTCACCGACCCCGCTCATCGCCGGCCACGCTCCGACGACCATTCGTCCCGCTAACGGTACCCTCGTGATCCCCGTAGTGTCCCCTTTCCATTTTAGCCCTTAGATCCGACCGCCATCGCTCGCTGTGGCCTCTAGCCCACTCACCGTCGCCGAAGAAGACGACCGGCATGGGTAAAGGACCCGTGTCGTGTCGGATTCAATCGCGGACGTGCGATCGCGATCGGACGACACAGGTTATATCGCATGTGCGGTTTAATCCACGCCGTCAGATCTGAGTGAAGCAGTATGGTGTAATCTCGTGCGTCCGTTAGTATTTAAAACCCGCAATGAATCTGGGCCATCCATCGCGTACTGGTTCGGCCTTTTAATCTCGCGCGTCCATTTTCATTTAAACCACCTGCCTCGCCCGTGGCCATCCGATCACGATCCAACGGTGGATCTAGATCTGGCGCACGCACACAGTGCGCGGGTTCACCGTGAATCCGGTTCACCGTGGACCGATGCCTGGTTTTTTATTTAAATTTAATTCCAGAATTGGTTTCAAACTTCTAAAATTCATATCTTGTTCATTTTAACTCCAAATTTAACCATTTCAATTCTAGAAAATTTATAATTTTATTCTCTACATGTTAATGCAATAAAAACAGTAGGTTTATTTTGAGTATTTCATTTTTATTTAATAAAGTATTCAAATGCACTTTAGGATAAACTCAAAATTTATCCATTTCAACTTTAGAAAAAATTATCTTTTATCCTCTTCATTTTGGTGTAATTGAAACAATAGGTTTATTCTGAACTTTCTTTTTTAAATTAGTTGGAAGTTTATAATACATTAGTTACATTATTATTCCTTTTTAGAGAGGCCATAACTCCATTAAAGTTCATTTTAAAATGTTTATAAAATAAACTCCAGAAAGTTAACCACTTTATTTTCCTTGGTTCAAACCAAACAAAACCTATGTGTCTATTGCGTGATTTTAGGATTGTTTAATTGAATGTTACGTATAATTTATTTATAACGAGAAGACTACGACGCCACCGAGGAGCCGGAGTACTTCCCCGAAGTCCCTCTGTCACCTTTCGCTGAACAAGGCAAGTCACCAAACCAAACTTTTGAGCATATTGAACCCATGTTTTACTAAACTATCGCTAAAACACATAGGATATACATGCATTAGTCAAATGAAAGCTTTATGATATATTTATTTAGATCCCCTAACCTTGATGTGCAACCCAAGCCATGTTATCTAGCCTAAACTCCTTGTCACCATATTATTAGTACTATTAGCTAGTGTCCAATGTATCGACATGATTGCTATAGGATTAAAAATGAGTCGTAGCGATTGGAATATACTATATGATCCCCGTTATCCTTATCTCTGGAATGCTGTTGGTGATAGAGTTATGGTCGAGAGTGTATGCATGGTGGGTTCCGGGTGCAAGCTAGGGCATTGGTCGGTAGCACCCGGGGCACTATAAGGACCGGTCTGCGGGATCCGTTGCAATACACTTCCGTAGTAACCACAAGTCTAATGGGTAAGTCCTAACTAAGGTATGGAGTGTTCCAAACCGAGGACACCACTTGGAGATGGGTCAAGCAGTACCTGTGGGTGGCTTGTACCGACGTGGCGCAAAAGGGGGTGTGACGTTAGCCGGGATGCGGCCCGGCGCGCCGGCGAAACCTAGAGCGGGTGGTTATCACTTGGAGCATTTTATGCTGAGGTTTTGGCACGAGTTCCCGTGGTATGGGTCATCTCGTTACACTTTGGTGTTTGGGATGAGTGCGTGCCTTGTGGGTACAGTGGTACACCTCTCATCAGAGTCATAAATCTTTTCGAAAAGCCGAGCCCACGGTCAAGGGAGGGTTGCGTGACATCCCACAGTTACTTTACTTATAATGAATGTGCATGATGATTTGACATGTAAGGACCGTTCTGCGAGGAGGGAAAACATACTCCTCGAGTTAGATGGTGTTATGATGTTCATGTTTATTATTCCACATGATTAAAATTGACTACACTAAAGGCAATAACTGAAAAGTGTACTTTTCCGCACTATTAGCCATTGTCCTTCCTTTCTTTGTTATTACCTTGCATTACTATTTGCATCTGCGGTGGCTTGTTGAGTACTTTTTGTACTCATACCCGTTGGACACACAATTCAGAGGATGCTTACTACGAAGATGGTCTGGAGTAGCGACCCAGTCAAGAAAAAAGATCCTGAAGAGGGCGTTCATCATGCAGTTTATTTTTATTGTTTATTTTAAATTTTACTCTTATGTAATAACGTGGTCTGCGTACCACAAACGATTGCTCGTATGTATGTGTCGCATGATGAACCTCTTGTATTATTGTTTTTCTTTGGAAATTCAATAATGTCCCGATTTTGGTAAATCGGGTCATGACAGGAGGGTTGCATTGTTGAGATATGGGGAGGCTATGCTATCCAGCAATTTTAAATTTTAATACCTTAGCCTAGGAACCATGTGCACGAGGGATTGTGAATCATTACCTTCTAACGCGAGACGCGCTAGGTGCAGTTGAAGAAGTAGTTGAGGAATCGTGTCCTCGCTCAACCTCGCATTGCTCCACCTGTTCACGAGCAATATCCATGTGAGGAATATGACGAGAACTACTGTTTGAGTTGTTCCTCCACGGAGTCCACACATATAGGGATGAGATTTGTCTCATGCCGACATGCTAGCATTGATCATGAGATCTGGGGAGAGAATCTGATCTCAACTCTTTGAGATCAAGAGAGTGAGAGGAGAGGTGTGGATGAGGAGCCATTGTGAAGACTACGGACCGCATGGCTCGAAGATGATGAGTGATTGTAAACAAAAGATGAGCGGAGCCTCTCGATGAAGGCCCTTTGAAGGGAGGTCCTTTGAAGCGAAGTCCTCCAAAGGGAGGCACTGTCACTTTGAAGCAAAGTCTTTTGAAGGGAGGCACTTTGGACGGAGGCCATATGAATGAAGGCACTCCGAACAAAAGCGAGTGGCACTTCGAAGGGAGGCACTTCGAAGAAAAGTCCTCCAAGTGGAGAAACTCCTTAGCGATGCACTTCGAAGTGAGTCACTCTGAAGAGAAGTCCTCTGAAGGGATGCACTTCGAAGCAAAGCTGTCCGAAGAGAGGCACTTTGAAGCAAAGTCCTCCGAAGGGAGGCACTTCGAAGCAAAACCATCTAAAGGGATGATGACTTATTACCGTGGCATTGGCCATGTATGTCTTAGGTAGACAGATGGGCAATCGCCTAGATAAAGGAGTTGTGGAGTCATGGTGGTACAATCCGGGTATATGGCAAAAGGGAGGCAAGCGTTTTGGTGGCTTTGGCTCAAAATCGTCAACTACACACATGAAATCTGGTACACACATTGTGACAAAGTCTACGTGATGCAGAGGATCGAATAAATATCTAGAAGTATATTTCCTTTTCTACGCTTAGGCCTTGAGTCCTAGTTATGTAACATAGGGGTAGGTTTGTCTTTAGTCTTGTCTGTCTAGGCTATAAAGTAGCGGGTAGGCTGCCCTCTAGAAAAAAACACTTTTTCTGATACGATGCCTCTATTCTGAAAATATTGCAGCTGAAATAGAGAGGAGAGAGAACTCATGATTTTGTACTCAGTTTCTTGCAATGAAATAGATGCTTTTCCTTTGCTGATTTCATGCTTGATCTTATCTGTATCTACCTCCTTTGTTGTTGGTTATTTTTAAACAGAATCGTTTGATTTCTTGATGTTCTTCTTTTGTCATGGATGAACATTTTATGTGATTTATTTCTTTCTTGCTCTTTTGTGGATGATTTATTACCGCATAGTGCAAAGCTTCTAGAACCCATGAGTCAGGTCAGACCAAAGTTATTTGTGTTCTGGTGAAAATATTTTTGTTGAACCTTTAGTTTGATGAGTTCCTGACTTGCTTTGTGGTGAAAGAATCATCACCGTCTAGTGTGAACCCATTGGAGTCCACAAGCAAGATCAAAGAAAAATTGTTTGTGTTCTTGTGAAAATCTTTTTAAAAGGGTTTTTTTATTACGCCTGATCCAAGAAGGTTGCTCTGAATGTTTAAATCAATTTTTTGTTACATACCTTGTGTTGGATGCTCATGATCTCACCAACTGCCCATACACCTCTAAAATGGTAGGTGAGGTATAGCACTCAGACTTCTCCAAGTTTTTTTTGGTTTAGTAAGTTTTGGGATTAAGGAATTTGCTCCCATTCACCCCCACTCTAGTCACTACTCTCGGTCCTATAAGTGATATCAGAGTAAGGTTAGGGTTTTCATCATACCTTAAACGATTATAAACCCAGTTAACGACCATTATTTTTTCAAGAAAAGTTTCGTCCCTTGAAGCCTTCGGCTACACATATGGGAAGACTCACATGCGAGCCTATTTATTAAGCCAAGGTTCAAACATATGGGACATGTGTGTTCACCCTACCTTTGTCATTCGTCCTCTTGCTGAGCAGACTACTCCAGCTATAGTTACTCAGCATGAGCACATCAACAAGGCGTAAACATTCTTTTTTTGGACATGGTCCTACTGAGTTTGAGCGTGTGAGCCATCTCAATACTGCTCAAGAGATTTGGGTTACCTTCTAGGCACATAATGAGGGAATAGCTCAAATCAAGACTCAGCTTTACCAGACCTACCATCGTGAATATGAAAATTTCACTCAAAAGCAGGGAGAGTCAGTTGAGGAGTTGTTTGGTCATTTTCAATCGATCATCAACAAGCTATGTGTCAACAAGGCCAAAAACGATCAGTTGGTAACATGCCATGAATAGGCTCTTAAGGTGATTCATACCTCTGACCGTAAGGTCTGGCAGATCAAGGTATCCTCCATAGTCGAAAGTACTGGATACAATACCTTGATAATTATAGAGCTTTTCAGCAAGCTCAAGGCCTCTAGGATTGAGATCAAATCTTATTGGATCTGGTTCTAAGATCCTAGCCCTTGCTACCACCGCTGACACTAGAATACTAACCCCTCTCACAACTTCACTCTTTCATCATTGATGTCTATTACAGAAGAGCAGCTAGGGACTATAGGAGATGAAGACCTCTATCTCTTCAATAACCACGTTCAACGCGTGTATGATACGAGGATGAAAAAGAGGCATGGCATTAAGTCTGGGTTTTTCAAGTGTGGAGATTTAGGCCATTTCATCGCCGAGTGTCCCAAGCAGAATGACTACTACAAGGGCACTAGTGGTAGATTCTATGACTCTGGCAAGTACAACCACCCCAGCAAGAATGACAACAAGTATCGCTTCAATGGGAAGTCCAAGTCGAGGCATGTCTAGAAGTCCTTGAAGGACTACCAGCGGGAAAACAGAAGGAGGGACAAAGCCTTCCTCATCGAGATTGAAGGACACTTCACCAGCCGGTTGTCATCTTCTTCCTCTTCATCAAGCTCAAGTGATGAGGAGATCTCTATTAAGAAATGAAAGAAGTACAAGGGTGATTATGCTGATATCTGCTTTATCTCCTATAAGGGCAAGCACAAGAACCGGAGTCGGCATAGTAGTAAGTCCCGCAAGAGTTTTTGCACCATGGATATTAAGGACAAGGATGACGACAACAACTCTGATGATGATGATGAAAAAGTAACTTCCGGTGAACTTGAACTATGTGAATTGCTTGAAGAGAACAATCAGGAGTTGAAAAGTCAGGATAGAATGCTTAGGAATGTGAATAAGAAGTTAGACAAACTTACCCAGGAGCTTGCTATTGCTCAAAGCAAGATTGAGAGTCTGAGTTCTTCCATGTTCTTACTTAAGGATGCTGAGTGTCCTAGCTGTGGGGTGTTGTCGGGTGAATTGAATACACTGAAGTCAATGTACACCGAGAGGATTGATGAGAGAAATATTAGCTATCAAGCTTGAAAATGCTGAGAAAGAGCTAGAAGAGGTGAGAGCACGAACTATGTTGTTGGGAGCGTGTAAAGTGTATCCCATGCTCCAAGAGGAGTTGGAACAGACTAAGGCTGATTTAGAGAAATGGTTAGCCCCTTCCACCACATGTGAGGACTATCTTTCTCTTAGGATGGAGTAAGCTAGGAAGAATGCAGAAATCCATAAGCTAGAAAAGTCTATCCAACCGAGGAAGGAGTGTGAGGTCTTCCTAGCTAAGGAGGAGATGATGGCTTCCTTAAGAGAGGAAAAAGCTTGTTCTGAGAGTGAGAACACCAATCTCTGACAAATTTTGAGTTGGGTGAGTGCTAGAGAGTCACAGTCGGGAATGATGATCCAACAGTTCAAGACGGAAGACAGGTTCACACTCGGGTACCAGTACACTAAGGCTGACTTTGAGAGTGCGCTAAGCAAGGAAGGCAGTGGAGTGGAGTAAGATGAGTCCTGAGGAGAGATTTCCAAAGACCCACACCACCAAAACCTTCCAAAGTTATAAGCCTAAGGATGGAGTGTTTCAAGAGAAACCCAAATCTCCACCCAAGAAGTCTACCTAGATTCCTAAGCTAAAATACTTACACACCATTCTCGACAGTCTACCAGAAAACTCCATGGCCAAAAAACCTTCATTCAAGGACACTAAGCCCAAAAATCCTAAGACTCAACCACATTCGAAGAAAATGAGCTACCACTATCAGTTCTACCATAGAGATGGTCATCTTAAGGAGTTTTGTTTCAGGAGGAAGCAAGTTGAGAGGGTTGAAAATGCTTGGGCACAGCAGGAGCAGTTCTACAAACAACATGGTAGATAAAGATTCTCTCGGTGTGGTGAGAGGCGAGATGCTAGGGAACGTCATGTTGGTGGCAGACGCGGAGATGGTTTTCTTAACCGTGTTACTAATGGTGGTTGATTTATTAGTAGATCTCCAGGTAATTCACAAAATGGTTTTGGACCTCATTACCAAAGTTGAGTAGTTTATAGGACTGCTCTTTAAAAGAGAATCATGTTTTGGTCCTAACTGTTTTACTTCTTGTGGATATCCTACCTTTGACTAGATGGATCGACACTAGTTCACTAGTTTTGCTAACCACAGTGTCGAACCATTTTCTCATCCATTTGACCATTGATTTTTGCAGGAATAAGGTTTGGAGGATATATGGATGATGGACTTAGGATGGTCACGTCACATGACTGGGCATCACATATGGTTCTCTAGCCTCAACCCCATGAGTTCCAAAGAGTATATCACAATTAGGGACAATGGTCAGGGTAAAGTGTTGGGTGTTGGTTATGTTCGGATTTCTGAAAAGTTTTCCTTGAAGGATGTCGCTTTGGTAGGGAAACTTAGTTTTAACTTAATCTCTATTTTGTAACTTTTCGATGAATGATTTGAGGTTTGGTTTAAGAAGGGAAAGTGTTGTGTTGTTGATTCTAGAGGTAGTTTGGTTTTTCATATTTTACTTTTTGTAAAGTTTTTGAATCGGTTTCTCTAGTTATGTTGGCCCTTCGCGTTGTTTCATAGTTGGATCCTCTTTAGAGCTTTCGAAATGGCATAAGAGGTTACACCATTTGATTTTTCATCTACTTGTTAGGTTGAGGTCTATGGGTCTCATCTAAGGATTGCCTTAGCTCAAAATGGAGCAACAAGCTCGGCACCGGAGGTTGCCTGGGAGCTTCACACCCATCAATCTGTCCGACAACTTGTACTTGCTCGAGGCGGACGACCGGAAGTGCTTTGTCAGTGGTGCTTCGGCTGGTGCTTTGCTCGAGGTACTCACTACGTAGAGCCAAGATGGATTTACATGAATTAGTGTTGTGGCTCCGATTATCTCCGTGAACATTACAAAAAAATTTAGCTTGGCTTGGAGGTCCTTGTCGTAGGCCTCGATCTGCTGATCCGGCCTCCGCCCTGGTTCTACTGGTACCTCTATTGCTACGGGGCGGGGAGGTGATATTAAGCACCTCCGCCTAGTAATGCTTTCACCCCCATCGAGAGTCGTGAGGTCGATGCTCTGACGGTGTGGCTTGTGGAGGGCTCGGGACCCTTGCTTCAGAGATTTTTACCTCTAGGGCCAGGGTCAGAGGCACTATGGAATTCCTTCAGAGTTGTCCTTCCTCTGACTAGGCATACTCCTCGAAGTATGTGATAAATTGGACCACCGAGGAAATGGGTTTCCAGTAGATCTTGTCGAGGAGGTCTGGGTTGGTGACACCTTCACGCGTGGCGTCGATGATGGAGGAAGTGGACTGGCATAGCATTTTCCCGAGCTATTACTTGACTTGGAAGAGGCTTCTTGTGGACATGGGGGGCACATAGGTTCCCTAGAAGTTATATATAAATTTATTCTTCAATTTTTCCCATGATTTCACAGACCTTAGCTTCAGGGACCAAAACCACCAAACGACTATCCCTTCAAGCGCGAGGGGGAAACATTTGGCCATCATGACACGGACCCCTCTGCTGGCTTCTATCGCCAGGGCATAAGAGTGAGAGAACTCTTCAGGGTCTGTATCTCTAGAGTACTTGGGAAGCTTGTCCGCTCAGAATCTAGGATCAAAATGCACCCTTTGGAGGTTGGGGTGCAACGGAGAATCTTCGTCAAAGGAAACATTCTGATTGTCCCTCTAGCTTCCTAGTCTTTCAGTCACTTATCATGATGACTTTGCGGAGTGATGAGGGCCTACTAGCCTAGTCTTGGGTGTTGGGTTGATCTATGGATGCCTGCCACCACCTCTGCAACTCCACCATGAGCTGAGCCATCTTAGAGGCTATGGCATCATGCGGGCTCCCGCTTCCTCCGGAATGAGTTTTTGGGTCTTGCGACTGAACAAAGTCGGTCAAGAGTGATGTTGAAGCTAGGAAGGGCTCTTTGGGCTGGCGAGGAACAACAAATCGTTGCAGCACGAGGGCCTGACGGTGTGCTGATGGATCGGTTGACCTTGAGAGGTCGCCTACTTCGGGTAGAGTGCTTGGTTCTATAAAGGTAGCATCTTTAACAGTAGCCACGGGATTTGACTAAGGGAGGACTATGGAGGGCTTCGTAGCCCATGTGGTTGTGTCTAGGGGCTCCTGTTGGGAGGTCCAAGCGGACCTCCGAATAGGAATAGTGCTCTTGTTTCTCTTTGGAGGTATGGCTTCGGAAAGTAGGATGGTAGATACGTTAGGTTTTGTACTAAAGTCACCACTGACGGTGCCAAATGTTGGCATAAAAGATTACGCTAACAGGTTTGAATAGCCTCAAAGGGCTCACTGAAGGAAGAGGTTAACTGTGAATTAGGTCAGGCCTCCAAATAGGATAATAATCTTAGACCAGTTCGAAGTGTGCTCTATTACTTGAATGAATGTCCTTATTACAGTAGAAGGGAGGGGTATTTATAGGTAGAGATCCACCAGGGAAATACTACCCTACCCTCTAGTTACAACCATCATAGTGGACTCTATTCATGCAACCCTGTAGGGGTAGAATGGTAAGAGCACATGTGAACACTCTACTAAAGCAGACGTCTTATCAGATAAAGCGAATGTCTTGTCGATTGTTTACGGTGTCTGTTTAGAACAGAGTCTTCCGGAGGGTAGTGAGGCGACGAGTACCTCCGTAGCACCACTAGGCTCTGAATTCCTCTTTCTACGATGGTCAGGGATAAGGATGCTGGCTTCGATCCATCCTCTTCGGAGCGCCTCAAAGACGTTAGAAGGCTTCGAACTCTGCATACTCTAAATCTTGCCAGAGTCGTCCGCCTACTTGTCTGACTGATGGGATTATTCCCCCCAAACAATATCCATGTTTTTAGACTACTTATGATAGCACTATGGTAAAAACTGAGACATTGCATCGTATGACAAAAACTAATGATTTAAGCTTCTGGTGGTCCATGTTTTGGCATAGGCTTAGCTTGGTCAGTATGAAGTGGCTTGACAAGCAAATAACCCCTATAACTAAGTCAAACAACAAAAAATTAAAAATACTTGAATGTATTGAATAACAAGTTTGTTGAAGCTCTTTGCTTTGGATATGCACATCTGTGTAGATATTTGCTAGCTCTTGATATTCCTATCTTATCCTGCTAGTTAGCTATTCTAAATGGTGTTGTTTTCGTTTTCCAAAACTCTCAAACTTCTTGATCATGATCATCTTTGGATATATTCACCCGAGCTTTTTATAAAGTGTTGAAATACAACATCCTTTTGTATATAGGCTAGGTCTTGTAAATGCTATTAATCATACCTAGGAAGCTTGTTCATACACTCCACTTACATTCTTGCCATATATACATGGGAAGTTCATCTCATGGGAAGTGCTCTCTATGAGTCCAATTATCAACAAGGGGGAGAAATTATGTCATTGGTTTGAATTCCTTTTTTTTCCTTCTTCTCTATTTTTTGTTTTTCTTTGGTTCTCTTGTTTCCAAGTTTGGTTTCAAATATAGATAGTTGCTGAGGTGTTGACAATGCACTCATCAAGGGAGAGATTGAAGAACCATTGTGAAGATCGTGGACCTCATGGCTCTGATAAGATGAGTGATTGAAAACGGAAGATGAGTGGAGCCCTCTGGAAAAAGGCCCTCTGAAGGGAGGTCCTACGAAGCGAGGCACTTCGAAGCGAAGTCCTCCGAAGGGAGGCATTGCCACTCTAAAGCAAAGTCTTTTAAAGGGAGGCACTCCATACGAAAGTGTAACACCTTGAATTTTTGCCAAATTTTATTTTTGAGAAAATAAAAATTTAGAAAAGAATTATTTAAAGTGTGAAAAGAACGAAAATAATAAATAATATTAATAAATAATTCACATTTTGAGTTGGGAATTTTTTGTTAAATTCTACAAGTCAAAAGAATATTTTTGGAAATTTTTCCAAATTTTTAGGACTTTTGCAACTAGCATAGAAATTACTAATGAATTTCAGCAATTATTTTAATTAAAAAATGAATTTTATTTCATGTTGGGCTGCTTCCCTCCAATCTCTCTCTATGGCCCAGCCCATTAGTTCGCTCTCGCTGACAACCGGGCCCTTCCTACCGACGCCATCCCCCGCCCCCCGCGCGCGACCCCTCTCTCTATCGTGTGGCCCTGCCCGTCAGTCTCATGTGCTCACGTTCACTCGCTGACTAGTGGGACCCGCATGTCATCCCTTCTGTAGCACCACCGCACTCCCACCGGAAATCCCCAAATCTCTCACCACCACTGCAAACCCTAATGCCTTCGCACATGATCTCCGGCTCTGCCACCCCTATAAAAACCCTCGCATTGATCCCCCGAACCTGTTCCAATCATTAGCCTCGCTGATTCCTCGCCTCACCGCTAGTAACCTTGCCAGCCCTCGCCTCCTGCACCATTGTGACCGCCACCACCTCCCCATCCTCAGCATCGACCCCGTTCAGCCTCCTTGTCACCCGATTTCGCTAGAGTTGTCGACCCAAGGGGTGTGTTCTGCGACTGCCCGCCGTCAGCCGCCATCCATTATCACCGGTCACCATTGCAGGTACCATTGTGTTCCCCTCGCTATTCCCTACCCATTCCTGTCTTCAGATTGCCTCGTTGTCGCTCACCGTCGTCAGAGTCCTCGCCACAACACACTGTCACCACCGGTAACACACCCACATGCCGGATCGAACCCTGGCCATGCGATGCAGATCATGCAGCCCTGATTAAATATATGACGTGGCTAATTTTCGTGCGTCCATCGTACCAGATCGCTGTGTTTTAATCTTGACTGTTGATCTTCACACTCCCTACCGCTGGAACTTGATCTAACACCTCTCAACCGTCTGTTTCACAGCGCACGTGCCTGGGTTCTCCATGGACACAGTCTACCGTGGACTTTTTCTATTTTTCATTTCAAAAATAATTCCAGAATTGATTCAAAATTAAAAAATTCATATCTTTCACATCCTAACTCCAAATTCATCCATTCAAATTCCATTTTAACCCTCATAATTTTCTCTACAACATGAACTAATTTAATTTCATGAATTGTACTGTTTATTTTCCTCCTTTTAATTGTGCTTTCCTCGTTCGGCATGCTTTTAGTGTTTGAAGTTGTCGAGTAGTCGTCTTCGTCTTTTGTTGAGCATGGAAAGTCACACCCCATACCTTGATCATGTTGAACACATGTTTCCAAATTAGTTATTGCTATAACACATAGGAATTAATTTCATTACTTCAATTAAAAACTACAATTATATTTATTTATATCCCTTGAACTTGTTGTGCAAACCAGAGCCATGCTTTGGTCCATTTTTCCTTGTTGCCCTGAATACTACAATATTAGTTTGTGCCCAAGTATTGGTACACTTGCTTAGTATTGCTACAAATGAGTCGTAGACTAGTTTGGCTACTTTATTCTTCTATATGTTCCCAGATATGTCTCTTCTCATGGTTCTAAAAGATTGGAAGCAATGTTTGGAAAATGTTTAAGCTAATGGTAAAGCTGGGTTTCCAGGTGCAAGCGAGTGCATTGGTTGGTAGCACCCGGGGCACTATAAGGACTGGTCTGTGAGATCTATTGCAAACCATTTCCATACAAACCACAAGTCTAGTGGGTACGTCCTAACCTAACGGATAGGTCGAATCAGCAAGATGCACCGAGTGGCGGGTCAGGAGAGTCGAGATGAAAAGATGCCTTGTTTCCTTTTTATTGACTAGACACAATGGCACAAAAGGGGATCTACATAATCCCAGTGTTGGAGCATCGGTGAAACCTAGTGTGGTTGTCCTTCTACTGAGACGAGCTATGTCAAAGGGTTTTGGCAAGAATTTGGTCAAGATCTACTAAGTTCTTGCCTTGTGGGTAAATTTTTACACCTCTGATCAAAGTACAATCTTTTCGAAAATCCGTGCCTACGGTTATGGGTGAGCCAAGTGATGTTCTCCGCAGTTAGTCTAAATAACTTGAATGTGAATGGTTATTGTCTTTATAAGGATCATTGTGGGAGTGAGTACAATTGTGCTACTTGAGGTAGTGGATGGTTTTCATATCATTTACTTTCTGTTCATTAAACATGTTCACCATAAATGCTTAACTACAAACATGTACTTTTATGTAAAACAAGCCATATGCCTATCCTTTGATATTACCTTTGCATTTATGTTGCACTCGGTGGCTTGTTGAGTACGTTTTGTACTCATCCTTATTGAATAACCCCTTTTTAGATGCTGAGTTTGTCGAAGAAGAAGTTATGGAGTAATCTATCCTAGTCAAGACATGATTCTAGGATCATGATGTTCATCGTTTTGAAGTGTTTCATTTTGTTAGTTTATTTTCAGTGTAATAAAATAACCCTTGAGCTATATTTTGTTTGTTGTAAGACATTATCTCTTGATGAACATTTTGTAGGTTGGTTTTCTTAAGAAAAATCAATAAACTCGAGATTGTGAAATTTCGGAGCGTTACAAGATGGTATCAGAGCCGACTTAACTATAGGAAGCGAAGCAGACCATCTTTAGGACTTATTTGCAAAATTTAAGAAATAGTATTTGCGAAAATTTATTCTATTGCTTTGTATCCTTGAATCCATCCCACTTCATTTTCTTGAGGTATTTTAAAAAATAGATGCCGATTTTGGAGCGCAGTTTTGCCACGAGTAACAAGGATTTATCGAAGAGCTTTGAAGTTTGACCAAGTTCCTCGACGTTTTGCAAGTACCATAGTTCAAGATGGATTTCAGAAGTCATGCTAAGAAGTAGTCCTCAACGTCGTTTGTGGAGTTCATCAAGTGTAAGTCCCTAGATATTTTTAATTTCATAACGATTTGCTTGCTTGTTTTAAGTGTAGCGTATGGTTTACATCGTCTCTGGTGATGTAATCATACTAGGATGTTTGCTTAATGATTGACCACTACACACATCAGATCAGTAAATAAAGTTGGTTAAGGTCCTATCTATAGATCTGATCTTACTCTTTCCTATTCTTCATTTCCCTCTTTCCTATATACCTATCAGATGTTTGTTTCAACAAAAAAGAGGAAAGGTCACAAAAAGCTCCATCTCAAAGTTGATGCCATGGTTAAATGTGGTGGTGCTGCCCCTCAGTCTCAATTTGAAGAAGAGAATTTGTCACAAGCTTCAACTCAACTTAATTCTCTCATCATCGATTTGCATGATCAACTCGAACCACGACGTCAGAAGCAAAGGACTAGAAGGATTAGTACCTATTCTATAGCAGTGGTAAATGCACAAACCGACAGCTTAGGTGTCCAAGGTCCAATCATTCAAAAGTGTTCTTTGGGAAACAGTAGTGAACCATCATCTAAAGTTGTTCTATCAAAGGTATTTAAGCCTACTCCATCAAGCATGAATATGCAAGCTGAGTTTCAAGCTTATCCTCAATCAACCAAGAATATGTGAAAAAGAAAATCCCCAGGATTTTCAGAAGATGAAATGGGAACCGTTTGGTTCGAAAACCATTTGTGTGTGTCAGATAAGCTAAAAACAAAGACTATCATTCTCAAGGAAGATCATGAGACATTGTATTCAATCCACCCTAGAAGCACCAAAATGTATCAGGACTTAAGAGAGAAATATTAGTGGGTAAGCACGAAAAGAGAAATTGATGAGTATGTGTCTTTGTGTGATACTTGCCAATGAGTTAAAGCAGAACACCAAAGGCCAGCAGGATTATTATATCCCATCAAGATTACTGAATGGAACTAGAAAGAAGTCGAAATGGATTTCATCACAGGTTTATCCAGAACTCAAGCCGGTTATGACTCAATATGGGTAGTCATCGATCATCTAACAAAAGTGGTTTACTTCATAGCTGTCAAGACAACTTACAGTGGACCTAATCTAGCAGAATTGTATATGACCAAGATAGTATGTTTGCATGGAGTTTCAAAGAAGATTGTTTCTGATAGAGGAAGTCAGTTTACCTCCAAGTTTTGTAAGAATTTGCAAGAAGAACTTGGTACCCGATTGAATTTCAGTATTGCCTATCATCCACAGACTGATGGTCAGACAAAAAGAGTAAACAAGATTCTTGAAGACATGTTATGATCCTGTACTCTAGATTTTGAAAGTACTTCGAATAAAAGTTTTCATTATGCCAAGTTTTCTTACAAAAGCAGTTATCAGTTCAGTTTACAAATGTCGCCGTTTGAAGCCTTGTATGGTCACAAGTGCAGAACCCCTCTGCTTTGGGATCAGACATGAGAAAGCCTAGTTTTTGGAACAGATATACTTCGAGAGGCCAAAGAGAAAATTAAGGTAATTTAGGACACGTTAAAGGTAGCTTAGTCTCGTCAAAAGAGTTATGTTGATAATCGTCACCGGGCTTTAGAGTTTAAAGAAGGAGACCATGTTTACTTTCGGGTCACACCTCTCCGTGGAATGCAAAGATTTAACATGAGAGGAAAATTAGCTCCTCGATTTTTTGGCCCATTTTGAATCATTCGCCGCCAAGAAGAAGTTTTGTATGAATTAGAATTTCCACAATCTTTGGCCAAAGTGCACAGCGTGTTCCATGTCTCTCAACTCAAGAAGTGTCTTCATGTACCTGATGAGCAAGCTGACCACCAACAGTTGGAGATTCAACAAGATCTAACCTATGTGGAGAAGTCTATTTGTATCCTCGAGACCAAGGAGAGAGTCACTAGGAGCATAGTCATTCATTTTGCAAAGTTCAGTGGCACAATCATTTAGAGGAAGAAGCTACTTGGGAAAAAGATGAGGAATTGAAGGCCCAGCATCTAGAGTTGTTTTGAGATTTCGTCCTAATATCGAGGATGAGATTCTTTGTAACATGGGTAGGATTGTAACACCCTGAATTTTTGCCAAATATTATTTTTGAGAAAATAAAAATTGAGAAAAGAATTATTTAAAGTGTGAAAAGAATTAAAAGAATTAAAAATCTTAATAAATAAGTCACATTTTGAGTTGGGAATTTTTTTAAATTCTCCAAGTCTAAAGAATATTTTATGAATTTTTTTCAAATTTTTAGGACTTTTGCAACTAGCATAGAAATTACAAATGAATTTCAGCAATTATTTTAATTAAAAAATGAATTTTAATTCCTGTTGGGCCGCCTCCCTCCAATCTCTCTCCATGGCTGAGCCCATTCGCTTGCTCTCGCTGACAACTGGGCCCCGCCTGTGATGCCACCTTCCACTAGTGCGCACGCCCCCGCTGTCTTTGTCGTTTGGTCCCTAGCTAGTGGGTCGCATGCACTCGCATTCTCTCACTAACTAGTGGGTCCCACATGTCTTCCCTTTCATAGTGCCATCGGACTCCCATCGGAAATCCCCAAATCTCTCGCCACCGCCGCAAACCCTAACTCCTTCGCCTGTGATCTTCGGCTCCACTACCCCTAAAAAAAACCCTCGCATCGATCCCCCGAACTCGTCCCAATCTGTAGCCTCGCGGACTGCCATCTTGCCTTCGGTGACCCCGCTAGTCCTCACCGTCTGCACCATCATGACCACCACCACCTCCCCGTCCTCGGCATTGACCCCAATCGGCCTCCCATCACCGGAATTCACTAGAGTCATCGACCCAAGGGGTGTCTTCCGCCACTACTCGCCACTGGCCACCGTCCGTTGTTGCCGGTCACCATCCTAAGTACCATTGTATTCCCCTCACTATTCCCTACCCATTCATGCCTTTAGATTGCCTCTACGTTGCTCGCAATCACCGGAGTTCTCGCCACCGCACTCTATCGCCGCCAGCAACACGTCTGTGTGCCAGATCGAACCCTAGTCATTCGATCTTGATCAGGCAGCCCTGATTACATCTATGACATGGCTCGTTCTGGTGTGTCGATCGTACCAGTTTGCTGTGTTTTAATCCTGACCATTGATCTTCACTTAACGCATCCCGTCTCGCACCCCACCACTAGATCTTGATCTGACTCCTCTCAGTTTTTCAGTGGACTTTTTCTGTATTTCAGTTCAAAATTATTTCGAGAATTGATTCAAACATCAAAAATTCATCCATTTAAATTCCATTTTAACCCTCATAATTTTCACTACAACATGAACTAAATTAATTTCATGAATTGTACTATTTATTTTCCTTCTTTTAAATGTGTTTTCCTCGTTTTGCGTGTTTTTAGAGTTTGAAGCTATCGAGGAACCTGATTTTTTTGTCGAGGAGTCATTTTCATCTTTTGTTGAGCAAGGCAAGTCACACCCCATACCTTTAACATGTTGAACCCATGTTTCCAAATTAGTTATTGCTATAACACATATAAATTAATTGAATTAGTCCAAATAAAACCTACAATTATATTTATTTAGATCCCTTGACCTTGTTGTGCAAACCCAAGACATGCTCTTGATCCATTTTCCTTTGTCTCCCTAAATACTACAATATTAGTTATTGCCCAAGTATTGGCACACTTGCTTACTATTGCTACAAATAAGTCGTAGACTAGTTTGGCTACTTTATTCTTCTATATGTCCCTAGATATGTCTCTTCTCATGGTTCTAAAAAATGGAAGCAATGTTTGGAAAATGTTAAGCCAATGGTAAAGGTGGGTTTCCGGGTGCGAGCAAGTGCATTGGTTGTTAGGACCCTAGGCAATATAAGGACCGGTCTGCGAGATCTGTTACAGAGCATTTCCGTATGAGCCAAAAGTCTAGTGGGTAAGGCCTAACCTGGTGTATAGGTCAGTTCAGCAAGATGCACCAAGCGACGGATCAAGAGAGTCGAGAAGAAAGGACGCCTTCTTTCCTTTTTGTTGACTATACACAATAGAATAAAAGGGGTCTATGAAATCCAAGTGTTGGAGCATGAGCGAAACCTAGTGTGGTTGTCCTTCTGCTGAGATGAGCTATGTAAAATGGTTTTGGCACAAATTTGGTCAAGATCTGCTAAGTTCTTGCCTTGTGGGTAAATTTGTACACTTATGATCGGAGCACAATCTTTTCAAAATGTCGAGCCTACAGTTATGGGCAAGTCAAGTGATGTTCTCCATAGTTAGCATAATTAACATGAATGTGACTGATGACTAGTTTTCGAAGGACTGTTGTGCTACTCGAAGTAGTGGGTGGTTTTCATATCATTTACTTTCTGTTCATTGAACATGTTCACCATAAATGCTTAACTACAAACACGTACTTTTATGCAAAATAAGTAATATGCCTATCCTTTGATATTAGCTTTGTATTAATGTTGCATTCGGTGGCTTGTTGAGTACGTTTTGTACTCATACTTATTGAATAACCCCTTTTTAGATGCTGAGTTTGTCAAAGAAGAAGGTTTGGAGTAATCTATCGCAGTCAAGGCGCGATTCTACGAGCAAGATATTTGTCGTTTTGGATACTTTCATTTTGTTAGTTTGTTTTCAGTGTAATAAAATAGCCCTTGAGCTATATTTTGTTTGTCGTAAGACGTTGTTGCTTGATGAACATTTTGTAAGTTGATTTTCTTCAGGAAATTCAATAAATTCAAGATCATGAGATTTCAAGGCGTTACAAAAAGCCCTCTGAAGGGAGGCACTTCGAAGATTGCCACTCTGAAGGGAGACTTGAAAAAGTGACACTGCAAAGGGAGGCACTTTGAAGTGAGTCACTCCAAAGAGAAGTTGTCTACCCAGTCGGAGTGGTACATCTCCTTTATAAACCTAGCCGCTAGCAGGCGGGTGACTTCCTCTTTGATGGTATCCTTGTGTTTTAGGGTGAAATGACACATCTTCTGTTTGACCGGTTGAGTGATCAGGTAGATGTGTAGTTCGTGCTCGATCAGCTCCCAAGGATTGCTCGGAATGTCGGATGGCTGCCAAGCGAATATGTCAATGATGGTCCGGAGGAAGATGACGAGTGAGCTTTCCTATTTAGGATCAAGCGATATCCCAATCAGTGTCATCATGGATTCATCGCCGTCCGAGAGCTGAATAGTTATGTATTCAACTGGCGAAGGGGCCAAGCATGATGTAGATGGCATGGCGATCGGGATCACCATACCCACAGTGCGCGTTACTTTATCCTCCTAGACTAGATCCTCCATTCAGACTGAAATATCCGTAGCATCACCTAGCATGAGACTCTCGCTCACATGCATGCAAGGTGGCAACATCCCCCTTTACAAAAAAAGGCCCCATCCGGTCCAAGAATTTTGAGGACTAGGTAAGCATAATGGGGTACCACCATGAATTTGGTGATGGATGGCCGCTTGAGAACAACAAGGTGGGTGGTCTCGAATTCAGCGACATAGAACTTGACGTGCTCAGTCTTGTAGTTGTCCTGAGTGCCAAATGTTACTAGTAGAGTGAGGGTGCCAAGTGGAATTGAGGCCTTCTTTGGGACAATCTCGTAGAACGGTGCGTCTCTCTCCTAGAGAGCAGACTCATCAATGTCCCTTTAAATAGGACGTCTAGGTCGCTACCACCATCAATCAACACTCTCTTGAGGCACACCTTGAGGATGACCAGATCAACAACCATTGGGAATCGTACCGGCTTGGGGACATTCATCCATTGATCATCACAACTTAAGGTGATCGTGACCTCTAACCACCTTAAGCAATCAGTCGCCATGGCGTTGATGGTGTTTGTTGGCGCAAAAGATTGCACTAACAGGTTCTCTGAGATCAAGAACAGTCAAACTACGAGTTCGTGTTTAAGGACTAGCCCAAGCCTCCGAAAGGATAATAGCTTGAGTAGTTCGAATGTGTGTATTTGAGTAATCGAGTCTTCGGTGCCTGTTACAGGGTAGAGATGGGGGTATTTATAGGCAAAAGTGTCTAAGGAAAAGACCTATTTACCCCTAGATTACAACCGACATAGTGGAAACTATTCGGTACCCTGAGTAGGGTTAAAAAGGTAAAGCTATCCTGGGCAAACGGATAAGCCAAACATCTTATCAATCTTGTCGCTCAGCTTTGGAGCCTCGTATCTTGCGGAGGGCTTCTTCGAACTTCAGATCGAGGCCCCCTTCGGCTTAAGGCCTCCACCTTCGAGTAAGAGCCCATCCGCTCTGAAGCTTAGTGAGTCTTTGAATTATTAACCTCTAAGTCCTAAAAATGAAGCAATTTCCCTGAATAGTAGCCCCTTGAATACACCTCTCCGAATTTAACTTGTACAGAAGGGAGGCAGTATACGCAAGGAATATTTTCATATTCTGAGACTTAGAGAAAATTTGAACTCATTAGAGTCTTTCAGAGGATCTCGGATCCAAAGCATTCGGACCCCGACTCTGAGCCCTCAACGTTGTGTGAACGCTTTGTGAGAAAGAGAACCGCTTCGAGGCCCAAACGTCGTGAAGAACTGTTTGATTATAGCCGTTACGGCGCAAGTAGCCGTTACACTCTGTAAAAGGTAAGGGTCAAAATTTACGGCAGTCTCTCGCCGTTCCACTTCCTAGACCCACCTACTAGCGGCGGAAGTCGAACCTGCAGTGTGAATGCGATCGAAACATAGCAACCATCGAACGGTTATAAAAAGGGGATTAGAAGTTACCCATGACTTTTTACCGTATCCGGTGCCTGCGAACCACTCTCTTCAACCTTCAATTCCCACAACTTTCCAATCCACCGAGCCATGGCGAGAACCAGCCACACTGTTTTGGCAGTGGCGGGCACCCTGGCGCAGAGGTAAGCATGGGCAACCTCGGCTGCGGCAGCAATGGCGGGAGCTCCGGGCGGCACCTGGCCCAAGAACCCTCGAGAGCTCCGCCCGCCATCCAAGAAGAAGATTCCCCAGAGCTTCCTCATCGGCCAGTCCACGAGCACCGCCGAGTCCATTGAAGAGGTCGTGGAAGGGAAGCTTGGGACTGGACTGAGGACTCGAGTCCTTGGGTCAGAATCAACCCCGAGGCCACGAAGCGGAGAAGTTGTGGTTTTCGAGGCATTCTTCGAAGCGGGTTTGGGGCTTCTGGCCATCAATTTCCTAGCAGAGGTACTGGACCTGTTCCACATCACACTACCTCAGCTATCTCCCAATGCCATCGCCCGCTTGGCTGTCTTCAAGTGGGCGCTCCGGGCCGAAGGGTGCGAGGGACGATCGGAGGTCTTCGCCGCCACCCACGAGGCCATCTGCCAGCGAAGCCACAAGATGGGTCCGGGGACACCAAGGTGATAACAGCCTTCGGCAGCGTCAACTTCCAATTGTGGAGGGAGCATGCCCAACACTTTCCCGCGAAGGCCATCAATGATAGATGATACACCAACTGGATCCTTCGGTGGTTCTACGCCAAAGTCGGAGAGGACTCCCCCCTCGCAGGGCTTCTCCAGGAGATCTGGTTCCGGAAGGAGGCGGAGATTGCTCCGAACCCTAGCCTACTCTCAACGCGGCTAGGGCTATTGACCTCGGTGGCTCTCCGCATGAGCATGCGCGACCTCGCCGAAGAGTTCATCGCTCTTCGGATTCCACCTCTCGGGGCCAACTGGCCAATAGTGTTTCAACAGGCTTCGGAGGGTGATCTCTGAACCTTAGGTAAGACTTCACTTCCTGCAGTAATATGTTAGAGGATGAAAATAACATACTTATAATGTTACCCATTTTTCCAGTGGCTCCACTGGCGATAGCTCTGGAGGATATAGCTAGGGTGTAGGACCGAAAGTAGCGACCAGAGGGGGTGAATGGGCGCCTAAAAATTCTTTCGAATCAATGGCCTGCTCCCAATACCCAACGCACCTCTAAAGACTAAACAGCACAGAATGAACAGATCGCCTAAGTCTAAAGGTATCTAGCCTAGAAGCAATTGTTGATAAACAGAGAAAAGCCAATGCAGTGCTAATAGACAGATAAATAGTATACAAAAGACAAGGCAAGATAAGCTTCTCAGTAATAAATGCACAAGGAGTGAAATGAGAAGTTACCGTTCAAAATCTATCTCCTGTTCGAAACTTGGCGAAGCATGCTTCGCGGGTCGAAGCCTGCTTCGCTGGGCCGAAGCCTGCTTCGGAGGTCGAGGCTTGTCGAGGTTGAGCGAAGGTTGAAGTTGACGTGCCGAAGGTTTGTTTGGTCTAGCCTAGCTCGTGTGTTACAGAGTGCGAAGTATGCTTCGTAGCGAAGTGTGCGTGTATCGAAGTTTGCTTCGAACAGTATACTTCGAAGCACAACCTTCAAACAGACCTTCGAACACGTCACACACAAAAACTACCTTCGAAGGAGAAGCGAAGGCTGACACGCGACAGAGAACCAAAACGAAGCCTACACTCTGCCTTCGAACAAACACATCGAGGAACTTCGAAGAAGACGAAAGCAAACACTGAGCGAATTCTAACAGAAAGATGAGCTTCGAAGCCAACTTCAAAACCTGTTGAAGTATGGACTTCGAAGAGCTCGAGTCGGAGTACCTTCGCACAGACGTTCGAAGTATGAGACGCTGACAGTTCAAAAAGTACTTCGAAGCTAGCAACTCAGGACACAAAACGAAGTTCGAAGTTCAAACGAAGCCTTCGAGTATATCAGATCGAAGCCTGCCTCACGGAGCTGAGGGGCTTCGAACAGAGAGGGTGGCTTCGCCAGAAAACAGTCAGAAAAGGTACTCAGCCCTGTCAACTTCGATCAAAAAGCTGCGCAGAAAAAGCAAAGCCTGAGTACTATTGTACTGTTGCTACAGTGTAGTAGTACTACTTGCAACAGCAAGAACTAGTACTACTTGCATGAAGAACACACGCAACAGAAGCACCTTCTCTAGGATAAAATCAACAGCACTCACCAAACCGAAGCTTCTGATTCAGAGAAATTAATGCACACATCCACACACAAACAGCAAATGGAATCCTTCAGGAACGAACAAAATCAAGGGATGCAAGAATGAACCAAAAACAACAAAACAGAACCTGGCGGCGCACACAAGCAGGAAAGGAGAGAGAGTGCAAGAGACAAAATGACCCAAAGGAGTAGTATTGATTTCAGCCAAAAGGGTGACCTAACCCTAGGGATTGGGGTTCTATTTATAGGCTACCCAACACTAGGAATATTCCACCAGCCCCTTAGGGTTTTTTCAGACGCAGGAATAAAGGAAAAGACTCTACTACCCTTAGGAATTTTTACAGACACGACTGACTGACTGTGGGCCTAGAGATACAGATGACTTATCCGGAAGCTAAGCTTTCGTAGCGACTACGGCTTCTCTTCCGGACAGTCGGATACAGAATCAACGGTTGTCAGTTTTGCGCCAAAACTGACAAAGCCTCCACCGGCAATCGCTCACCGCCCGTGTACCTGAGTCAGTCCTGGTCAACAGCCCAGTGGGTCTTCTGCTGCTTCTAGCCCATGTACCCGGATTGGGCCAGCCCGACTTCGCAGCCTCCTCTGCCCGAACGTCGCTCGCTGCCTGTGTACCTGAGTCACACGCGGCCCATGAAACAGCAGATCTCTTCTTCTTCAGTCCTCTTTGACTATCGTTGACAATGACTCATCACTACTGGAGCCATGAGGCCCACGCTATTCAGCATGGCTCCTCAATCTCCCCCTTGATGAGTGCATTGTCAACACTCCTCTTTTTCAGCTCTTCAGAACCTGCGAACACATGTGGAAACACGAAAACAAAAACACAAGAAAACAAAGAAGAAGAAAAATAAGGTAAAAGTTTAACCCTAATGACCAAAAACCGAACAAAAGCAATAAGCAAGAATTGGTCATTATGGTTAACCAAAACGTGAAAGCTCAAAATGAGTGCTATTTCAGAACAACAAGGATATCAAAAGAGTAAGAACAAGCGAGATAAAAACTCCCCCCTTAAACTCTGATCCCAAATTTTCTCCCCCTTGTTGACAAGTGAACTCATCAAGCACTCAAAAGAGACACAGACTCCCCCCGAAACGCAACTCCCCCTCAAAATATGCAATGAATGTAACGGGAGTGCATGTGGAGTGTAGAAAGCATGCTTCTCAGATATGATTGACTGCGATTACAACATCTAACAAGTAGAGCAAAAGACATATTGTCTAAGACACATGGCATGATCAGTGCAATAGATGATATCTAAAGAAAGTCATTAGCACGCATTTTCAATTTTTGCAAACAAAAGCATCACCACATTTTCAGTTAACAAGCAAGGTAAAACATGAGATGTAGAAACTAACTGATATCTACCAAGATAAGCTTTGTCCAAAACAAAGTGCTTTAGCAAACTTGTTATCATTTCAATTTTCAGGTTTTTTCTTTTTCCTTTTTCATTTTTGCCAGGGGTTATTTGTATGTCAAACCTTATACTGACCGACCAAGTCAAGCCTAGGCCAGAACTGGACCATCAGAAGCTTAAGACATTGGTCTTGGCATACACTACAGTGTCCTAGTTCATACCAGAGTGCTATGGTATGCAGTCCAGAACAATGCAATGCGACAAGACAAACCCACCTGGATCTTTTCAATTTTAAGCATAAAAAGGCATGGAATTTTCATTTTTCTGATCTTTCATTATTTTGTGGCACATTTTCCATGTTCAAAAGCATAAAGATGTCCAAGTTGCGTATTTGCATCTAAGTAAGGAGCGAGCTACAAGGTATGTATCAGACAGCAAAAACACTCAGCCTACTCATGCTAGTTACCAGAAGCAATGGTGATCATTTTTCAAGTTTAAAGCATAAAAGCCATGCATATGATAGATATCAGACATATCAAGTGAACTGAACCAAAGCATGATCATTGACAAGTATTCAAAAGCATGTACCAGCTAGAATAAGTAAAGCAGTTCAATCATATAATAGAAGTAGCTCAAAAGTGTGATATGTGAATATGCATGATGTGAACACACACAAAAAGACTCAAGAAAAAAATAAAGAAGAAAGAAAACTGACTCAAAATATCCTAGAAAGGATACACAACACCCAAATCCCCTCGTAAACGCTCAAAGGTAGACTGATCTAGGGGTTTGGTAAAAATGTCAGCCAACTGATGATGGGTATCAACATAAACAAGGTCAATGACACCTTTCTCATATTGATCCCGCAGAAAATGAAAGCGCACATCAATATGTTTGGTTTTTGAATGGAGACAAGGGTTTTTCCCTACACTAATAGCACTTGTGCTGTCGCAAAACAATGGAACCCTGGTAAGAAAGAATAACCCAAAATCTCGCAGAGTGGAAATCATCCAAACTAACTGTGAGCAGCAGCTAGCAGCAGCTACATACTCAGCCTCTGTGGTCGAAAGAGCAACTCCAGATTGCTTTCGAGAAGACCAAGAGACAAGAGAAGAACCAAGAAACTGGCAAGTACCGGAAGTCGACTTGCGATCCAACCGGCACCCACCAAAATCGGCATCCGAAAAGCCAGATAAATCAAGAGATGATGATGCTGAATAGTAAAGACCGAGATCAGGCGCACAAGTGAGATACTTGAAGATGCACTTGACAGCCTGCCGATGAGACGCGCGAGGTGAAGACTGGAAGCGCGCGCACAGCCCCATGGCAAACTGAATATCCGGTCTTGTTGCCGTCAAGTACAGCAGCGAACCGATCATCCCTCGAAACTCCCTCTCGTTGACCTTGACAACGCTCTCGTCTTTGTCCAATTCTCCAGACGTTCCCATTGGGGTCATCTGCGGCTTCAATTCACCACCAAAGTCAAATTTTTTCAACATGTCACGAGTGTACTTACCTTGGTGGATGAAGGTGTCGTCTTTGGTCTGCTTGATCTGGAGCCCTAAGAAATACTTGAGCTCACCCATGAAGCTCATCTCAAACTCGCTGTGCATCTGCTCAGAAAACTTGGACAAAAGATCATTAGTAGTACCGCCAAAAATAATATCATCCACGTAAATCTGAGCGACTAAAAATCTGAAGCAACTCTGAGCAAGAAGAGAGTTTTATCCACTGAACCCATCACAAAGCCCTTCCCCAACAAAAACTGCTTCAATCGGTCATACTAGGTCCTGGGGGCTTGCTTCAACCCGTATAAAGCCTTTTGCAGCTTAAAAACATGTCGAGGAAACTTAGAGTTCTCAAAGCCGGGGGGGTGCCTAACATAAACTTCCTCCTCTATGAACCCATTCAGAAAAGCACTCTTAACGTCCATTTGAAAAAGCTTAAAACCCTTCGAAGCGGCAAAAGCTAAGAGAATGTGAATGGACTCAAGACAGGCTACAGGGGCGAAAGTTTCTTCAAAATCAATACCCTCTTTTTGGCAAAAACCCTGGGCAACTAGTCGAGCCTTGTTGCGCACCACAACCCCATCTTCACCTTGTTTGTTTTTGAACACCCACTTGGTGCCTATGGGGTTGCATCCTGGTGGCGGCTCAACTAGTGTCCAAACCCGATTGCAGACAAAGTTCTCAAGCTCTTCTTGCATAGCATTAATCCAATTGGAATCAGAAAGAGCATGAGAAACATCTCTGGGCTCAAAAGATGCAACAAAAGCAGATTCAGCAAACACAGCAAGAGAGGCATTAGATGAACGCAAAGTTCTCTCAGTTAAATCACCGATAATGAGCTCTGAGGGATGGTCACGCTGAACTGCTCGGGTTCCCTGGTGATCTGAAGTCACCTCACCGGAGTCAGCAGCTGGCACCTCTGGACTCGACTGAGGGGGCTCGATCGTAGTGGGAGAAGTGATCAGAGGTCCACCCTCATCCTTAGTCGAAGTCTCAGAAGGTGTGGGCTCTGGAGGGGGTGCAGAAGGCCCACCCTCATTAGCGGCTGGAGTATCTTCATCTTCCTCGAAGATGGACTCTCCGAGCTCACCATCAGAAGGCTCAAAAGAAGGAGTCAAAGAAGGCAAGGACTCATCAAATGAAACCTCACAAGTCTCGACAAGCAGCTGGGATTCGAGGTTCCAAACACGGAAGCCTCGAGAATGCAAAGCGTAGCCAAGAAAAACACCATCCCAGCAACGAGACTCAAACTTGTCCAAATGCCCTCCCTTCTTGAGCACAAAGCACTTGCAGCCAAACGCTCGCAAGTGGTTCACCTTGGGCTGTCTGCCAAACCGCAGTTCATATGATGTCTTACCAAGGTAAGCTCTAAGAAAGATGCGGTTGGCCAGATAGCAAGCCGTGTTCATGGCTTCAGCCCAAAAACGCCTAGGAGTCATGTGCTCATCGAGCATCGTCCTGGCCATCTCGACTAACGTGCGGTTCTTTCGTTCCACAACGCTGTTCTGTGGGGGAGTGTAAGGAGAAGAAAACTGATGGTCAAGACCCTGATCACTACAGAAGTTGACGAACTGAGAGTTCTTGAACTCAGAGCCGTTGTCGGAGCAAATTGCTCGCATCCGACAATTGTTCTCATTCTTCAGCTTCAAAATCAGGTCATGAACAAACTGAAATGTTTCATCCTTAGACTCCAAAAAGAAAACCGACGAGAATCGAGAAAAGTCGTCAACAATGACAAGTGCGTACCACTTCCCACCGACTGAACGTACCCGAGCTGGACCAACAGTGTCCAAGTGTAAAAGCTCGCCCGGATACGAAGTCATCACCTGAGTCACAGGTGAGTGAGAGGCGGCAACCATTTTCCCATGACGACAGGGATGACAAACTAGATCCTTCTCCATCATAAGCTTGGGCAATCCTCGGATGAGGTCCATAGAGCTCAACCTGACTAGCAGATCAAAACTCAAATGACCTAACCTCCTATGCCACTTCCAGAGCTCAGAGGAGGATCCAGCAATCAAACAGCGAGAAGGGCCAAAAGAACTAGAGAAGTCAATTTGAAAAACTTTACCAAATGGTAAGATCTGGCAAATCAAAGACCCTCTAGAATCAAACACAGAAGAATTGCCCTTCTTAAAATGCACTTCCAAACCATCCTCAAGAAGTTGCGAAACAGAAATCAAGTTAAAGTTCAAATTTTTAACCAAAGCAACATTCTTCAAAGAGAAATGATCTGAAATGCGAATTGAGCCTATGCCACTTACTTTCCCTTGACCACTGTTCCCGAATGTGATGTACTCTTTGGAGCTCGGGGGAGAGAGACTGGAGAACCATCTGCGATGTCCCGTCATGTGGCGAGAACATCCTGAGTCCATGATCCAAACGTCCTCCAGTCCCCGATCCTGCACAATCAGTGGCTGTAAGTGGGAGCAAATGGTCCGGCACTAGGTTTAGCAAAAGAGCTAAACCAGTGTCGAGCCATCTGCTCAAAAGACGGAAAGCAGAAATCATAATGAGAGTCCGGACCAAAATGCGGCTCAAAGCGCGGTCCTCGGTTCTGCCTAAAACCTCGGCCACGAGGTCCAGGACCGTAGCCAACACGACCTGGAGCTCTGCCGGAACGAACACCATAATCTGGAGCACGGGCAAGAAAGCCGTCTCCCCTACCACCACCTACACGACACGGCCTAGCCTCCAGCCTCTCCCCGCGTCGAGGAACCCGCAGCCTACCACCCTGCTGGTAGAACTGCTCCTGATCACCATGAGCTCTCTCTGCTCTCTCAACCCGCTTCCTCCTAAAGCAAAACTCCGCAAGATGCCCGTCTCTCTGACAGTACTCACAATGGTAGGTGGGCTTCTTGGAATGTGGTTGAGGCTTGGGGTTCTTGGGCTTAGTGGTATTAGGTGTTGTCTTCTTGGGCTGAGAGGGTCCAGGAAGAGAGTCTAGAGGAGTGTGGAGGTGTTTGGGCTTTGGAACCCAGAAAGGTTTCTTGGGTGGAGCTTTTGGTGGTTCATTGATCACTCCATCCTTGGGCTGACAAGCCTGGGAAGACTCAGTGGAATGGGTCTTGGGATATCTCTGCTCAGGAGTCATTTTACTCCACTCCACTGCCCGGCTAATGGCACTCTCAAAGTCAGCCTTGGTGTAGGTGTAACCTACCCCAAACCCATCCTGCCTCTTGAACTGTTGGATCATCATGCCGAGCTGTGGCTTTCTGGCACTGATCCAACTCAGGATAGAATGGAGGTAAAAGTTCTCATTCTGAGAATCAGCTAGCTCCTCTCTCAAGGAAGCTAGTACCTCCACCTGAGACAAGCAGGTCTCACACTCGCTATCTACCTGGACAGACTTCTCGGCTTTTAGCTTAATCAATTACATTCTAAGAGACAGACAGTTCTCACAGACAGTGGGTGGAACTGACAGTGTCTCAAGCTCTAGCCTAGTCTGCGCAAACTCAGCTCTCAACCTCTCCAAATCACCCAAATGCTCAACGCCCTTGGATTTCAGCTCAGCTATGGTAGCTAGATGAGATGGGCAATCAACACAGGGTGCGACGACAGTGGCTTGAGCATCTTTCAGCTCCAGCTGAGCGCTTTCAAACTCAGTGGCCAAAGCGTCCCTCTCATCAACCCTTTCTGTGTACCTAGACTTCAGAGTCGGCAGGTCACACAGAAGCACCTCACACTTCGGGCACTCACTGCTATCACCCAAGCAAGGGGAAGAAGATAGACTCTCAATTCTGCCGTTGGCTATGGCAAGCTCACTCTCTAATTCATCTATCCTCTTCTTGGCCCCCCCTAAGCAGTTTTTCCTGATACTTTAACTCCTGACGAATGCTCTCAAGTAAATCAACAATTTCATGCTCATAAGATGATACCTTTTCGTTGTCGTCGTCGGAGTCATCGGAGGAGCTCTTTTCTTCCTTATCCCCAAGAGCCATTGAGCAGAAGCTCTTGCGGGATCTTCGGCGCTGGTGTGAGTGGCTCTTTGGTCTGTCCCCAAAAGCCATGAAGCAGAGGCCCGCCGGATCGTCCTTGTCCTTCCCCTTCCTGATGGCGATCTCCTCATTGCTTGAGCTCGATGAAGAGGAAGAAGACGTGGACCGCTTGGAGTAGCTCTTCTCCATTTCGGCGAAGAAGGCCTTGTCGCGCTTCTTGTTCTCTCGCTAGTAGTGCTTTGGGGCCTTCTTGAAGAATCTGGTCTTCGGCTTGCCCTTGTTGAAGGATGAGCTCTCGTGCTTGTCGGAGTCGTGGAAGCCACCACCGGTGCCCTTCTTGTGTCCATTACGCTTGGGGCAGTCGGCGATGAAGTGTCCTGGATCACCACACTCAAAGCACCCAGATTTTGTGTCGTGTCTCTTGAACATTCTCTTATCATAGACACGACGCACCCGGTTGTTAAACAGACACAAATCATCATCTCCCAACAACTCAAGCTGGTCCTCAGTGATAGACATCAAAGAGAACCCAGCACAACTCACAGAAGAGGGATCAATAGAAGGTGTAGCAAGGGCCAGAGATTTTGATCCAGAACCAGTGAGATTTGATCTCAGCTGGAGATCAACCTCAGTAGCCTTTAGCTTGCTAAACAACTCAGAAATGGTCAAGGTATCATAAGAAGTACTCTCAATGATAGAAGATACCTTGATCTCCCAGATCTTTGGATCCAAAGTATGGAGAACCTTGAGCGCCTGCTCACGATCTGAGACTAACTAAGCACCCTCAGCCTTGTTGTCCCGAAGCTTGTTAATGATCGATTGAAAACGACCAAACAAGGCTTCAACAGATTCACTCGGCTTTTGTGTGATGTTCTCATACTCACGCCGATAGGTCTGATAGAGCCGAGCCTTGAACTGGGCTGTTCCCTCATGGTGTGCCTTGAGGGTAGCCCAGATCTCTCTCGCAGTGGAGAGATGGCTCACACGCTCAAATTCAGTGGGACCTAAACCAGAAAAGAGAATGTTCACGGCTTTACTGTTGCTCAGATGTTGGGCAATGATACCAGGAGTACCATGCTCAGCAACTGGCAGAATAACAAACATGTCGTGAACGCAAATGTCCCAGATGTCCGTGCCCTGGCTCATGAGATAGGCTCGCATGCGAGTCTTCCAATAGTTATAGCCATAGGCTTCCAAGGAAGGGACCTTGCCAGGAGACGTCATGATCACTACTGGGGTTTAGAACCGGTTAAAGTATGGAAAAACCCTAACTAGGCTCTGATACCACTTGAAGGACCGAAAGTAGCGACCAGAGGGGGGTGAATGGGCGCCTAAAAATTCTTTCGAATCAATGGCCTGCTCCCAATACCCAAAGCACCTCTAAAGACTAAACAACACAGAAAGAACAGATCGCCTAAGTCTAAAGGTATCTAGCCTAGAAGCAATTGTTGATAAACAGAGAAAAGCCAATGCAGTGCTAATAGACAGATAAACAGTATACAAAAGACAAGGCAAGATAAGCTTCTCAGTAATAAATGCACAAGGAGTGAAATGAGAAGTTACCGTTCAAAATCTGTCTCCTGTTCGAAACTTGGCGAAGCCTGCTTCGCGGGTCGAAGCCTGCTTCGCAGTGTCGAAGCCTGCTTCGCTGGGCCGAAGCCTGCTTTGGAGGTCGAGGCCTGTCGAGGTTGAGCGAAGGTTGAAGTTGTCGTGCTGAAGGTTTGTTTGGTCTAGCCTAGCTCGTGTGTTACAGAGTGCGAAGTATGCTTCGTAGCGAAGTGTGCGTGTATCGAAGCTTGCTTCGAACAGTATACTTCGAAGCACAACCTTCGAACAGACCTTCGAACACGTCACACACAAAAACTACCTTCGAAGGAGAAGCGAAGGCTGACACGTGACAGAGAACCAAAACGAAGCCTACACTCTGCCTTCGAACAAACACATCGAGGAACTTCGAAGAAGACGAAAGCAAACACTGAGTGAATTCTAACAGAAAGATGAGCTTCGAAGCCAACTTCGAAACCTGTTGAAGTATGGACTTCGAAGAGCTCGAGTCGGAGTACCTTCGCACAGACGTTCGAAGTATGAGACGCTGACAGTTCAAAAAGTACTTCGAAGCTAGCAACTCAGGACACAAAACGAAGTTCGAAGTTCAAACGAAGCCTTCGAGTATATCAGATCGAAGCCTGCCTCATGGAGCTGAGGGGCTTCGAACAGAGAGGGTGGTTTCGCCAGAAAACAGTCAGAAAAGGTAATCAGCCCTGTCAACTTTGATCAAAAAGCTGCGCAGAAAAGCAAAGCCTGAGTACTATTGTACTGTTGCTACAGTGTAGTAGTACTACTTGCAACAGCAAGAACTAGTACTACTTGCGTGAAGAACACACGCAACAGAAGCACCTTCTCCAGGATAAAATCAACAACACTCACCAAACCGAAGCTTCTGATTCAGAGAAATTAATGCACACATCCACACATGAACAGGAAATGGAATCCTTCAGGAACGAACAAAATCAAGGGATGCAAGAATGAACCAAAAACACCAAAACAGAACCTGGCAGCGCACACAAGCAGGAAAGGAGAGAGAGTGCAAGAGACAAAATGACCCAAAGGAGTAGTATTGATTTCAGCCAAAAGGGTGACCTAACCCTAGGGATTGGGGTCCTATTTATAGGCTACCCAACACTAGGAATATTCCACCAGCCCCTTAGGGTTTTTTACAGACGCAGGAAAAAAGGAAAAGACTCTACTGCCCTTAGGAATTTTTACAGACACGACTGACTGACTGTGGGCCTAGAGATACAGATGACTTATCTGGAAGCTGAGCTTTCGTTGCGACTACGGCTTCTCTTCTGGACAGTCAGATACAGAATCAACAGTTGTCAGTTTTGCGCCGAAACTGACAAAGCCTCCACCAGCTTTGCACCAGGTACCCGGATTGGGCCGGTCCGACTCCGCAGCTCTCTCAGCCCGGCAATCGCTCACCGCCCGTGTACCTGAGTCAGTCCTGGTGTACCCGGATTGGGCCAGCCCGACTCTACAGCCTCCTCTACCCGAACGTCGCTCGCTGCCCGTGTACCTGAGTCACACGCGGCCCATGAAACAGCAGATCTCTTCTTCTTCAGTCCTCTTTGACTATCGTTGACAATGACTCATCACTACTGGAGCCATGAGGCCCACGCTATTCAGCATGGCTCCTCATAGGGCCACCGAACGGGTCCTTGGAGCCCCTACGGTGGCTGAAAGACAGAAGAGGCTGGAGCTGGTGAGGAGCTAGGAGCGCTCCAACAGAGTGTGGGGAGCTCTAGGGATGGTGCCCCCTCCTCTACCAGATTTTACCTCGACCGGAGCAGCCCCCCGGAAACAGAAGGCCGTCGCCGAGCGCCCGAAGAAAGCCGGCAAGACTCCGCCTAAGAAGAAGAAAGTGGCGAAGATCCCTCCGCAGCTGGCTCCCGCCTCCTCTACTTCGTCTTTAGACGTTCGGAGCTCGGCCTCGGAGGACTCCAAGGACTCCAACTTCCAGTTGGCGAACACCTTCGAGGACTCCAACGCCCAGTTGGCGAAGACCTTCGAGGATTATCTCTTAGAGGGTGACGAAGATGTGGCGGGGGTCCCAGCCGAAACTTCTGCTCGGGAGGTTGTGGAGGTAGATCCGACATGCACACCCATGCTTGATGTTGTAAAATCGGAGCCGAACCCTGTCGCCCCCAACTCGCCTGTAGCCGGGGTGATCACGGCGGAGGTCGAGGTCCCAGCGGGGAACACGTCGGAGAGGACTTCAGGAGACGACATCGACGACATCCTCCGGATGTAGGAAGTTCTGGAGGATCCAACGATTTAGCCTCACGGTGCGTCCGAAGGTATGCTTCGAAGCTTTTACCTTGGTTAATACCTGCAGCAATCTTTACTCGTAAATGCTCACCAAGCATCTTGATATTGTATGTACCTCAAAAGGCGACGAAGCCCCAGCTGCACAAGAGGCCCCAACTTCCCCGGGAGTCGTGGTTCTAATGGACACCTCAACTCCCTTAGATGCTCCGGCCCCCGTGGCAGGGGTCGTGCCCGCCGATGCGGCTCTGGTGACCGAGGCCACCTCCATTGATGCAGCTCCAGCCGAAGGGGTAGCCGCTGAAGAAAGAGCCACCTCCGCCTTAGCCGAGCCGCCTGCCTTCGTGCCGGGGAGGGGCAAAAGTATGTCCAGCCTCGAGCTTCCCCCCGGCCTAACGACGACCTCGGCCAGCAACTCGGAGGAGGAGGCCACGGCAGATGATCACCAAGCTTCGTCTTGGCTTCCTTTGCTGGCTCCGTTTCTGGAGCACCGGACAGGCCTCCGAGTGCTCCTAGAGCCTTTGGCGGAGAAGAGCCAGGATATTGCCAATTCGGACCTGGTCTCTGCTCTGAGCGAAGCCATGGCTCCGGTGCTCAACATGGCTCTCGAAAGGGCTGCCCTTCAGGTATGAAAAGCACCACAACCACTTCCAATTAGTAAATGTACATACTTGGTACTTACCTGTTCTTTTTTCTTTGCAGCAATTCGTCCTTGCTAGAGCGGCAACGACTTCCAATGAAGTCGAAACCAATCGACTCAAAAGGAAGGTTACCACCCTCCAAACTGCGCTCAAGGGCTCCGACGAAAGATCACTTCGGTTGGAGGAGGAAGTTCTCGAAGAACGGAGGGCTAGGGCCGACCTAGAAGACGGACCACAAGGCTGCAGCCAAAGCTTGGATCGACGAGGCCCGTCGGCAGAAGCAGGCACATACAAGGCCACCGCTTCCTGCCTCGCCAGCTCCGGTGCCTCTGTAACAGCCTCAAAATTAAAAGGGAATAAAATAAAGGAAAAATAATATTAAATGAATTTCTGAATTTGATTGTAACAGCCCCAAAATTAAAAGGGAATAAAATAAAGGAAAAATAATATTAAATGAATTTCTGAATATTGTTATTTAAGAAAATACTAAAAGAACCCTATTAAAGCCAAACAGAGATAAATATCCAAAATTTGGACTTGAAAATTTTATGGGATAAACTAGAGGCCAAGAAATATTTTTGAGAATTTTTACAAAATTTTAGAAACAGTGCTTCAAGCCTTAATCAAATAATTGATATTCTGGAATTATTTTAATTGAGAAATAAATTTTAAACCTTATTGGGCCGCAACCCCAGTTTCCCCTCCGAAGGCCTTTCAGCCCAGCCCATTCCGGCCGCGCCCACCGACAGGCGGGACCCACCTGTCGGCGCGTGCCCTCCCTCTCCCCTCTCCCGCACGCTCGGCCGACCCCACGCGCCAGCCTCTGCCGCGCTCCCTCTGCCGCTGCCAAGCATGGCCCGCGTGTCGGCTCGCACTCCTTCACTGACCACCCGGCCCCACTTGTCGGATCCATCCTCTTCGATGGATTTCCCCCAATCCCGCACTGTTCACCGGCCGAACCCTAGGTTCCGAATCCGACGACGCCGGCCACTCATCACCAAATTAGTCGCGCCATCATACTTGCCATAACCCGGGGATCCTTTCCCCTCTGTCACCCGACGCAATCGCGCAAGAAATCGCCGGAGGGACATGTATGGAAAGCTTGCCGGAGCAAGACTTGGAAACCTTCGGGTTTCCTTATTTTCCCTTACCAAATCGACGCCGGCGACCCCTATTTAACCCCCCCCAACGACACCGCACTTCGCCACGCCACCAGAGCCCGAGCTCTCGCTCCCAGAGCGCCACCATCGAAGTTTTCCCCTTTCACCCCTTCTTTGGCTCCGGCAGCCCTTCGCCGGAGCACCGTGCCCTCGCCATCCTCGCCGACGGCACCAACCGAATCATCGTCGCACCCTCTACCTCGGCCCCACCTCCGTTGGGCCAGAACACCGCCGGAACTCGCCGTCGCCGTCGAACCCGAGGAGCTCCGCTGCCTCCTCTCGTCGCCGGGTCGCCGCCGATCACCTTTTCCTGCCAACTCCGATACGGCTGTGACCCTCTTCCCCTCCTCTTTCCATTTTCGCCAACACCGAGGGCATTGGGCCGCCGCACGCCATCGCCGGAGCTCGCCGCCGATCGGCCGGAGCTGGGGACGAAGGCCTTAGCCTTCCCCCGTGCCGCGCGCGTGCCGGACGGGCACTGAACCCTCCGATCTGAGATGGACGGCTAGGATTAAAACCCCCCGGGTTCAATCTGGGCCGTCCACTCAGTCAAAGGGGTATCGGGCTCCCTAAGCCGTCGATCGCCACTTAAACGCCCCGCCCCGTCGTGGACCACTGGATCTGGATCCAACGGTCCAGATCTGGCCGGTCCAGCGCACAGTGCGCGGGTCCATGGTGGACCTGGCTCACCGTGGACCCAAGCCTGTTTTCTGGTTTAAAAATAATTCAGAAAATAGTTTAAACTTCCAAAATTCATATCTTGCTCAAATTAACTCCAAATTTCACCATTTCAATTCTGGAAAATTTGTCTTTTTATCCTCTACACTTTCATGCAATAAAAACAATATGTTTATTTGGCTCATAATAAACTTATTAAATAATAAATAAAAGTCCCCTTTAGGAATTAGTTAATATTTCAATAAAATAATTCAGATAAACCCTTAAAAATTTATTTCAGAAGATATAATGGCTCTATTTCACTGTTATTAACACAATAAAAATAGAATGACCAGGTTGTCCATGACATTTTGTTAAATAACATTCCTAAGACCCCTTTAGGGTTTAATTAATATTCCATTTAAATAATACAGAAAAACTCTTAGAAATTTATATAATAATTTTAGATGATATATTAAATCTAGCACACTGTTTATAAGTCAATAAAAATATAATAAGTCATTTTGCCCATTTTAGATTCTCAAATAAACATTTCCAAGACCATTTAAAATAAATGATTAATTCATATGATGGAAATACAACACTTTACAAAAATATCATGAAAATGACATAATAAATTCAAAGGACTTAATGACATGATTCTACTGTTTTAATGCAATAAGAATAACATGTTCACTTTGCCCACTTTAATCTATTAAGTAATATTGCAAAAGGCCTTATAGGGTAATTAAGTAGTTCAGATAATAGAAGTTAAACACTTCATAAACATGACATGACAACTTATATAATAACTTCAGAAAACCTAACAACTTGAGTTCACTAGTTTTAATACAATAAAAATAGAATATTCATTTTTGCCCACTTTGTTCTATTAAATCACATTACAAAAACCCTTTTATGATTTAATTAATTCATGTAGTAAAGATCCATACTTTAGGAAATTATCTTAAAGCTATATAACCAACCTCAGAAGACTTAATAATTTAAAGTCACTATTTTGATACCACAAAAACATCAAGGCTAATTTATATCTTTTTATGTTCACCTCTAAAAAGGGGAAGTAAAAACCCCTAGGAAAAATAAATTACATCAAGTCATAAATTCAGAAATCTCATTAGGAATCAACCTTAAATATTTAAGTAGCAATTCCCTAGAATTTAAGACTCTATCTCCCTTACGTAAATCCAACGACAACTTGTATGCTTGTATGCTTGGTTTTGGATTGTTTATTGAATGTTGTGTTTACTTTTCCGTATCAAGAAGACTACAACGTCGTCGAAGATCCCGAGTCTTACCCCGAGGTTCCACCTTCACCATTCACGAATCAAGGCAAGTCATCGACCCTTCTGTGGAAACAGTTGATCATAGTTGAGCCCATGTTTTAATAAACTATCACTATAACTCATAGGTTAATATTGCATTAGTCAAATATCAAGCCTTACACTTATATTTATTAGATCCCCGTCCTTGTGTGCAAACCCAAGCCATGCTTATTGAGCCTTAACTCCTTGTCACTTTACTATAAAATATTAGCTAGTGCCTAATGTACCGGCACAACTGCTATAGGATATAAAGAACGAGTCGTAGATAGCTGGATTCTGTATATGAATTTCCCTGTTATTCTCGTCTCTAGACTCTGTTGGAGATGGCTAGGTTATAAGTATGGTGGGTTCCGGGTGCAAGCTCGGAAACCGGTTGGTCGCACCCGGGGCACTATAAGGACCGGTCTGCGGGATCTGTTGCAAAGCACTTCCGTACCAACCACAAGTCTAATGGGTAAGTCCTAACTGGAAGTGTGGAACACTCCGTCTCTCGGCACCATAGTGGAGGGGGCAAGGGGCTAGCCTGCGGGCGACTTGTACCAAAGGAGGCTCAAGGGGGGGTATGGTGGGGCACCGACGCGTCGGGACACCATATGAAACCTATAAGAGGGTGCTGTTGAGTCGGGGAAGACCATATGGAAGGTTTTGGCACGAGTTCCCGTGAAATGGGTCATCTCATTACACTTCGGTGTAAGTGATGAGTGCGTGCCTTGTGGGTACAGTGGTACATCTCTGATCAGAGTAAATTTAATCTTTTCGAAAAGTCGAGCCCACGGTCAAGGGCGGGTTGTGTGACTACTCGCAGTTAGTTTACACTTGTTTGAATGATTGGGTTATTCATGGCATGTAAGGACTGTTGTGCGAGGAGGTGAAACGTACTCCTCGAGTTAGAAGATGATGATGCATTCACATGTTTACTTTTCCGTACTAATAAATTGCTCACATTTAATGCTTTACAAATATGCTGCTTCCGCAAAACTAGCCACTATCTCCCTTGTTATTATCTTGCATTATATTTGCATTCGGTGGCTTGCTGAGTACATCTGTACTCACCCCGTTGACTTACACCATCAGAGCCCATCTACTACGAGGAGGATGAAGGTCTGGAGTAGCGACCCAGTCAAGGCGAGACTGGAAGAAGGCGTTCATCTAGGACCCTTGATTTTATTAGTTTCTCTTCATTTTCATTCACTTTTGTATTAATGCGGTCTACGAACCGTGAATGATTGCCCGTATTGTACGTGGTCTCTTGATGAACGTCTTGGTTTATTGATTTTCTTTGGAATTTCAATAAAGGTCCTGATTTATTGAATCGGGGCGCGACAAGATGGTATCAGAGCCGACTTGACTGTAGGAAGCCAAACAGACCTGACCCTAGGAATTATACTTACTATATTTTCTTACAAAAATTACTTATCCTCTCATCTTCCGAGATTTTCACCAAAAACTTTCTCTCTTGTAGATGCCGGTCCATACCATGAGCGGGACTCTTCGTGATGAGGCCGGATTCATCCGCGAGCTTCGCGTGCTCGTCGACTTCTTGGGGTTTCCCCATGAGCCTGCGTTCCACGGGATCTTTCCCGATGCGAGCGAGAGCTACTGCGAGGTCACGGTTGTTATCCGCCCCTCCTCAACGCAGCCACCCTTCTACACCCATGGAGTCGGAGAACCTTCGTTCGTGGTGGCCAGCCAGCGAGCCGCTCTTCAGTCCCTCGCCGAGCTTCGACTGGTCTACGACTGCCACCTTCGCGACACCATCTACCGCTTCATGCCCATGCGCACACCCGGGAGTCACCGCAGCATCTACATCAACTCCCTCCCTCAGGACAACTCCGCCATCGCCCGCACCATGAGACTCTTGGAGGCTATGGACAACCTTCACACGGAGGCCGTCCTCGACGCAGATAGTCAGCACGACACCATCGACTTCTACCGCCATACCTCGGAGAACCTAGCCCGCGAGAATGCTGAGCTCCGTCGACAAGTCCAGCAGAACCCCCAGCTGTCTCTCGAGGTAGAAGAGTTGAGGCATCAGAATGAGCTTCTACGCCAAGGCGCCATAATCAACACCCAACTCCGCCAGCAGCTCAAAAACTTGAAGAAGGATCTTGAGGAGATCGCACCGCTTCCGCCTCGCAAAAAGAAACCCCTTCGGATCCCCACCGTGAAGCCCAAGAGGATTTCCCGTAGTGCTCCACCCGCAGGACCAACAAGTTCCTCAACCCCGACCGTCTCCCACGAGCCCGTGATCGAGTCGTCCCTTGAGCTACCGTAGACGTAGTTTTACGACTGATTGTTTTCTTTTACTTGCTTGTATTGCCACCCATGTCGAATATAAGACATGAGTAAAGATTAAATAAAAATAAACATAAATGTAATCGCAAGAACGATACATTTTGAAATAAAGCTTAATATCATTTCCCTAGACCTATTAGATCATAATCCCAATCTAAAGGAGAGAATCTACCTCTAATTTCAAGTCAACGTGATTCGTTCGTCACCGTTCTGCGAGAACAACTCCAATCATGAAGTCAAGACAAGTTGTCAAGAAAGCCCTAACTTAGCCAAGCCCAATCTATGAAAATATAGACTTGAAGCCTATCGTTAACTTTCTAGCCTTCCCGAATCTCGGGACGAGATTCTTGTTAAGGAAGTTAGGATTGTAACACCTCGATTTTCGCAAGGCATTAAAAATAAAATTTCCCCTTAATAAATAAATTTCAAGAAAAGGATTTAGTATAAATCAAGAAAGAGGAAAGCTAAAATATGGGCCTAAAAATTTCATTTAAAATTAGCTAGAGTATTTTTCCTAAAAAAAATTCTCCTAAGCATCAAATTGTGTTCCAAAATTTTTTCTGAAATTTTGGTACCAAGGAATTCAATAAGATATAATCAACATCACTTCATCTTAAACCTCTAACACAAATTAATAGAATATATTCCAACACGAATGTTGAGTAAATAAAATACATGATAAATCATTTACATTAAAAATAATATAAGGCATGAGTATGAAAAATGATAAGGAACTACAATAAAATGTGTAAGCATCTAGATCAAATTATTCATCTTAGGCAATAAAATCAGTAACAATTTCCCCTTAATGACGGCACCTTCTTTTTGAACCCCTCAACTTCAGGATGGCCAATGACCAAGGATCAAAAGACCCACGTGACGGAAACACCTCAGGCAACCTGCCTCAATGGGGTGCAGCTGGACCTCAGCAGATCCCTGTTATCTATCATCCCACACTTACGGAGATGATGGCAAAACAGAACCAACTGATTGCCACGCTGCTTACCCAGATGCAACAACTACAAAAGCATATGCAAGAGCAGCAGGCACAGTTGTTCCGTCTACAGCAACACCAACACGAGCTCTCCCTTCAACTAATCTACGGGGACTTCGCCAACTTTCAAAGATTGGTGAACGAAGCAATCATGCCAGGAACCAGAGCGATTCCATCTCAAGCCCCAACCCCTGACATCCTGCCCCAAGCACCACCAGCCGGAAGAACTCCAGCACAAGCTACCGGATACAAGAGGGACAGAAATGGCAAGCCGATTGTGTGCTACAACTGCCGCCAAGGAGGCCACTACGCCAACAAGTGCCCCTACCCCAAGCGGGCGCCATCCTCCATTCCAAACCCAGAGGGACATACCCTAGATCACCACAAAGAGAACCCAGATACAACCGAAGACACCCCCAAGTTAATCACAACCAACCCAGTTCCGGAGATCGCTTTGCCTATTTCTGATATAATTCCATCTCCTAATCTGGAGTGCCAGTAGAACTCAGTCCCTCAGTTTTCCCGAGGTTCGCTTCGAATCTCGAGGACGAGATTCTCTGTAAGGGGGATAGGATTGTAACAGCCCCAAAATTAAAAGGGAATAAAATAAAGGAAAAATAATATTAAATGAATTTATGAATTTGATTGTAACAGCCCCAAAATTAAAAGGGAATAAAATAAAGGAAAAATAATATTAAATGAATTTCTGAATATTGTTATTTAAGAAAATACTAAAAGAACCCTATTAAAGCCAAACAGAGATAAATATCCAAAATTTGGACTTGAAAATTTTATGGGATAAACTAGAGGCCAAGAAATATTTTTGAGAATTTTTACAAAATTTTAGAAACAGTGCTTCAAGCCTTAATCAAATAATTGATATTCTGGAATTATTTTAATTGAGAAATAAATTTTAAACCTTATTGGGCCGCAACCTCGGTTTCCCCTCCGAAGGCCTTTCGGCCCAGCCCATTCCGGCCGCGCCCACCGACAGGCGGGACCCACCTGTCGGCGCGCGCCCTCCCTCTCCCCTCTCCCGCACGCTCGGCCGACCCCACGCGCCAGCCTCTGCCGCGCTCCCTCTGCCGCTGCCAAGCATGGCCCGCGTGTCGGCTCGCACTCCTTCACTGACCACCCGGCCCCACTTGTCGGATCCATCCTCTTCGATGGATTTCCCCCAATCCCGCACTGTTCACCGGCCGAACCCTAGGTTCCGAATCCGACGACGCCGGCCACTCATCACCAAATTAGCCGCGCCATCATACTTGCCATAACCCGGGGATCCTTTCCCCTATGTCACCCGACGCAATCGCGCAAGAAATTGCCGGAGGGACATGTATGGAAAGCTTGCCGGAGCAAGACTTGGAAACCTTCGGGTTTCCTTATTTTCCCTTACCAAATCGACGCCGGCGACCCCTATTTAACCCCCCCAACGACGCCGCACTTCGCCACGCCACCAGAGCCCGAGCCCTCGCTCCCAGAGCGCCACCATCGAAGTTTTCCCCTTTCACCCCTGCTTTGGCTCCGGCAGCCCTTCGCCGGCGCACCGTGCCCTCGCCATCCTCGCCGACGGCACCAACCGAATCATCGCCGCACCCTCTACCCCGGCCCCACCTCCGTTGGGCCAGAACACCGCCGGAACTCGCCGTCGCCGTCGAACCCGAGGAGCTCCGCCGCCTCCTCTCGTCGCCGGGTCGCCGCCGGTCACCTTTTCCTGCCAACTCCGGTACGGCTGTGACCCTCTTCCCCTCCTCTTTCCATTTTCGCCAACACCGAGGGCATTGGGCCGCCGCACGCCATCGCCGGAGCTCGCCGCCGCTCGGCCGGAGCCGGGGACGAAGGCCTTAGCCTTCCCCCGTGCCGCGCGCGTGCCGGACGGGCACTGAACCCTCCGATCTGAGATGGACGGCTAGGATTAAAACCCCCCGGGTTCAATCTGGGCCGTCCACTCAGTCAAAGGGGTATCGGGCTCCCTAAGCCGTCGATCGCCACTTAAACGCCCCGCCCCGTCGTGGACCACTGGATCTAGATCCAACGGTCCAGATCTGGCCGGTCCAGCGCACAGTGCGCGGGTCCATGGTGGACCTGGCTCACCGTGGACCCAAGCCTGTTTTCTGGTTTAAAAATAATTCAGAAAATAGTTTAAACTTCCAAAATTCATATCTTGCTCAAACTATCTCCAAATTTCACCATTTCAATTCTGGAAAATTTGTCTTTTTATCCTCTACACTTTCATGCAATAAAAACAATATGTTTATTTGGCTCATAATAAACTTATTAAATAATAAAGAAAAGTCCCCTTTAGGAATTAGTTAATATTTCAATAAAATAATTCAGATAAACCCTTAAAACTTTATTTCAGAAGATATAATGGCTCTATTTCACTGTTATTAACACAATAAAAATAGAATGACCAGGTTGTCCATGACATTTTGTTAAATAACATTCCTAAGACCCCTTTAGGGTTTAATTAATATTCCATTTAAATAATACAGAAAAACTCTTAGAAATTTATATAATAATTTTAGATGATATATTAAATCTAGCACACTGTTTATAAGTCAATAAAATATAATAAGTCATTTTGCCCATTTTAGATTCTTAAATAAACATTTCCAAGACCATTTAAAATAAATGATTAATTCATATGATGGAAATACAACACTTTACAAAAATTTCATGAAAATGACATAATTAATTCAAAGGACTTAATGACATGATTCTACTGTTTTAATGCAATAAGAATAACATGTTCACTTTGCCCACTTTAATCTATTAAGTAATATTGCAAAAGGCCTTATAGGGTAATTAAGTAGTTCAGATAATAGAAGTTAAACACTTCATAAACATGACATGACAACTTATATAATAACTTCAGAAAACCTAACAACTTGAGTTCACTAGTTTTAATACAATAAAAATAGAATATTCATTTTTGCCCACTTTGTTCTATTAAATCACATTACAAAAACCCTTTTAGGATTTAATTAATTCATGTAGTAAAGATCCATACTTTAGGAAATTATCTTAAAGCTATATAACCAACCTCAGAAGACTTAATAATTTAAAGTCACTATTTTGATACCACAAAAACATCAAGGCTAATTTATATCTTTTTATGTTCACCTCTAAAAAGGGGAAGTAAAAACCCCTAGGAAAAATAAATTACATCAAGTCATAAATTCAGAAATCTCATTAGGAATCAACCTTAAATATTTAAGTAGCAATTCCCTAGAATTTAAGACTCTATCTCCCTTACGTAAATCCAACGACAACTTGTATGCTTGTATGCTTGATTTTGGATTGTTTATTGAATGTTGTGTTTACTTTTCCGTATCAAGAAGACTACAACGTCGTCGAAGATCCCGAGTCTTACCCCGAGGTTCCACCTTCACCATTCACGAATCAAGGCAAGTCATCGACCCTTCTGTGGAAACAGTTGATCATAGTTGAGCCCATGTTTTAATAAACTATCGCTATAACTCATAGGTTAATATTGCATTAGTCAAATATCAAGCCTTACACTTATATTTATTAGATCCCCGTCCTTGTGTGCAAACCCAAGCCATGCTTATTGAGCCTTAACTCCTTGTCACTTTACTATAAAATATTAGCTAGTGCCCAATGTACCGGCACAACTGCTATAGGATATAAAGAACGAGTCGTAGATAGCTGGATTCTGTATATGAATTTCCCTGTTATTCTCGTCTCTGGACTCTGTTGGAGATGGCTAGGTTATAAGTATGGTGGGTTCCGGGTGCAAGCTCGGAAACTGGTTGGTCGCACCCGGGGCACTATAAGGACCGGTCTGCGGGATCTGTTGCAAAGCACTTCCGTACCAACCACAAGTCTAATGGGTAAGTCCTAACTGGAAGTGTGGAACACTCCGTCTCTCGGCACCATAGTGGAGGGGGCAAGGGGCTAGCCTGCGGGCGACTTGTACCAAAGGAGGCTCAAGGGGGGGTATGGTGGGGCACCGACGCGTCGGGACACCATATGAAACCTATAAGAGGGTGCTGTTGAGTCGGGGAAGACCATATGGAAGGTTTTGGCATGAGTTCCCGTGAAATGGGTCATCTCATTACACTTCGGTGTAAGTGATGAGTGTGTGCCTTGTGGGTACAGTGGTACATCTCTGATCAGAGTAAATTTAATCTTTTCGAAAAGCCGAGCCCACGATCAAGGGCGGGTTGTGTGACTACTCGCGGTTAGTTTACACTTGTTTGAATGATTGGGTTATTCATGGCATGTAAGGACTGTTGTGCGAGGAGGTGAAACGTACTCCTCGAGTTAGAAGATGATGATGCATTCACATGTTTACTTTTCCGTACTAATAAATTGCTCACATTTAATGCTTTACAAATATGTTGCTTCCGCAAAACTAGCCACTATCTCCCTTGTTATTATCTTGCATTATATTTGCATTCGGTGGCTTGCTGAGTACATCTGTACTCACCCCGTTGACTTACACCATCAGAGCCCATCTACTACGAGGAGGATGAAGGTCTGGAGTAGCGACCCAGTCAAGGCGAGACTGGAAGAAGGCGTTCATCTCGGACCCTTGATTTTATTAGTTTCTCTTCATTTTCATTCACTTTTTTATTAATGCGGTCTACGAACCGTGAATGATTGCCCATATTGTACGTGGTCGCTTGATGAACGTCTTGGTTTATTGATTTTCTTTGGAATTTCAATAAAGGTCCTAATTTATTGAATCGGGGCGCGACAGCCTCCTGATGAGGACATCACTTCACATGATACACACATGGAGCCTCCACCTACAATTCAACTACAAGGACCAATCACACGCGCCCGTGCCCGTCGCTTGAACCATGAGGTTAATTCGTTCCTTAGCAACTTTGATTATATTTGTTTGGATGGGATGCTACTGAATACTAGTTATATTTTGTTGCTTAGGAACATGGGAGATGGAATAGGAGAGTTGGAGTTGAAGACGGAGCCGCATGGATGATTTGAAGTCAAGAATTCGCTGGTTCGGACTACATCGACCACCATTCACCAAAATGGGCATAACTTCCTCATACGAAGTCCGATTGGCGAGTTCTTGGACTTTTTGGAAAGCTGAGGAGAAGACGGATCTTTTGCCGTTGGTTTCACATCATTCGGAGTCTCGAGTCGGCCTGTGTATTTAAAACAGTACTGCGTGACAGAACTGGGCCGTGTTGGCCATATTTTGAGTCTGTACGTCTTCTAGCCCACAGCCCAAGTCTGTTCCCCTTCCACAGGGCGCCGCCCTATATATCCTCACGCCAGCCAATTCTAGGGTTAGGTTTTGCTTTGTTGCATCTACACTGTTGTGTTTAGATCCCGCCTCTTGCGCCGGACCGATTGGCTGCCGCATTGGCGTTTGTGAAACCTCAACTTATCTTCGTTTGTCTGTGATTTGGCATTCGATTTGTATCCTTCCTGTTCTTGCTTGTGTTCTTGGGTTCGCTTGCAGGAATTAGCCTTCGTGGCGAGGTCAATCGCGTTCTGCGTGGTTGATAACCAACGGAGACAGTGGTGTAACGATTGCAAGGTTTTGATCCGCCGGACCGGAGCCTTGGATCGCCAACGTCGAGATTCTCCACCAACCCAAGTTTATCCCTTACCTAGCGGAAGATCGGGACCACTCCCCCATCAGCTGGTATCAGAGCTCAGTTTTCCCGTTAGGTAATCTCGATCTGCTTTTGTTTTACCCACAGTCCAGAAAACCGCACCAAAAAAAAAATTCCCCACCGAGAACCCCTTTGTGCCTTGCGATTTTAATTTCAGTTTTAACTTTGTTGAGTTCGTGTTCTTGGTCGAGTCTTGTTGCTGGTTTAGTCATCCCTCTGTGTCGTTTGAGTAGTAGTTGTTCTTGTGTCTCAGAAAAAATTCCCCACCGAAAAACCCCCCCTTCCGCAACCTTTCTTTGTTTTCCACATCTACTCTTTGTGACCCCCCTTCAGTAAAACAGGCATAACTTTTCGCTCGTTTGGCAGAAAAATCTGAAATTTTTTGAGCGTGTTCCTGACTCAATTTGGAGGGTCCCCTAACCCACAAAGGTCGGTTAGCCCTCACCAAAATCGCCAAAAAAAATCGGGAAGATAGAGAAAAAAATTGGAGAAAGTTTTTGCTCGCCGGACAGCAAACTTGTTTGAATTTTGTGAGCCACATCCCACCTTAGTTGTAGGTGCCAATTTTTGTGGTTACTCCTCTGGTCATCCTTGTTTCAAAAAAAAAATAGAGTGAAAAAAAAAGAAGAAAAAAAAATTAAAAAAAAAAGAGAAACAGTCCTGTTATTTTGCTTGTCCGAACTCTTGTCCAAACTCTTGTCCGAACTCTTGTCCAATCTGAGGCAGTCTTTGGCTGTTTGTTGCTTGTCCGATCTCTTGTCCGAACTCTTGTCCGAACTCTTGTCCGATCCGAACAGCAGCAAAAAAAAAAAAAAAAATTGCACATACCCTTGTCCGATCACTTGTCCGATCTCTTGTCCAATCCCTTGTCCGATCTATAGAGAGTTGATTTTGGCCTGTGTTGCTTCCATTTGAGTTTTGGGCACATAGTTTCCCTCTATTACTTGAACTTTCACTTTGGGAGCACTAAGGCCAGCAACTTTGACGAGTACTAGGGAATACTTATTGAACTTGGTTAACTGTTATTATTATCGCTAATCCTTGCTACTCACTTGCCTTCCAAGCTACACATTTCTCTTGGTCAGGACAGGATCATTTCTTGCAATTGTACACCACCTCCACTAGGTCCATCACCTGTAGGCCGGTGACCTCACTGCGGCGTGGTAAGAACACTTGCAAGCGTGGGTAAGGTGCTTGACGAATTGCTTCCACCACACATCCAGCACCCCACCTAGCTGTTTTACATAGGATTATTCTTTGTTGTTTTATCTTTTCACTAACATGGCAGATAACAGCGGCACTCCTCCATCTGATTTTAATGACTGTGTCTCACGGCGTGCTCTACTAGAGTCTCAGCGGCAGACCCAACATTCCATCGAACGTCTCGCGCGTACTGTGGCTGACCTAGTGGACCGAATGACTGCCTTGGAAACACGATTGCCTGCTGCACGAGCCAACGATGAACATGTTGAAGAGGAAGACGATCATATTGAAGAGGAAGACGACCTATCCTATGCCGGAAACAATGCCATTGACCCTGACGAGGCTGCACGTCATCGCTTTCAGTTCAACCGTCAAGGTATGGGCGGCCACCGCAACCGCCCTCCACGAGGTAACAATGACAACCACAGGAACAATGATCCCTACTCTAAGGTAAAATTTTCAGTACCTCCTTTTGCTGGCACCTATGATCCAGATGCATATTTAGATTGGGAGATGTCAGTCGAACAAAAATTTAATGCTCACATGGTTCCTGCTATCCACCGCGTGCGTTTAGCTACTAGTGACTTCACTGGATATGCTCTTCTTTGGTGGACTGAAATAGTTCAAGTTGGAAATGAACCACAAACTTGGGATATGTTAAAACGGCAAATGCGTGGTAGATGGGTCCCTCCTTCATATAAACGTGATTTGAGAAAGAAATTGCAGCGCCTAAACCAAGGAAATAAATCGGTAGAGGAGTATTATCAGGAATTGCAAATAGGTTGCATGCGTGCTGAAATTGAGGAGGACAATGAGGATAAAATGGCCCGTTTTTATGGTGGTTTAAGACGTGAAATTCAGGATATCATTGATTATAAAGAATACAATACTATCACTCGTCTTTTCCACCTTGCTATGCTTGCAGAAAAAGAATTGCAGGGTCGCCAACAACCACAACGCAGCATGAGGACCAACATTGGTGGTGCTACTTCACGCTCAAGTGGGCAGCAGCAACGACCACCCGCACCCCCTTCTCGACCGGCGGCTACATCAGCACCTTCTACATCTACAGCCCAGGTTGAGAGTTCCAAGACTATAGCACCCAAGGCGCCAGCCAAGCCCACCTCCTCGGCAGCCTCTACTGCACGTTCTGCAGCGATCCAGTGTCACAGATGCAAAGGACTTGGCCACGTTATGAAGGACTGCCCTAGTCAGCGGGCTTATATTGCTACGGAAGACGGTGGCTACGTAAGTGCTAGTGATGTTGAAGATGAATATGCACTTGCTGCTAACATTGCAGGAGATGATGATACATTCGACGATGACGCTGTTTTTGCGCCGGATACCTATGCCGACCATGAAGCACTTATTGTACAACGTGTTTTAAGCACTCACATGGAGCAGGACGACCGGGCACAAAGAAACAATCTGTTCCAGACCTTCTTCCTCGTCAATGACCGCCGTGTACGTGTCATCATCGACAGCGGTAGTTGCAACAATTTGGTGAGCCACGACATGGTAACGAAGCTTCAACTTCCCACACGTGCGCATCCGCACCCTTACCATGTGCAATGGTTCAATAATAGCGGTAAGGTCAAGGTAACACAAACTGCTAACATCAAATTTGCCATTGGTACATACTTAGGAGTTGCTGATTTTGATGTAGTACCAATGCAAGCATGTTCTCTGTTACTTGGTAGACCTTGGGAGTATGATACTGATGCTACACACCATGGTAGGAGCAATAAGTATACATTTATGAATAAAGGAAAGAAAATTACATTGCTTCCTATGACTCCTGCTGAAATTGTAAAATTTGAACAAGAAAAACATGCTAGGGATGCACAAAAGAGCAAACAACCTTCTGAAAATCAGCAAGTAGCTAAGACGCTTTTGAAGCAACAGAAAGATAAAATTGCTTCTCCTTCTTCATCACAAGTTATAAATCTGAAAGGGCGTGTCATGCTTGCAACTAAAACTGACCTTGCTGAAATTTGTGATGATACTCCCTTGCTATACGGCTTGATTTGCACAAACGTGTTGTTTTCACTTGCGAACATTCCTAGCTCTGTTCCTGTTGCAGTCACTGACCTTTTGCAGGAGTTTAAAGATGTTTTTCCTGCTGAGATACCACCCGGGCTGCCACCGATACGCGGCATCGAGCACCAAATTGATTTGGTCCCGGGGGCGTCTCTTCCTAATCGTGCAGCGTACCGCACCAATCCGGAGGAGACAAAAGAAATTGAGCGCCAAGTACAGGACCTTCTTGATCGTGGGTACGTCCGTGAAAGCCTTAGTCCTTGTGCAGTACCCGTTCTTTTGGTACCTAAGAAAGATGGTAGTTGGCGCATGTGTGTTGATTGTCGTGCTATTAATAATATCACCATTCGATATCGACACCCTATTCCTAGATTGGATGACATGCTTGATGAGCTTAGTGGTGCCATTATCTTTTCTAAGATCGATCTCCGTAGTGGTTACCACCAAATTCGCATGAAACTAGGTGATGAATGGAAAACTGCTTTTAAAACAAAGTTTGGACTATATGAGTGGCTTGTCATGCCTTTTGGACTTACTAATGCACCTAGTACCTTCATGCGCTTGATGAATGAAGTCCTACGGCACTTTATAGGACGCTTTGTGGTTGTATACTTTGATGATATCTTGGTTTATAGCAAGTCTCTCACTGAACATGTTGAACACCTACATGCTGTTTTTATTGTCCTCCGTGAGGCTAGAATGTTTGGTAACCTTGAGAAGTGCACATTTTGCACGGATCGAGTTGTGTTTCTTGGATATGTTGTCACTTCACAGGGTATTGAGGTCGACGCGGCAAAGGTAGAAGCAATCAACAGCTGGCCGCAGCCCCAAACTATCACACAGGTACGTAGTTTCCTTGGTCTTGCAGGTTTCTACCGGCGTTTTGTGAAAGATTTCAGCACCATAGCCGGTCCTTTGCATGAGTTGACCAAGAAGGGAATTACTTTTGCGTGGGAGCCAGCACATGAACAAGCTTTTGCCACACTCAAAGATCGTCTTACACATGCACCTCTACTTCAGCTACCTGATTTCAGTAAGCCTTTCGAGTTAGAATGTGATGCTAGTGGGTTGGGATTAGGAGGTGTGCTGCTGCAAGGAGGTAAACCCGTGGCCTATTTTAGTGAGAAATTACATGGCCCACAGTTGAACTATTCTACCTATGATAAGGAATTATATGCCTTAGTGCGTGTGCTTGAAACTTGGCAACATTACCTTTTGCCTAAGGAGTTTATTATTCATTCGGATCATGAAGCATTGAAGCATATACGTAGTCAAGCAAATCTGAATAAACGACATGCTAAATGGGTAGAATTTATTGAAACTTTTCCATACATCATTAAGCATAAGAAAGGGAAAGATAATGTGATTGCGGATGCTTTGTCTAGACGTTATACATTGCTTTCTCAACTTGATTATAAGATCTTTGGTTTAGAAACATTGAAGGACATATATGCTACTGATTTGGACTTCAAAGATGCTTTTGCAAATTGTACAGATGTCCGTGCTTGGAACAAATATGTGCTGAATAATGGATATCTTTTTCGTGCTAACAAGTATAAAACCCGATATATGCTACTCAAGCTCATCATCATCTCCCAAATAGGGCTTTAAATCTGAAATGTTAAATGTGGGACTAACCCCAAAAGCTGCAGGCAACTCAAGCTTATATGCATTGTCATTTATCTTCTCAAGCACACGGAAAGGACCATCAGCACGGGGCATCAATTTAGACTTTCTCAAATCAGGAAAACGATCCTTGCGCAAGTGCAACCAAACAAGATCACCCGGTTCAAATGTTATCTCTTTTCTACCCTTACTACCATAAGCACGATATTTCTCATTCATTTTCTCTATGTTTGCTTTAGTAGTTTCATGCATCTTAAGTAATAATTCAGCACGTGTAGTAGCATCAAAATTCAAGTTTTCAGATGGTGGTAATGGTAGCAAATCAATAGGAGCACGCGGATTAAAGCCATAGACCACTTGAAACGGACTTACCTTAGTAGTGGAGTGTACTGACCTATTATATGCAAACTCAATATGAGGTAGACACTCTTCCCAGAGCTTCAAGTTGGTCTTCAAAACAGCCCTCAACATGGTGGACAATGTGCGGTTGACGACCTCCGTTTGTCCATCCGTTTGGGGGTGACAAGTAGTAGAAAACAGCAGCTTCGTCCCCAGCTTATGCCACAACGTCCTCCAAAAATGACTTAAGAATTTGGCATCACGATCTGAAACGATGGTATTGGGAACTCCATGCAAGCGTACGACCTCTCTGAAAAACAAATCAGCAACATTTGTAGCATCGTCGCTCTTGTGACAAGGTATAAAATGCGCCATTTTAGAGAAACGATCTACCACCACAAAAATACTATCTCTCCCCCTCCTAGTTCTAGGTAACCCTAACACAAAATCCATAGAAATATCCTCCCAAGGTACACTAGGGACGGGCAGAGGCATATAAAGACCATGTGGGTTTAGACGGGACTTAGCTTTATTGCAAGTAGTGCATCGTGCCACATAGCGCTCAACATCTCGTCTCATCCTAGGCCAATAGAAATGTGTGGACAGCACATCTTCAGTTTTCTTGGATCCAAAATGACCCATCAAACCACCACCATGTGCTTCCTGCAATAACAACAAGCGAAGAGAGCTAGCCGGCACACATAACTTGTTAGCACGAAAAAGATATCCATTATTCAGCACATATTTGTTCCAAGCACGGACATCTGTACAATTTGCAAAAGCATCTTTGAAGTCCAAATCAGTAGCATACATGTCCTTCAATGTTTCTAAACCAAAGATCTTATAATCAAGTTGAGAAAGCAATGTATAACGTCTAGACAAAGCATCCGCAATCACATTATCTTTCCCTTTCTTATGCTTAATGATGTATGGAAAAGTTTCAATAAATTCTACCCATTTAGCATGTCGTTTATTCAGATTTGCTTGATTACGTATATGCTTCAATGCTTCATGATCCGAATGAATAATAAACTCCTTAGGCAAAAGGTAATGTTGCCAAGTTTCAAGCACACGCACTAAGTGACAAGTATAAAACTTGTTATCCCTTACCTAGCGGACAAGTATAAAACCCTAAGTGACAAGTATAAAAGCCCAAGTTTATCCCTTACCTAGCGGAAGATCGGGACCACTCCCCCATCACCTCCTACTCCACCAACCGACCCGCAGGAACAATGATGCGCTGAACAACCCGATGCTTCGTATCACACTTAATATCATACTTTACCTTTTCAGAGGGTTCTTTGTACATACTTCCGTATTATTATCTCATATGTTTCGAAGTTGGATCTACCTCTATAGGGTTTTATACTTGTCACTTAGGACTTTTGTTTTTTTTAAAAAAATGTCTCGTCGGCCCGGGCCTCGAAACCTTATTACTTGGTCACCTTCAACTCTTTTACAGATTGTTTGAACCCTTAGGCCGAAGATCTGTTTACCTTTAAAGTCCTTGGACTCTTCTACGGATCCTAACAAGCCGGAGCCTGGAATCCGTAGGGTGGCCACCTTCGGATCTTTTACAGATACTTCGTACCCGGAGGACGGAAATCTGTTATTTTTAAAGTCCTTAGACTCTTCTACGGATCCTAACAAGCCGGAGCCTGGAATCCATAGGGTGTCCACCTTCGGCTCTTTACAGATACTTCATACCCGGAGGCCGGAAATCTGTTCTTTTTAAAGTCCTTAGACTCTTCTACGGATCCTAACAAGCCGGAGCGTGGAATCCGTAGGGTGGCCACCTTCGGCTCTTTTACAGATACTTCGTACCCGGAGGCCGGAAATCTGTTCTTTTTAAAGTCCTTAGACTCTTCTACGGATCCTAACAAGCCGGAGCCTGGAATCCGTATGGTGGCCACCTTCGGCTCTTTTACAGATACTTCGTACCTGGAGGCTGGAAATCTGTTCTTTTTAAAGTTCTTAGACTCTTCTATGGATCCTAACAAGCCGGAGCCTGGAATCCATAGGGTCGCAGCGAAGCCCCTAAATCGATGGTTCACAGGCTGCTGCCCGGGTCTTGGGAAAGATGCTTGACTCCGCAAGCATCTCCGTCCTCCCGATGCGTCCATCAGGAGTAAGGGATATTAGAAGAGCAAACAAAATTCGACCCTTCACTTTATTTAGAAAAGGAAAGCTTTACAAGTGATTACAAGGAGCCCCTAAGCGTAATAACGCTTAAGGTGCTCCGCATGCCATGCATGTTTCAATTCTTCCGTTTCTAAATTAGCTAATTTAAACGATCCAGGGCGCCCTGAGCGTAGGATAACATATGGTCATTCCCATTTATTTCCTAGCTTCCCCGGAGCTATTACACTTCGCAAAACTAGATGACCTGGTCTAAGCTCGTTCAGCTTTATCTTCGGGTCATGCCATGTTTTTGTTTGACCTTGGTACTTGGTCAGATTTGCGATAGCTCGAAGCCTTGTTTCTTCTGACAAGTTCAGTGAAGTGTTCCTTTCATCTTCCTCTTTGGGCTGCACTATGCGAAGGGATCAACCTCTGAGCTCCGTAGGGGTCATGGCCTCATCTCCGAATAGCAGTCTGAATGGGGTAAAGCCTGTGGACCTGGCCTGAGTGGTTCTAATGGACCACAAGATCTTGGGAAGCTCTTCGACCCATAGCCCCTTGGACAATCCAACAATTCGTCGATTCAGACCAGAGAGGATGTTCCCGTTGGCTCGCTCAACAGCTCCGTTGGACTGTGGATGGCGCACTGCAGCGAAGCACAACTTAATGCCCAGTTCTTCACAAAATTCTTTGAATGTGTCAGCTTCGAACTGGGTTCCATTATCCACTGTTAACTCCCTTGGCACTCCGAACCTGCATATAATGTTTTAACAGAAACTTTTTTGCACATTTTTTGAAGTGATAGTAGTCAATGGTTTTGCTTCAACCCACTTTGAAAAATATTCGATTGCTACTACCGCAAACTTCAAGCTGCCTTTTGCCATTGGAAAAGGGCCTATGAGGTCCATGCCCCACTGAGCCATTGGCCATACCGGGGCAATAACTTGTAGTGGAACTAGCGGACAGTGGCTTTGTCTGCCCATCCATTGGCATCCTTGACATGTTCGAACCAATTCCTCTGCATCTCTCACAATTGTTGGCCAGTAAAGCCCTTGCCGAAGTGTTTTGCCTGCTAGAGCACGAGGGGCCAGGTGACTTCCGCACAAACCTTCGTGAATTTCCCGAAGTATGTCTTGGCCTTCGGGTTGGGAAATGCATCGAAGTAGAGGGGAACACACGCCAACTTTGTACAATATTTCATTGACAAGCTTGTAGTTTCGAGCCCTTGCTTACAATCTTCGGGCATCCGGACCTTCTGAAGAATCTATGCCACCTTGCAACATATTCATAATCGGAGCCCGCCAATCTGTAGCTGGAATGCACAGTACTTCTGCGGAGGGTGATTGATTAGCTGCAGGCTTCATTAGTTCTTCGTAGAAAGCACCCTCCGGGAGGTCCACCGCTCCAGCTGTAGCTTTTGCCAGAATGTCTGCGAGTTGATTATCTGCCCGAGGGATGCTTCGAACAGAGAATCCTTTGAATGCTGCTTCAGTCTTGTGGATTTCTTCAAGGTATTGCGCTAGATGCGGGTTTTTTGCTTGAAAGCTCTTATCGACATGCCCTGCGACAACTTGGGAATCTGTTTTAATTATTATCCTTGCAGCTCCAAGTGCCTTTGCCTTTCGGAGGCCTAGCAGGACCCCTTCGTATTCTGCGATATTATTGGTGGTCTTAAAGTTGAGCCTCGCAGAATACATGGCCTTTTGCCCTGATGGTGATATGATGACTGCGCCAGCTCCAGCACCAGATGCTTGATAGGCTCCGTCAAAAAATATGGTCCATAAACCTTCGGAGGGCTCCTCCGGAGCCCAAACTGCAGATGGCGTCCACTCCGCTATGAAGTCGGCTATGATTTGGGATTTGACAGCTATTCTCGCCGTGAAGGAGATTCCGAAGGGGGCTAGCTTGACAGCCCATTTCCCGATCCTACCCGTAGAGTCTTTGCTTCAGAGCATATCACCAAGAGGGTACGAGGTAGGAACGATTAGTTTATGCGCCAAAAAGTAATGCCTTAGCTTTTGTGAGGCCATTACCAGGGCATAAGCAAATTTCTCGAGCTCGGAGTATCTTATCTTAGCTCCGGACAAAGCTTCTGACACAAAATAAACTGGGTTCTGCACCAGCTTTCCCTTAAGCTCAACTTCCCGGACCAATACTGCACTTACTGCGGAGCCTATTGCTGCAAGATAAAGGAGGAGTGTTTCTTCTGGAAGGGGCACGGTAAGTGTTGATAGGCTTCTGAGGTATGCTTTTATATCATCAAAGCTCTTCTAGCACTCCGGTGTCCAACTGAAGCTTTCGGACCCCTTTAGGGCTTTGAAAATTGGGAGGCTTCGCTCTGCTGATCTGGCCAGGAATCTGCTAAGGGCTGCGAGCCTTCCTGCTAGCTTCTGGACTTTCTTCAAATTCCTAGTGGAGCCATTCTTTGCAGTGCACTTATCTGCGTTGGGCTAGCTTCGATTCCCCTGCTCGAAACTAAGTACCCTAGCAGTTTTCCTACTTGTGCTCCGAATATACATTTTTCAGGGTTGAGGCGTACTCCACATGCTCGGAGGCTCTCAAACGTTTCAGCTAGGTCTAGGCTATGTTGATGCTTTTGAGCACTTTTTATTACAATGTCATCCATATAGGCTTCGACATTTCGGCCTATTTGATGACCTAGAGCCTTAGCTATTAAACGTGAAAATGTGGCTCCGGCATTCCGCAAGCCAAAAGGCATTCTTACATAACAAAATACCTCGGAAGGAGTTACGAAGCTTGTCTTGGCTTCGTCTTCACGCTTTAGCCAGACTTGATGATACCCGGAGTAAGCATCGAGGAAGCTTAGCAATTCGGAGCCGGCTGTGGAATCCACCAGCTGGTCTATTCGGGGCATCGGGTAGGGGTCTCGCGGGCATGCTTTATTTAATGAAGTAAAGTCAATACACATGCGCCACTTGTTCGAGTCCTTCTTCCTTACAAAAACAGGGTTCGCCAACCACTCGGTATGGGCAACCTCCCTGATGATGCCAGCCCTTAACAATTTTTCTACTTTGGATTTGGCGAGGCTTGCTCTTTCTGCAGACAGTTTGCGGAGCCCCTAGCGCACTGGCCGGGCCTTCAGGTTGATGAGCAGGCTGTGCTCGATGATGCTCCGATCAACCCCGGTGATGTCTTCGTCGGTCCAGGCAAAGACGTCCAGATTTTGCTTGACGACTTCTTCCAATGAGGCAGCTATCTCTAGGGATAGCCCTTTGCCGAACTGTACTGGATATTCTTTGCCATCTTTTGAAATTATCTTCGTCTCGACATCACCTTCTGGGCTTGGCTTGAGGGAGAGCCCCTTTGAAGGGTTTGAAGCCTTCGGCACCTCTTCCGTGCCCTCCACCACGTTGTGCACTTGCTGGGGATCCAACGGCTGTCCATGCCCATACTCCGTTCTCCGGTCTATAGCTTGGTCTCCTGAAATAGTAAGCACTCCACCTTGCGTGGGCATTTTGAGACAAAGATAATTGTGGTGCGCTATAGCCCTGAACTGGTTCAACATACCTCGCCCGAAGATTGCGTTGTAAGCATAGGGGGCGTCGACAACGTCGAAGATCACCTCTTCTATCCTGGCCAAAGGCCCCTCTCTGAAAGGAACCTCGAGGCCTATCTGGCCGAGGGCATCGAGAGGCGGTCCTGAGAACCCTTGAAGTGGCTGGGCCGCTGGAAGTAGATGCTTTCAGGGATATGCACATTTGATCGAAGGCCTGGACGAAAAGTATGTCTGCGGAGCTCCCGTCGTCCACCAGGATCCTTTGGACTTCCACCCCTGCTATGTCTGCGGAAATGACCAAGGGGTCAGCATGGGGAAACTTCACCCCCACAGCATCACTGGCAGTAAACGAGATGGGCACATGAGACCACTCTGGCATCCCCTCTACGGAGCTCGAAGTTCTAATGTGCCCAACCACATGGACGTATTCACGTCGCTGCCTTTTGCACAGGCTCCGACCGTGCCGCTGGTGGGGCTCGATCCGAAGTACCCCGCCCGGTACTTCTCCCTAGGTAGTCACCCCGAAGGGCCAACACTGCCTTGCAATCCTTCATGTCATGGCTTCTATTGTCGCCATGCACGCAGCAGAAAAAACTCTAGCGCCTGCCAGGTGCTCTCTCTTGAGGCGTTGGCACTCCAGCCTTGAAGCTTTGCGCTTGCTGATAACTAGCAGGTGCCTTCGGGACGGAGGATGCAATGCTTAGTACCTCCAAACGGAAATGTTTCTTCCCTCGCCTGTGCTCGTTGAAGAGGCTATCTTGAGGGGGTTGTAAAGGAGCCGAGGCTTCTGGCTCCATCTTAACTTCTCGGAGGGTAGGTGCGGGTGCTCCGGTTCGCTGAAGACAGCCTTCCTCCACCTTGGCATACTGTTCGAAGTATGCCATCAGCTGCGCCACAGACGTCACCGACTTCTGATGGACCTTGCTGAGGAGGTCGGGGTTTAGCACCCCTTCACGGGCAACGTAAACTACCGAAGAGGTAGACAGGACCTTAATCTATGACTTGGTGTGGGCGAAGCGCGTGAAGTACTCCCGGAGCGTCTCTCCCGCTCGCTGCTTCACCTGGAACAAACTCCCTATCGACATCGGAGCCACAAAGGTACCCTGGAAGTTGCTCACAAACTTCTTCTTCAACTACTCCCAAGACCTGATCGATCCTGGCTTCAAGGACCAGAACCATCGGAGCGCCACGCCTTCGAGAGCGAGGGGGAAGCACTTCGCCATAGTGTTGCGCACCCCTCCACTTGCTTCTATTGCCAGGGCATATGAGCGAGAGAACTCTCCGGGATCTGACCCACCGGAATACTTGTGCAACTTCGAGGCCTTGAATCTGGGATCGAAGGGCACTCTTTGCAAGTCTGAATGTAGCGGAGACTCATCATCTAAGGATGCATTCTCAGCCTCCTCCGGGACTTGGACAGCTTCAGGAAAATTGCCAGCACCACCGTCTTGGGGCCCTTCTGGAGTCTCGGTGGAGGTTTGAGTGCGGAGGCGATCGGCGGCCTCCTGTATCCACCTAGCCATCTCCTCCTGAAGCCTTGCTAACTGAGCGGCTTCGGTTTCAGGAAGGTCTTCGTCTTCATCGGAGGGCAGCTCCGCGTCTTGGGAGCTGACATAATCAGTCCAAAGCACCGTAGGGGGAGCTCGGGGACCCTTGGGCACTCGACGCCCAGCGGCGTCCTCAGGAATCGTTGGAGCGATTGAGGGTCCGGCTCTGGTGGTCCGAGGGGACCTTCGGAGAGGACCCGAGGCCTGGCTTTGCTTTGGAGGCATAGCTAGTCACGGAGAGGTCCAAAGACCGGGGACTTCGACTGATCTGGGAAGGCGAGCGAAGGCCTTCGAACCGCACTAAGAAGCCCCTTACCGAAGGGTGTGCGGAATCTCGAGACTCCGAGGCTCCCTCTGTAAGTGTTCTTCGAAGTGCAGTTAGCAGTAGAGAACAAGCTTTTAGAACTTGGTTCCCCACAAACGGCGCCAACTGTTGGCGCAAAAGATTACGCTAACAGGTTCTCTGAGATCAAGAACAGTCAAACTACGAGTTCGTGTTTAAGGACTAGCCCAAGCCTCCGAAAGGATAATAGCTTGAATAGTTCGAATGTGTGTATTTGAGTAATCGAGTCTTCGGTCCCCGTTACAGGGTAGAGATGGGGGTATTTATAGGCAAAAGTGTCTAAGGAAAAGACCTATTTACCCCTAGATTACAACCGACATAGTGGAAACTATTTGGTACCCTGAGTAGGGTTAAAAAGGTAAAGCTATCCGGGGCAAACAGATAAGCCAAACATCTTATCAATCCTGTCGCTCAGCTTTGGAGCCTCGTATCTTGCGGAGGGCTTCTTCGAACTTCAGATCGAGGCCCCCTTCGGCTTAACGCCTCCACCTTCGAGTAAGAGCCCATCCGCTCCAAAGCTTAGTGAGTCTTTGAATTATTAACCTCTAAGTCCTGAAAATGAAGCAATTTCCCCCAACGGTGTTGATGCGGCAAGTCAGTAGCTTCTACTAGCGTTTGGACTCAGTGGTCATTTCTCCACCGAAAATCAAGGAGACCATCTGAGTAGGCTCTTGGAAGTTGTTTTCCACCGAAGATGCTTCAGCATATTTGGCATCCTTTATGGACTTCTTCTTGTCCTCCTAGCGATGCTTGTCTTGTTAGGGATTTTCTTCCACCTCTTTGATCATATCATTCTGTAGCTGATAACACCAACGGGTGGTGTGGTTACTGTTAGGTGAATGATGTAGGGTTTATCAAACACATCCTATGAAGTGAGTTTTTCTGACCCTAGGATCAGAAATTCTTATCGATGACCATGACCTCCTTGCCCTTCCTTTTCTTGCTCTTTGGCCAAAAATAAGACTTGGTCTTATCATGATCATCACACGGGGATGAATGGCGACAATCCTTCTTCTTTTTATCTTTGTTGGAGTCTTGAGATTTTGGGAACATATATTCCCGCATAGCATCTTCGGTGTTGGTGAATTTTTCAATGAGAGTGATCATGTCACCAGGATAAGTCTGCTCATTCATTATCAGATAACAGAACAACTCTGAAGGCTTGCGCAAACCATCTTAAAAGAATGACATGACGTCGGCATCCGAGTTTCTAGTGATGGTGTTATGGTGCTCGGAGAAGCAATGGATGTAGTCCCATAGAGACTCACTATCTCTTTGGCACACTTGACGTAGGTCATGCCGTGAAGCCGACCTTTGCCAAGTTCCTTTATAGTTAGCGATGAAGACATCGCACAACTCGCTCCATGAGTTGATGGAGTCCTCTGGGAGTCCGGACAACTAGCTAATGGTGGACGTAAACAACATAACAGGAAGGTAGTTGACCATGACATCTTGGTCTCTTCTCGCTGCGCAAATAGTCGTGTAATACAATCATAGCTAGTAGGAGGGTTGGTCTTGCCATTGTATGGCGTGATTCCCATAGGATGGAAATTACGAGGCCACAAGATCCAACGAAGGTGCTTGGAGAAGGCTGGGAAGCCATCGTAGTGTGAAATGTCAGTGTCGGAATGGTTAATCCCTATAGCTCCATGACCCCGATCATATTGCTCACGGTGGTGGAGCTCGCTGCACTCACGTTCACCACGATGATGAGAAATGACATTGTGTGCAGCATGTGCATCATTGATGATGGTTTGAGCATCACTCGAGTAGGAGCTCCCATGACGCTCACTGGGATGCAAGCGCATTGACTTCCTAAATGGTCGTGAGTGAGCGCTACGGTACAGAGACTACTATTGGTGAGGCAGCGCCATATCAACGAGTGGAACAATGGTAGCCTGAGTCATAGCCTGAGCTCTTTGTTGCTCAGGAGTGTCAAGGAGGGTGCCGAGTGTCCACTAGATGGTGAGAAGAATTGTCGTTAGGCTATAGTACACGTCATGGCCTTTGAATTCCATCATGTATGCGCCTTGTGCACCTTGTCATGAGGTCCTAGCCTTCATGCGACCCCTCGCGTGGCAATCCGATCAGGCGATATTCTGCCTTTGGTCCTAACACCGACGAGTGCTATACTAGACAACATCGAATGGATTGTTGTTCAAGACAACCCCCATCGCCATCATGACGATGCTTAGAGATGATGCCAACTTAGCCGGGACGGCTAGCTAGCAAGGTCATGTTGACACGACCTTGGTGAATTAGCGTTGTTGGACCGTGCACCCACCTGAGTTGGCGAAGATGACATAGTCAACGGGTGAATCAATGACACTTTGTGGGTGGACCCTATGCGGAGCTGGTTGCTAAGATGCTCAGGAGCCATGGAGAGTGCCTTGGGCGGAGCCAATTGCTTCGACGCCCGGGGAATTGATGGGCGCACTACTATAGTGCATGAACTTTCGCCCTTGTCTGGGTGATGGTTAGAACAAGTTTGATGCATGCAATCACCAACAAAAGTCAGCCGTCCAAAGGTGATTGTGGCACCCACGAGGACTTGGGTGTTAATCTTGAAAACAACAACCATCGGATCGATCGGAAACACAGAATATGCTCCCCTACCTAGTGCACCAACTGTTGTTGCTTATTACACGACAGTACTCTACAGGGGTTCCTGTAGAGATGATTTAGGTCAGGCATTGGGGGTTTCTATGGATGAATCCGATGGTTACCTCTAGCTAACAGACAAGGAGACAATTTTTAGACAGGTTCGAACCTCCCGAAGGATAATAACACTACTTATGTGTATGTGGTATGAGCTTTTTTGCCAAAACGTGTGACTTATGCAGGCTTCCTCCGATCCCTTTATATGAGAGGGATCGGGGGGTTATAAATAATGATTAAATTGCACTATTAATGATCAATTAAGAGGTTAACTGTCAGTTCATGGGCAATGAATTAAGGATAACAACGCTAATAATTGTGGAATAAAATTAATGATGGTATGGCCCTTTATGGTGGCTGTCTAGATTCAAATGGTCGGGAGGGTCCCCTTCCCGAGCATTGGATTCGAGAGTCTTCAGACCCTTGGCTACTGACCGTTGGGAGAGACTAACCGTTGACTGGTCGCCTCAAAAAACCATTCAGGAAGTAGCATGTGATCATATTCCCAACAATAGCATATGATGTAGATAGCCTCGTTTGGTAGAGCTTTATGTTGATAATGTGTGTTACTGAGTATTCCTAATCTAGAGTTTCTTACTATGAATAAGAACATAAGACTTCTTTATTTCTTAGATCGACCTATATTACAATGCAATGAGAGGGGATCTCTCGTGAAACCTCTAACCGTAAAAACTTCTCTAGATGATTTTCTCTGTGGGAGGGAATTTTGAAGAGACAGAGACGTGCCCATTTATCTCCAAGAGGTTTTTTAACAGTTTCCACACTAATAAACCACGTAATAAACTAGTTATTGCATATACTGTTGGTGACATCCAGCCGTGCAGCCGCTTATTAAAGATACGGCCAAACCGGCCATACTCATGGGTGAACTGTACCTTTTGCAATCTCCAACATAAACATCTTATTTTTCGTCCCGCAATCCAATACAAAAATACCTAAAACTTATTTTGTTGGTCAAATTTTAAAACAGTTTGAGTACGTGATCAACAACTAAAAGAGTCCCACAGGTCACCGCACGAAATGTCGAAATGCAATCCACAACCAAACCGGATTACTTGAATTTAGCTCATGTAAGACAAATAATGGAGTAATGGTATGTATGGCTTTTTTGCGGCACCTGGAGCCCATCCATGTGTGAGCAACTGAGCGTGTTGTTTGTGCGCTTCTACCGTTTGGACTATCCACCGTAGACAAGCCTCAAGCCGGAGTAGCATGTGTTCAGCATTAGCCTCCAATAAGACAGCCGTGTACAATTGAAACAACAGCAGATTACTTGATTAGCTTGAGCCACACATGAGCAATCGAGTAGGAGCTGACATGAAGACATAACACATTTCAAATTAACAAATTAAATAAAAGTTGAATACATGCACATGTTACTATGTTAGAGCATGAACAAACCGGAGCAGTCAAGTCTACTTGAACCAGGGTAGCAAGAATGTCACATGCCAACCACTACACAAGGCCGAATATCAAATTTCAACTCTTAGCAAATAGATTTTTAGGAGCAGCCGGGCATTATCTGGAGCACCCATATAAATAATTAAGCACAACGCATGCAGAAAGCAACACAGCTACCTAAAGCTACATGACAAACAAAGTTTACGCTTTATTAGCTCTTTATTTCCAGGAAATTAACCTAAAATATCGAAGTCATCTCGGTACAAGTTTAACTTCAGTGGCTTTCACGAAAACAAACGGTCTTAACCACTTCAATTATCACGTCATCCGGGACAGAAAATACATAAGATGACGAACTCATCTGGTACATAAAATACACAAGATGAACCACCGGAAGATCCATACAGCGGCAGGTTGAAAAACACCAGAAATTGCATGACAACATGTATTTGCCACGCCACACGGCCACGGAACAATCTAATGTTGTTTTAGCGTACATTTGGTTCTGAAACTAGATATGATGGGACTATCTCGTCCTATTTTTATGGGTTGTGACCGTCCTGTCTCGTGTTTGATTTAGGGCTCCTTTCACTACACCATGATATTATTTTAACGTCAGATGTATGTCGAGAAAAAAATGACATTTAGCGTCACCAAATCTGTCAGTAATACGTGGTAACAGATCGTCTGTCGGTAATAAGCATAAATAATGTCTAATAATTTGTCGGTAATGCGTAATGATAGATCATCTGTCAATAAATGTATCAATAAGCTTCAGTTTATCTGTCGCTAAAAATAGTTTCATTTAAGCGCCAAAAAATTAGACAGGCTTTGAAATGTGCGACACGGGGCTGCTCAACGTGAAAACCCTACCCACACCCCCTACCCCTACCCCTAGTCTCCACTCAGTCTCCCACTTCCCCCACCGTGCTGCCATCTCCCCCACCACGTCGCCCAGACACTGCTACCAACCAGCTCCCCTTCTCCCCCGTCGGCTGTCACCCTGCGCGCCTGCGCCACCCGCCTCCCGCCGGCCGGCGGTGAGCCGAAGACCCACCGCACCGGCGCCTATGCTTGTCAAAGAACAATATTTTTCCTATGCCTTCAATGGGATTACCTTTTTAAAAGAAATAAGAAAAATATGAGTTATTGTCGACGTTGATTCTGTCACAGGCTAGAAATTGAGGTGTGGATCCACCAGCATTTGTGGGATTAGCGTGCAAGGCAAATTCTTGACAGTTTTTTATCTACTAATGTAGGAGTCTGGAACCTGAATTTATACAGTGAATGCAGGTTTTCTGGCCTCTCGACGATGATTGGTACAAGGGTTCTATCACGGGGTACAATGAAACAACTAAAAACATTTCGGAATCTGAAATTTGGAATTTACAATCAGAACAAGAGATATGATGAGTTGCTTGCACTTGTTGTGAGCCTTCATGATTACCAAGGTCTTGATCCAGGTGATCTTGTGTGGGCTAAACTTACAGGTACTCATTCTATTGTTTTGCACTTATCTCTGGTTTTTCAGTTGTTTAATTATGATTTTGTTGTTTATGTACTTTTATTTGCACTTTGTAGCATCTCCAGAATTTCTAATTGTGATGTTGTCTTACAGAGCAGATTCCAATTATTTTTAGCTATTTGATAATATATCACAGTGTTAATACAAGTCTGCTTTAACTCATTAATACATTTTGTATGTTATAGGTACATCACATATGCCACATGATTTCACTTCTGCAAAAATGTTACCAAATACTATGTTCTTCCGTTTTTACTCAATGGGACATTGATGCGGTCTCCAATACATACATTTTTACCATTACCTTTTCTAGCATATGTTATAAAATAAGTATTTTTAAAATAATAACGTTGAAAGTATTTTTGTGACAAATTCACTAATGTCTTTCCACATGAGAAACCTGTATACTTCTGTACATATTAGTGTTCAAAATTTTTATGGTTTGATTGCACGTGTTCTAAATCATGTATTCTAAATCATCATCTATTTGATAAAAAAAGGTATTAATGAAGCATGTGTGACAATCAAGGTTTATTTGATGTTTTCACATTTTTCTATTTAATATAATTGACAGACATAAATATACATTCTCCTTGCCTTGTTTTCATGTTGTAGAGGTTTACACTTCAACTGCCATATGATCTCAATCCAGCTTTTTATCTAGGCATATTTTTCATGCAATAGATCTCTTGGTATACTTGTAGGTTTGAGTATTTCAATTTAACATTCCAGATCTTGGATTTGTATACCTTTCAGTGTCAACAGTTCATCATTAAGTTCACATGATAAGGATACCAATAGTTCATTGCATTAACTATTTAGCTTACTATAAGATACTTATGTTGTTTTTTGAAGAGTGATTGATAAAATAGCGACAATGGACTTGAGTTTAAACTGTTCTAAGATCTTATCCCTGGATATTTATACTATACTAATTGAAACATTCAGGTAAAATAAATCTAGCTCACTAGCTTACTGTATATTTGAATTGGTACTTTGATTTGTTTCTAATGGCACTGCACCTATGCTACATTACATGTTTGGCCTGAAGTAACTGCTTCAAGGAAAATAATTACTAAACATTGCAATGACTAAATTTTGTGTTTCATTTACCCTATAGTATAAATGGCTTGAAATGAGCTTATGGATTATGTGTTCATGAATTGTAAGACTTCATTGAATAGTGTTGTTGTCTATGTAAGTAACCAACTGTTATAAACTCTATTACACTTCTTTGGAATATGTAAGTAGTGCAGTTACTTCTTCAGTTTTTAATCAATATCTATGGCTTCATTGTGTTGTCTAATAGTGCATGCCTTTATTATGTGTCCGATAGTGCCTGATTGGTTGTTTCCATCCTGAAAGCTTCTAGTTATTGTTTCCACTAGACTCAACCTACTACTCTTGTGTCTCATGTTCAGCTATTTTATTAGTTCAGCTCAGCACTAAGGATTAAAAACTCGACGGCGCTCTTCACTATGAGGTCAGGCACCGTGAGTTAAATCAATGCAATTGTAATTAATCTTGCAAAAGAAGATTTAGCTCAAAGGTGTTAGAACTTCCGATTGATTAGTTCTGTTGCACATTTGTAGTGATGTCGATTTGTTTAGTAAATTGTAAATTGTAAATTCTTGAGATGGTATTTGTTTAGTAAATTGTAAATTGTAAATTTTTTATAGTTAGCCGATTGAATGTGATGTGATGAATTGGAAGGTAATGTTTTATTGTTGTTGTTGTGGAATTGTGATGCCTGGTTACACTGACCCTTCACTTGATTTGTTGAAGGATGTATTTACCAGAGTTGTTGAGGTCTTTGAGAAGTTGGATGACATGGTAAGTCCCTCCTATGCAAGGAGGGTTGCGATGCTTGAAATTGTTGGAATGGTTTGAAGTTGTGTCTTGATGTTAGATCTTGACTGTGATGATCTGATATGGGACATGTTTCACCACTTCTTCAGAGCTATATCGTATGGAACTTCTTTCTCTAGTTTCTTTCTATTCATATTTTCTACATGCTGAGTATCCTAATATATCATAGTAATATTTATTATGTCAATCTCTATTTTTTGTTTTCAGAACTAGGTTTTTCTAGTGGCAAGTCAAAATCCTTGTATGGAAAGGAAGGACACTTGGGTTTGACACTTATCAAGTTTGCAAAATCATGGAGATAAATGTTAATGCACTGTAGGGCTTAAGCTTTTGGACAAAATCAGTAAGCATTACCCACTGGCCACTGCTTTTATGGAAATCAGAAAAATTTGTGGCGTAGAGGTTGCCATGAGAGACTCTTGTGAAGTCTAGGCAAATCATAACATATGCATTTATGAAAAATTGAAAATTAGTGCCACAAAGGTTATTATGGAAAATTGAGTAATTGACATTGTGTTATCCATGACATAAGACCATTCTGTTTTATAGTAGCTTTGTTCTTGAGTATTTAGAGCTAAAAATGGTAAATCTTTTTGTTCATACTACATAACTACATAGTTACTACATCTGCTCCAAAAGCTGAGAGAAGTGTAGTGATTGTTCATTCCAATTACTTTTGTGTGTGTCAAGATCCTGATTCCTGAATGCTTGTGTAGTATCTGATGATCCCGCTACTTTTGCAAATGAATTCACTACTGATGACAAAGCAAGAAACGTGCAATGTTGTATAATAATGGAATGTATGCTTATGCCACTACCTTTTATATCATAGTTATACTAATGATATTTGTTAACTGAACTTGCATTGATGGATTTTATATAAGTGCTTATGTGCATAACTTTAAATTTGTTATTTGCTTTCACTGCGGGATAATTAATGGAGGACTATGTAAAGAAAAGAAGAGTGAAGGCTTAATTGTCAACTTTCTATTTGAAGAAATCTTATAGATTGATTCTAGTAATTTAGTGACTAGAGTCAAGTTTGTATGTTGTTTATATGTTTCTATTTCACTTTAGTTTAGTTCTCCATTTAGTTTGTGGACCTTGTTTATTTACATGGATATTTTTATTTAGCCTAGGATTAATGTTGATGTAATATACGACTAATCTGTTGGACAACTTTAATGATGAAATGAAATTGTTATAGCGTGGGATTTTGAATATTGACAATATCTATGATTTGCATGAATATATTGTATGGACTACATACGGTGAATGGACTAATGTTGATGTAGTATCTGATTTTTAATTTTAAATAAATTTCTTCATCATGTTGTCACACAATCTAACATTATATGTCCTTTTTTGCAAATAGCAAAATGTTTGTCGGTAAATATTGTCTGTCGTTAAAACTCAACTATTTATAGATATATCATCTGTTGGCAAATGCATAGTCTGTTGGTATAGGTCTTTAACCACAGGCTGTGTCCCCACACACATTTTCTATGGCTAAAAGCCTTTGCCGACATTTTTTTAGACGTTGAAGTGTACTTTCACCAACAGATTTATTGTCGGCAAATCGATGTCATGGTGTAGTGTTTGGTTTGAAGGAATTTTAGAGGAATAATGTAGGATTCAAATTCCTATAGGAATTGGTATTATTTATTCATTTGGAATGGAGGATTGGTGGATAGAAAAAAATGAAGGAAAAATTCATTTTCCTTAGATTTCATTGGAAAACATAGGAATTTAAACATCCACACCAACCTCTTTTTTCCTTTCCTTTGCTAAGTCCAAAGAAAATCAATGCATAAAACTTCAAATGTGAAAACATAAGTAGATTTAATGTGAATGTTTAGAAAAAAAATCATATGTTTAGTTAATTCCCGTGTTCCAAACAACACATCTCTAATTTTTTCTATATTTTCATATCCTCTATTTTCTACATACATTCTTATCCTATTCCTACATTTTTCCTATGCCTGTATTTTAGGATTCTTGCATTCCAAAGAAGCCCTTAAGCAACAATAAGTGAGATGGGTTCATCCAAATGTTTTGTTTGGTTGGATAGATTAAGGAAGAGGTATGGATGTCAATTGAAACACCGCAAATTAAGGCCAGTTGGCCTAGATCAGTAGACCATGTGGTGATCTAGGCCGAACTGGTCTAATTTGGTAGATGAACCACCGGCAGGACTTTCTCACCGTCTGATCTAGGCCGATTGGCCCAGATTGACCTATGAACTACCGAGCTAAGGCTGATCAGACTAGATCGTCTATTGAACTACCGGCAAAAGACTAGTTTTGCAATTTTTCAAACACTACCTAAAAAGGGGTGTTGGACCGAAAAGGCGACGACAGGAGGTGAATGGGAGCTTTAAAAATTTTCTTCTAAAAAGACAGCCTCCGAATACACCCTTCGCTAGTACTAGTTTGGAGGTATTGCCAACATTGTGAACCTGGCTTCGCACTAGGCTATACTGTGGAGCCCAGAAGACTTCACACAAGATTCCCAAAATAGAAAGGGTTCGAAAAGAGCTTCGCAAGAACAAACTTCGCACACAACTTTGAATACTTGGAGAGTACTTCACACAGAGCTAAGCACTAATGACTCGCACTAGGCTTCGCACAGAACTGTGCTCTTAGGCCACACTCCATAGAGGGACTTTGAAAAGGACCTTGCAAGATGACTTCGTAGTGAACAAAATCGCTAGTGTATGTTGAGGGATTGCCTCCGTTACACAACAGAGTGAGCGTACTACTCGAATAGCTTATCAACTTATTCATGGATTTTCAGGGTTTCACACAAGGTGACAGAAATAATCCATTAAAAACAAGTTGCTCATGCATCATAGAATTGTTTCTTCTTGTGAAAGTAAAAACACAAAGAAACTCAACAGTACTCGATAAACTCACGCATGGAATAAAAGTAGCAGATACAAGTTCATTCAAGAAATAAATCAAAGATCAGAGTTTGAACATAAATTTCATTGCATAAACAGGGAACACAAAAAGCCTTACAAATCTGAGTACAAGAGTGTGGCAGCTGAACCTAGAATAACATGTAAACACAAAGTTCTAAACCTCGGTAAAGTGTTCTGGACAGTGTTCAAAAGTGTTGCCCTAGACCTCAGCCTATCCTTCCTTTTATAGCCTACTCAGACATGCGAAGTGATGACCCTACCCCAAGGGTTTACAAATTTTCGGACTCACATAGTCTAGAGGATATTACAGGTAGTCCTACTTTACACTTTATTCGAAGCTCCACACTATATCAACATTACGCCTTCGCTTCAATGGAGCCTCGCAGCACTTGACAAAGTGCCTAGCTGAATTTTGTAGTAGCCTTTGCATCTGCATATACTTCGCTACTACGAAGCCTTTTCTTCGAGTGTGATGGTTTTGAGATGAAGTCGTCAAAGTCCTTGTCGCCTTCGCCCCATATCTTCGGAGTGGACAACCACTGCTCCACATCTCTCCCAGTTTGACTGTTGTCCATCCATGTACCGAAGCCAACATGGTCGAAGCCACAATAAGACATCCATACTTCAAAGTGACCCTTCGAAGTATGCCACTGCAAGCCTTCGAAGTATCTCCCTCCGGACAATACCTTCAAAGTGTTCATCCAAAATGCCTCCCTCTAGATCACACTTTCGGAATGCTTGCCTGTCTCCATCCCATGCACCTGTGTCCGAGACCCTCCATCCAGAGAGCCTCCGAACACCCCTTCGGACCACACTTGACTTCATCCAGCTTCCTTGATCCTCTAGAACCAAGTCTCCCACCTGGTCTTGATCCCTCGCTATTGACCGCTATGTTGTAAACATGTTTTGCAATACACTCTAGTATACACTAAATCCTATGGTGTATCCCTCGGGTAAACCCTTTAGTGCACACTTCAGTGCACACAACAACTACTAACCCCTTCAGTAAAAATCCTCTGGTGCACACTCCGAAATACCGAACACTTCGGTAAAAATCCTGCGTAGAGCAGATACTTGTCAATCACTCATCAAAAACAAAACCAAGGCACATCTCAACTTGGTTTCTCAATCTCCCCCTTGATGAGTGCATTGACAACTATCAAATAGATCAAAGTGAATTTAAATATTAGTGCACAAATGACCACAAAAACTCAGAAAAGTACCAAAACATGTCATTTGATTTGAAATTATCCCTTATTGTAAAAATTTCAACTCCCTCTTTGGCATTTTCAGCAAGAAGATGAAAATAATTCTCTCCCTTTGTAAAAGTATGGTATGCATGAGACAAATGCTCACCCTTTGCCAATGCAAACATCAAGGTGACACAAAATATGCAAAGAGAAGTGTGATAGTGGAGTGTAGATGCAAGCCTCTACGACATGATTAACAACAATTATAGTACATAGCAAAACATTTGCCTTGAATATTGTCTTAAAGTATTGTATAATAAGCTCAAGTGTATAATATCCAAAGGAGATCATAGCAAACAATTTTACACATTTTGAGCAAGCAAAACATCACCACTCAGACTAGTAGACTAGCCATGGTAAAACAAGAAATGCAAAATCTAGAAAATATCTACCTAGATATGCTTATCCAAAAACATGGAGCTTTAGAAAACTTGTTATCCACTATTTTCAACCTTTTGATTCCTTTTTAATTTTGATTTAGTGTCAATGTTTATTGGCTTATCAACCTTATGCTAGCCGACCAAGCTAAGCCTATGTCAAACAAAGACCATCAGAAGCTTAAAGCATTGTGAGAAACCAAGTTGAGATGTGCCTTGGTTTCAGTCTATGATGAGTGATTGACATATTTTTTTGAGCGAAGGGGTCCCTCCGAATAGGTTTGGAGGTGTGTTCTTCAAAGGGCTCGGTGTTTGCTAGCTGCACATGTTCGCAGGTGTATCTATCGGAGGGGTCTGATAGTATACAGTTCGGAGGTTGTATCAAAGGGGTCGGTACTTTGGGGTGTACACCGGTGTGTGTACTGGTGGATGTTATACCTAGAGAGGTATCTAGGGTATCCAATACACTTGTCTGCTTGTCGTTTGTTTGCAAGTGACTTCAGAGGTAACTGGACGGTCAACACAATAGGTGAACTAGGTCAAGCAAGGAGTTTGGCGCCAAGCAAGCAGGGAGCTTGGTCATGGAGATTATGTGATGTCAAGGTCGGTCCTCGGGTCGAGGTGCACCAGTCGAAGGCAGGAAGTGCGGAGGGGGACTTCAGCTGAAGATACCCTGAGGAAAAATCCTCGGAGGCGAGGAACTTCAAAGAGGGGACTCCGAAGGAGTAACTTCAAAGACTGGTGCACGAAGTCCTCAGGAATGAGGCAAGGCTCCCAAGTGTGCTCCGAACGGAGACATTTGGAAGGACACCTGACGAAGGTCTCAGAAGTCGAGGTGCATTGAAGGCATGGTCTGGATAAGGTCCTTCATGGAGTGTGCTCGAGGGTGAGACACTACGAAGGGGTGCTTATGGAAGTGCGTCATGCGGAGGCCTTGGATGAAGGAGGGACTTTGAAAGGTGGTGGACAAAACCCTTCGTAAGAAAGTACTTCGAAGGTGGGGCTTCCAAGTCAGGTTGACTTGACGTACTTCGGCCAAGCATGGCTTCGGTACACGGACGGCGGAGTTCAAGCTTGGAGTAGCTGTGAAGCCATGATGGTCCACTCTAGAGGTGATGGTGCGAAAACTCAAGGGCTTTGATGGCTTCGGCTAAAAATCGTCATTGTATCAAAGACATACTTCAGAAGTAGCGAATGCCTATTGTTTTGAAGCCTACTACCGAAGCCACTATAGACTTTGTGTGCGGAGGGGGGCTCTGAAGATTCTAGTCTGCAAAGTTGACACAAAAGGAGTTTTCAATAAAGTAGACTACCATTTGTACCCTCGTGACTGCCAGAGGCGGTAAAGTTGTAAACCCTAGGGGTATAGTAGTCTATTCACAGGTCAGAGTAGTGCTTATAAAAGGAAAGGACGGCTGAGGTCTAGGGCAACACTATACACTCCACTTTAGAACCTTCAGTACACACTGTACACCTAGGCCAGTCACCATGAGTAGTACTTTGAATCTATGGGTTTTGTGTTCCCTGTTCTTGAAATGAAATTTCTATTCTGTTTTCATTGATTGCATGAACTTGTATCTGTGTTACTCGCACTGCTTGTGTTGTGTTTTTCTACAGTCCATTTTACTCTGTACGGACCCTGTTTTCTACTTTGTGTTCGTCATGAAGTTGTGCTCTGTCTCTCATCCTTGTGATTTTTGGGAGTGACTTTGTGTACGTTCTCTCTGTGTATGTTGGAGGCTAGTCCTCCCGGTTTACTAGCGAAGTACCATCTGTTGTGTGCCAACGAAGCTAGTTAGTTTTCTTAGCACAGATGAAGTTTTCCTGATCAGTCAGTTTTGCTAAGTCATGTTTAGAGTACTCCGAAGTGCGAAGCCAGTAATTGCTTTTACAAGTACATGCCTTATCATGAATTTGAAGTATTGTCTTTAATACTATGGATTATACTCCTCTTGAATACATCTGATATCTGTTATGAGCATGGCTTTTATTTGTGAAAATTTAAAATGATCACTGTTTAGCCTGGAAACTAGCATGTATAGGTTGAGTGCATTTGCTATCTTTTACATACCTGGTAGCTAGGTCCTTTACACTTGGATGCAAACATGCAACTTGAACATTTCAAAAGCATTACCTGAAAATATTGTGCTGAAAAATAAAAAAAAATTGATTGATATCCATGATGTTTTGTGCTAAAATTGAAAAGATCCAGGTGGGTTTGTGTTGTCATACTACTTTGTTTTAGACTGCTTACCATAGCACTTTGGTATGAACCGGGACATTGAAGTGTATACCGAGACCAATGCTTTAAGCTTCTGATGGTTTCAACCTAGGCTTAGCTTGGTCGGTTAGCATAAGGTTGACATGCAAATAACCCCTGACACTAAAATAAAAAATATCATAAAACTTGAATTAATTGCATAACAAGTTTGCTGAAGCTCCTTATGTTTGGATATGCTTATCTGATTAGTATTTGTTAGCTTTTGCATTTCATGCCTTGCCATGTCTAGTATACTAGTCTGAGTGTGATGCTTTTATTTACTAAAACCTGAAAATGTTTGCTCATGTTGTTGCTCGGATAGTATTCACCTGAGTTTGTCATACAGTATTTTTAGACAATATTCAAGGCAAATGCTTGTTTTGTACTGTAATTGGAGTTAATCATGTTTCAGAAGCTTGCATATACATTTCACTCTCACACCTCTCTTTGCATCGTGTTGTCATCTTGATGTTTGCATTGCCAAAGGGGGAGAATTCATAGCCTGCTTCTGATTTTGCCGTTTGCCGAAATCTTTTATCAAGTGACATGCTTGTTTTTGCTCTTTTCTGAGTTTTTATGGTCACTTGTGTGCTGAACTTGCATTTTACTCTATTTCGTCTTGGAGTTTTCAATGCACTCATCAAGGGAGACATTGAGAAACCAAGTGAGACTTGCACTGTGGTTTTTATCTTAGTGATGAGTGATTGATAAGATTGTCTGTCTGATCTGTCTAGTTCTATGAGTAATGGTATGGGTTGCATGGAGGTGTGTGTTTTGCTTGTCTCATGTGTGCAGGGTTGATATGCTAGTCAACTGTCGATGCCAGGTGATCAAGGAAGGCAAGTGAAGTTGAGGGTGATTTAAGGCGTACATATGGAGATGAGGCAAGACATGGATGAACTGATGATCAAGGCAGCGTGTTGACCAAGTCAGTGAAAGGGAGGTCAGTGCAAGTGACAAGGCGACTCTAGGGACCAAGAGCGGGAGAGACTTGCTGGCAGTCGATTTCGGCTGAAAATCATCGTATCAGAAAATGTTTTTAAATTCCAATAAATAGAAGTTTATTGTTATGTTTAGTCGTCTATATTAAGTGTAATCTTTTAGTATTTTTCTGAATTTTTAATTATGAAAAAATACTAAAAGAATAGGTTAAATGATGTAATAAATTAGGTGTAGGCTTTTGTGTATTTTTCAGAATTATTAATTTTGAAAATACACAAGGGTATTTAGGTAATTACTTTGTAATTAAACCCTAATGGCATTTTGAAAAATATTTTTATAGGATTGCCTATAAAAGGGACCTCATGTCTTGGGGTTTAGGTTGAATTTTTTTGGGTCTGAACATTTGGGAGTTTTTAATCTAGAAATTTTCAGAAATTTTGCGACCACTACCGAAGCACCGCCGTGCATGTGTAGCTTTGCCGTGTGGGGGCAGAATATCTGCTATAGAACTGTCGGGTCAGGTACGGAAACATATTGCTGCAGATTTTATTTACTGCTTTTGAAGTAGTTCTGCCAGACTTGATTTGCATTTGCCAGATTTATATTGATCTGCTGGTTCAATTTTATTATGTGTATTCTCCTCTCAGATGCCATAATTTGTTTCTGGATTGTTTAACTGCTGTTGTTGCCAAGAGATAAAATCAAAGTACGGCTATGGTTAGTTTATTTGCCATGCGAAAATATCCTATGTTCTACAGGTTTTTGCATAGTGTTGTTTATCTTAAATTTCCGGATAGAAATATACTAGACAAATCAGTTCTGGATTGTGCTCATTGAGGTTTATCTTGTGCCATTTACTTATCTGATTTGTGAGTTCTTGTTGTTGATTTTATTGAAGGTTTTATTTCTCTAGCATTGTTGAGATTTCTTGCCAGATGTTAATTAGTTTCCTGAATTCTTTTCTCAACATCCTAAAGTTTGCTTCTGATTGTCTACTGTGTTTTTGTTTGAGTGCTCATCATCAGTTCTAATTTTCTGCATGTGTTCGGAGTACCAGTGATCGACTAAAGTAAATCGGTATTTCAAACATCGACTGAGCCAGGGAGTCAGCACTTCATTCTCCAACTGAAATAGGGTTCGGCATTTTGTTGTCTGACCAGAGACAAAATTTGAGTGCAGTTTTTGTGTAGCAAATTCAGTGCTAGTGATATCTCAATCTGTCATTTCACATCATATCAGATAGGAGGGTGTGATAGCATATATTTTTATCGGAGATTTTACTGTGTTGTTACACCTATTTCTGCTTGTTCATTTAGAGGCGCGTTGGGTGATTTGAAAAGGCCATCATATTCACGATAATTTGTCGATGCGCCTTTTCACCCCCCCCCCCTCTAGTCGCCTATTCCGATCCTATAGATAAGCCAGCACAGCATTGAAGCAATCAAAAACACTCAGCCCCCTACCGATAAAACCAAGTTGCAGTCACTGATCAGAAAGATAAACTTTCTAAGAAGATTTATATTTGACCTTTCAAAGATGATGGAGTTGTTCGCATCACTATTGAAGCTAAAACCTGACCAGTGATTCATATGAGCTGAAAAGTAGCAAAAAGCATTTGATGAAATCAAAGAGTATTTGAGCTCACCAGTAGTGTTGATGTCGCCACAAAAGGGGTTCCTTTCATGCTATACCTTTTGGCCGATGATAAAGCCATCGGATCGGTCCTGGTACAGGAGATCAATAAGAAGGAAAGGGTGATTTTCTATCTCAGTAAAAGATTGTTGGACACTAAAACCTGATACCTTGTAGTGGAAAAGCTATGTTTATGTTTATACTTCTCGTGCACTAAGTTGAGGCATTTTTTTGCTATTGGCGGAGTGCATCATAGTATGCAAGGCCGATGTCATCAAGTACATGCTATCGGCCCTAGTGTTGAAAGGGCGTATCAAAAAATGGGTGCTCGTCCTTACCAAATTTATCTGCGATATGAATCGTCTAAGGCAATAAAAGGGCAAGCAATAGCTGATTTCATAGTCCATCACAGAGATGAAGTAGTAACCCATGTCGAGTCGGCACCATGGACTTTATTCTTCAATGGATCGGTGTGTCGGCACGGATGTGGTATAGGGCTGGTAAGTATTTCCCCTTGTGGGCCGTCATTTGAGTTCGCATACACCATCAAGCCTTTTTCACGAATAATCAAGCCAAGTATGAAGCGGTATTAGAAGAGTTGCAACTGTTAGAGGAGGTCGACGCCAATGCAGTAGAAATCTTGGGAGATTCCTTGCTAGTGATGAGACAACTATTAGGTGAATACAAGTGCAAGGTTGACATGTTGAAAGAGTATCATAGACGGTGCCAAGAGATGATGGTAAGATTCAGGAATATAACCCTTACACACATTCCGAGGGAACAAATTGCCAAAGAAAACGATTTGGCCTAAATGGCATTAGGGTACAAGCTGATGGCCATCAAGGTGGAAATCGTAGAACTAGATGTCGATGATTGGAGGTATGTCATTATTACTTATTTAAAAAATCCTTCAACATCGGCACCAAGGAAGCTTAGGTACCAGGCTACAAGATATGTGTTGCTCGAGGAGGATTTGTATTATCGGATGACGGATGGAGTCCTGCTCAAGTGTATAAATGTTGAATAAGCCAAAGTGGTGATGTGTGAAGTACATGGTGGCATATGCGAGACACACCAGTCGGCCCAAAAAATGAAGTGGCTACTCCGAAGAGCAGGTTACTTTTGGTAGACCATGGTGGAAGACTACATAAAGTACTACAGGGGTGCCAAGATTGTTAGAAGTTTGGAGCCATTCATAGGGCACCTGTATCGGCAATGAACTCTGGTCTTTTAGAGGATGGGGCACTGACATGATCGGCCAAATCTACCCAGCGTCAAGCAAGGGACATAAGTTCATATAGGTAGCCACCAACTACTTTACAAAATGGGTAGAGGTCATTCCGCGCAAGAAGGTAACATCTGCCGATGATATTGAGTTCATCAAGGAGCACATAGTGTACTGGTTTGGGATTCCATAGACTATCACCACAGATTAAGGGGTAATTTTCATATCGGAAGAGTTCCAGCAATTCACAGCTAGTATGGGAATCAAGCTCTTAAATTCATTGCCATATTATGCGCACACCAATGGTCAGGCTGAAGCATCCAACAAGAGTCTGATCAAGTTGATAAAGCAAAAGATCAGTTTCTATTGGAAGCACTTTGGGCTTATCGGATGGTGTGTCACGGGTTTACTCAGGTGCCATTGTATCACCTAGTCTATGGCCATGAAGCAGTACTGCCTTGGGAAAATAACATCGGCTCAAGAAGGATAGCTCTATAGAACCAACTCATAATCGATGATTATTATAACTTAATGACAAATGGTCTAGATGACTTAGCGCATATCCGATTGAGAGCCTTGAAAGGTATGAGGAGAACAAAGCAAGGGTTGTCATGTACTATAATAAAAAGGTGGTGCCTAAGTCATTTGAATAGGGAGATCTTGTGTCGAAACTTATCCCGCCGATCAGGTTCAAAGACAATCGGTTCGATAAGTGGTCACCTAATTGGGAAGGACCCTTTTGGATACATCGAGCAGTGCTCGACAACGCCTATTTGCTTGAAGGCTTAGATAGAGAAGTGTTCGGAAAAACATTGAATAGAAAGTATCTAAAGAAGTATTTCCTGGGCGCTTGGATAAATGCCTAAGGATCTACACAGAACACAGAAACAACTGATACCAAGTGTACCGCCTTTAGATGGAAAATTGTAAAACATTGTCCTTAGACGCAATAAAAATACAAGGCAAATCAAAGATCGATGACAATATATTACAAAATTATATAGTTTAGAAGTTACATAACATTCGGCAATGCAAGATAAAACAAATTCAAAGAGAGTGATGAATTGACTTCATTGCTCGCAGCCGAATGGCATCTACACTATGAAGTACGGCTCGATCCTCATCATCGGAGCTGGGGACGTCTCTGATGGTGTGATGGTAACGTTGCGCATGGCGGATGACACCGGTGAGGCAACGCTCTTGGGCTTGGATCCGATTTGGAAAAGAGGTTAGGGCACTCTCTTCATCGGCTATCCTCGCTCAGACCCCTTCCAATCATAAGGCCAAGTCGGCCTCCTCCACCTTCAGCTTCTAGAGACACAGTGATGTGACCGATGACTCATCACGAAGACTATTGAATAGAGTGCCTTCGACAAGTATTGTCTCGTCATGGGTCTTGGCTGCCTCAAACTGTGACGCGCGGCTCGCACAATCGGCCATCTACTGTAGAGCCCATTGAACTTCTGGTCGATGGTACTCTAGGAATGCTGCCGGCGTGAGGACATAGACTATCTCCGAGGAGAGGGAATCCAAGATATCATTGAAACGAGCCCTTATCGAATCTGAATCATTGACTAAGACTTCCACTGGGGCTTCCAAACGGCGCAGCAGGTTCGATAGGACCCCTCTCACTTCTAGAGATAGCTGAGTCACGACTGATGGAGGGGCATTGGTGACTTCTTCGTCTTCGATATATGGGACAATTTTGAAAGGGAATCTCTAGACGAAGGACTGAAAGGAAGGAAAAGTTAGACAAATCAAGGGCAATCAGGTTAAGATATCAAATATAGAGGATACTTACATCGGTCGGCCTGGCAGGATTAGCCGATTGTGGGGCTCCATCGGCAGGAGAGGCTATAGCGTCGCTTTTTGCCTCATCAACAAGAAGGGAGCCTGTGTTCCCTTTGTCAAGGTTGGCTTGGGAGACATGGTTTGGGAGACAGGAAAAGCAACAGAGACAGGCACCGACTGCATGTGAGGTCGATGTGAGTCCCATAAAAAGTTGATAAGTCAAAATAGAGGAAGGTAGCTAGTAAGAGGCATATGCAGCAGCAAGCGGACCCCCGACATTTGCACCAGATGGGGCGACAACGTCATCGGCCATCACCGACTCGCCAGAGCCGATGGTAGAACTCCCTGATACATCGACTATGACTGCTTCAGCGATAACACTTTCAGCAGCTATGGCGGGTGAAGTCTCAACAACGTCATCGGCCATGTTATCAAACGCCTCGTACAGTGACTCAACGTCAAGAGGAAAGGAGGCGGCTGGAACAGGAAGGTATCGGGTATCAGGAATACAAAAGAAAAGATGTGCACGATGCAAAGACAGTACAAAACCTGAGCCAATGCGGAGACTTCGGCCACTGACAAAGTACCAGTGCTAGGAACCTGCACGGCTGAGGGAGTAATCTATATCAGCCGCAAAGCAAATAAAACAGTAAACATACAGTCCACAAAACATCATCATGAGCAAAATCGGAGGCTTATCGATGGCAGCAGAGTTAGAAGTCGACGGGATCACTTGACCGGTCTGGGCTCTAGTGGATCGGTGCATGGATGCGTCTGGCGCTCTGCGTTTATGAGTCAAAGTCTTGACCCTCCTTTTATTAATCCACTCTGTCAGAGTGGGGGCGCCGATACCTAGATTGGTGATGGTCGTCACAAGCCCATACCGTATCAGCTGCCCGCTTCGGCTCTCGGACGGAGCGTCAAGGTCATCCTCCTACATATGCAAAAGTGAGCAAGAAATAGAGAAATAAATAAACAAAGGAACAAAGTTAAATGTTTACCCCGGGGGTCCCGTCATTAAAGTCGGGGTGCAACCGCTCGCAATACATCTTTGAGGGCCGATTGAAAAGGTGTCTTTTCCACTCGCCCCACCGGTTGGTAAAATCGGTGAAGGCTGCGCGGCAAGCTGACCAAGAAGTTAGATCGCAAAAGGGGACCTTATCGGTCATGCAGAAAAGGCAATCGTACTCCACACCGTCTTTGACTTCCCCACGAGCTTGGATTCGATTGATGAAGAAAAGATAGGGTGGAAGGTAACCTAATCCTAATTGCCTCAAGAAATCCATTGGCTGGCTGAATTCATAGGAAGCTTTTCGATTGCTGGCGGTGAAATTGATGGGCAGGAGGCAAGGAGAGATCGATGCCTTGAAGATGTTGATGGAGTCCTCATCTCGACACACATCGGTCAAGATTAACCAATGGGGGCATTCGTATTCTAACTAGTACCCAAAGGGATACCAGATGATCTGATCGGTGGGAAATCTAGAATAAAAACCATTGAAGCTGAGGCTCAAGGATTCGGAGCACATGCGGAAACTAGTGTGGCAAGCGGCTGCCTCACCTATGAGGAGCATCGGTGATAAATGGGATTGGCCGATTCGGAGAAATCAGAAGGGAATTGCATTAAGGCAAGAGAGGATCATTAACAACTTTGATGGTATAAACATTGAGCCAAAGCTGCAAAAACCACCAAGGACAACCAAAATGGTCGACAGGTTCACCAAATGATAGCTTGGTCGATACTTGGTGGAGATGGTGGTAGGTGGCTCTAAGGAGGTATCGGCCAAGAGGGATATTTTTGTTTGCAGCAAGCTGCTCGACTAGGAATTGGAGGTGGGAGGTTGGACTCAAAGTAGATCCACAAAAGACAAACCTCTCTAACTAGAGGTTGAAGAAGGCTACGTGTTCACAGACGTCTACAAGTCCGGTTTTCTTATTGTGCTTTGAAATATATTTGCTCCAACAGCTGGTGGATTTAGCATCAAGGCGATGGGTCAGCTTGGAATGGAAGAAAAGAGGGTTGGTCGATGAGTCGATGTCAAGACAAGTCAAGAAAAACACATCAAGCAAGGTGAGACTCATCAGCCCATGGCCAAAAACAAAGGCATTCAAGGCATCACACCAAAAATAGTAGGCGGTGGCCAATATCGACTCGTGCTTATAGGGCTCAGCGAGGGAGAGGCCGATGTAGTGCCCGATGTTAATTTCATACCAATAAGCACAGTTGACGGCCGATACCCTAAGGTACCAATCGCTCTAACCGGGGAAAGGAGACGAAAAATCCCTAAATCTCAAATTCTAGTCGGATGAAAGCATTTGGGAGTGTTTAAAGGGGATCCGACGAGTTTCAGCATTAATGATGTCAATAGGGTCAGGATTGCCCATCGGGCCAAGGAAGTGGCAGGAGGGGTAGTTGGCTATGGGAATCAAGATTTGGTTTTTCAAGTTCTACAAAGAAAAGAATAAAAGGAAAATAGTAACAAGACGAAAGGCAAAAAGAATCAAGCACAATGAAGAACAGCAAAAAGAAAAAGGGGAAAAAACAAAAACTTACCTCAGGGACGGAGGTGGTGGACACCATCGAAAAATGTTGGGTGTAGACTGGTGAAGAAGATGAAGATGGTGAGGTGTGTTTACCGAAGGTAGTATGAAGGCGCCTGCGATGAGCTCAAGAACTAAAAGACGGAGAGTGTATTGTGAATGGAAAAAAGCATAAAGAGAAAAGGAGAGCGCCAACGGATACTTATAGAGTGAGAGCAACTCTTCGAAACGAGTCAAGCTGATCCTGGTGGATTCAGTGGGACCGTCTACAACATTCGGTAAAAGGTACAATCATGAGTACGGTTTTTGAAACGCTAAGCCATTTGTAGGTCGGGGATTGGAGGAGCAAAATCTTTGGAAATTTTGTTTAAAGATACCATTGATGGACTGTGTAGAATAAAGTCTGGTCCAATGTCGGCACTAATAAAAGAAGATGTGTTAGACCAGGCGAGATCCATCACAGTCATTCATGACCGTAGAAGAAAAGGCGAGGAGGAAATTGAAGAGTTGATACAAGGTGGTACTCTAAATATATACTACAAAAGATGGATGTGACTTTTTAAATGACATGGTGTAGAGGGCTTTAATGACCAATAATTTCGAAGCATTAGCTATACTTATGCTCCGAAACTACGGGGCATGTGTTGACGCCAAGATTTGGTAAAGCACATGTCCATTAGGAGTACTGCATGGTCAACAGGAGTCAAAGGAGTCTGGTCAAAGGTTGGTCAAATAAGCCTGTCCATATGGTTATATGTGACCGGATATGAAGGACCCGATAGAGATGAAGAAGGCGGATATAAATCCAGAATCAGTTATGGTATCGTAACGGATGGCAAGTCTTCGTACTGTAAATATGTATCTATTATCTAGGTTAGGAAAAAATCTAAAAAACAAAACCACAAACTACTCTCGGCGCATCGCCATCCTTGGTTTCCAAGGTTAACCCTGGTGGGACTTGGCACTCGAAACTAGGCTGCATCGCTTCGATCTTCGGCAAAGAGGTGAGTCCTGCCACCCCGATGTAGGACCGAAAGTAGCGACCAGAGGGGGGGTGAATGGGCGCCTTAAAAAATTCTTTCGAATCAATGGCCTGTTCCCAAATACCCAACGCACCTCAAAAGACTACGCAGCAGAAAATAAACAAAAGGCCTAAGTCTAAAGGTTTCTAACCTAGAAGCAAATGATTATAACTGAGATTTATTAAATAAGTGCAACTAGGTAGATGAACAAGGTGTAACAGGCCTAAACTTCTCAATGAAATGATCTAAGTATGTGGAAGATGAAAAGAGAAGTTACTGTCCAAATTTGTCTCCTGTTCGGAACTTGGCGAAGCCCCCTTCGCACGTCGAGGTCTGCTTCGGAGGTTGGCGACGGAGCCTGCTTCGGAGATCAGTTGCGAAGCATGTCGAAGAGGCTGAAGGTATTTGGTTCTAGCCTAGTTCGAAGGAGCAGGGAGCGAAGTATGCTTTGGATCAAAGTAACAGAGTCGGAGCTTGCTTCGAAGTGTGTGCTCCGAAGACAAGACTTCGAACACAACTCCGAACCGAATGTTTTGAAACAAACCTTAAAACAGAAAGCTTCGAACACAACTCCGAACCGAATGCTTCGAAACAAACCTTCGAACCGAAAGTTTCGAACACAACACACAAACGGACTACCTTCGAACGAAGAAGCGAAGCTTGTCACACAACAGAAAACCAAATTCGAAGCCTAAGCTCTACCTTTGAAAGGAGTGAGCTTCGAACTGAAAGGCGAAGGCTGATATGCGTCAGAGAGAATAAAAACGAAGTCTATCAGAGGAACAAGCTCCGAAGACAACTTCGAAACCCGTCGAAGTGAGGACTTCGAAGGGCTCAAGTCGGAGCACCTTCGCACATACGTTCGACGTAGAGATGCTGACAGTTTTTAAGGATACTTCGAAGCCAGACACACAAATAACAAAAATGCAGTCCGAAGTTCGAACGAAGCCTCTGAGGGTAAATGTTCGAAGCCTGCCTCACGGAGCTGAGGGGCTTCGAAACTAAGATGATGATGGCTTCGCCAGAAAACAGTCAAAAAGGCATTCAATCCAGTCTGCTTCGATCAAAAAGTTGTGTGGTAGAAGGTAAAAAGACTGGCAGCAAATACTGTAGCTACAGTAGCAGTACTACTTGCATCAGCAAGAACTAGTACTACTTCTCACGAAGAACACATGCAACAGAGACACAACCTCAGGAATAAAATTAACCAGCACAACAAACTGAAGCTTCTTGTAGCAGAGGAATCAATGCACACACCTCAACAACTAACAAAGAAATCAATATCACAGGAGCAAAGTAAATGCAAGGCAAAAAGGGATGAACCAGTGCCTGGCGGCGCACACAGGAGAGAGAGCGTGAGAGGCAAAATGACCCAATAGATTGAAAAGTGAATTCTAGAAAGGGTAGTCCAAACCCTAGGGATTGGGGTCCTATTTATAGGCAGCCCAACACTAGGAATATTCTACCAGCCCCCTTAGGGTTTTTACAGACTCAAAAATAAAGGAAAAGACTCTACTGCCCTTAGGAATTTTTACAGACACTACTGACTGACTGTGGGCCTAGAGTTACAGATGACTTATCTGGAAGCTAAGTTTTCGTAGCGACTACGGCTTCTCTTCTGGACAGTCGGATACAAGATCAACGGTTGTCAGTTTTGCGCCGAAACTGACAAAGCCTCCACCGGCTTTGCACCAGGTACCCGGATTGGGCCGGCCCGACTCCGCAGCTCTCTCAGCCCGGCAATCGCTCACCGCCCGTGTACCTGAGTCAATCCTGGTCAACAGCCCAGTGGGTCTTCTACTGCTTCTGGCCCATGCACCCGGATTGGGCCAGCCCGACTTCGCAGCCTCCTCTGCCCGACAGTCGCTCGCTGCCTGTGTACCTGAGTCACACGCGGCCCATGAAACAGCAGATCTCCTTTCTTCTTCAGTCCTCTTTGACTATCGTTGACAATGACTCATCACTTCTGGAGCCATGAGGCCCACGCTATTCAGCATGGCTCCTCAATCTCCCCCTTGATGAGTGCATTGTCAACACTCCTCTTTTCTCGGCTCTTCAGCACCTGCGAACAAATGTGGAAACACGAAAACAAAACACAAGAAAACAAAGAAGAAGAGAAATAAGGTAAAAGTTTAACCCTAATGACCAAAAGCCGAACAAAAGCAAGAAGTGGTCATTATGGTTAACCAAAACGTAAAAGCTCAAAATGAGTGCGATTTCAGAACAACAAGGATATCAACAGAGTAAAAACTCCCCCTTAAACTCTGATCCCAAATTTTCTCCCCCTTGTTGACAAGTGAACTCATCAAGCACTCAATAGAGACACAGACTCCCCCTGAAATGCAACTCCCCCTCAAAATATGCAGTGAATTCAACTGGAGTGCAGAAGGAGTGTAGAAAGGATGCTTCTCAGATATGATTGACTGCAATTACAACATCTAACAGATACGGCAAAAGACATACTGTAACGATACATGGCATGATCAGTGCAACAGATGATATCTAAAGAAAGTCATTTGCACGCATTTTTTCAGTTTTTGCAAACAAAAGCATCACCACATTTTCCAGTAAACAAGCAAGGTAAAGCATGAGATGCAAAAGCTATCTGATATCTACCAAGATAAGCAATCCAAAACAAACGTGCTTCAGCGAACTTGTTATCTTTTAAAAGTTCAGGCTTTTTCAATTTTCCTTTTTCAGTTCTGCCAAGGGTTATTTGCATGTCAAACCTTATGCTAACCGACCAAGTCAAGCCTAGGCCAGAACTGGACCATCAGAAGCTTAAGACATTGATCTTGGCATACACTACACTGTCCTAGTTCATACCAAAGTGCTATGGTAAGCAGTCCAGAACAATGCAATGCGACAAAGCAAACCCACTTGGATCTTTTCAACTCAAGCATAAAAAGGCATGGAATTTTCATTCATTTTTGATTTTTATCATTTTTATAGCTCATTTTCCATGTTAAAGCATAAAGATGTCCAAGTTGCATATCTGCATCTATGTGATGAACTAGCTACAAGGCATGTAACAGATAGCAAAAACACTCAGCCTACGCATGCTAGTTACCAGAAGCAATGGTGATCATTTTTTAATTGTAAAGCATAAAAGCCATGCATATGACAGGTATCAGCATATCATTTGAACTGAAGCAAAGCATGATCATCAACAAGTAATCAAAAGCATGTACCAGCTAGAATAAGTAAAGCAGTTCAATCATATAATAGAAGCAGGCTCAAATGTGTGATATGTGAATATGTATGATATGAACACACACAAAAAGACTCAAGAAAAGAGTAAAGAAGAAAGAAAACTGACGCAAAATATCCTAAAAAGGATACACAACACCCAAATCCCCTCGTAAACGCTCAAAAGTAGACTGATCTAGGGGTTTGGTGAAGATATCTGCCAGCTGATGATGGGTATCAACATGAACAAGGTCAATGACACCTTTCTCATATTGATCCCGCAAAAAGTGAAAGCGCACATCAATGTGTTTGGTTTTTGAATGAAGACACGGGTTTTTCCCTACACTAATAGCACTAGTGCTGTCGCAAAACAATGGAACCCTGGTAGGAAAGAACAACCCAAAATCTCGTAGAGTGGAAATCATCCAAACCAACTGTGAGCAGCAGCTAGCAGCAGCTACATACTCAGCCTCTGTGGTCGAAAGAGCAACTCCAGATTGCTTTCGAGAAGACCAAGAGACAAGAGAAGAACCAAGAAACTGGCAAGTACCGGAAGTTGACTTGCGATCCAACCGGCACCCACCAAAGTCGGCGTCCGAAAAGCCAGATAAATCAAGAGATGATGATGCTGAATAGTAAAGACCGAGATCGGGCGCATAAGTGAGATACCTGAAAATGCGCTTGACAGCCTGCCGATGAGACGCGCGTGGTGAAGACTGAAAACGCGCGCAAAGTCCCACGGCGAACTGTATGTCTGGTCTTGTTGCCGTCAAGTACAACAGCGAACCGATCATCCCTCAAAACTCCCTTTCATTGACCTTGACGCCGCTCTCATCCTTGTCCAGACCCCCAGAAGTACCCATCGGGGTCATCTGCGGCTTCAATTCACCACCAAAGTCAAATTTCTTTAACATATCACGAGTGTACTTACCTTGGTGGATGAAGGTGCCGTCCTTGGTCTGCTTGATCTGGAGCCCTAAGAAGTACTTGAGCTCACCCATGAGGCTCATCTCAAACTCACTGTGCATCTGCTCAGAAAACTTGGACACAAGATCATTAGTAGTACCGCCAAAAATAATGTCGTCCACGTAAATCTGAGCAACTAAGAAGTCTGAAGCAACTCTGAGCAGAAAGAGAGTTTTGTCCACAGAACCCATCACAAAGCCCTTCCCCAACAAAAATTGATTTAACCGGTCATACCAAGCCCTGGGGGCTTGCTTCAACCCGTATAAAGCTTTGTGCAACTTAAAAACATGTCGAGGAAACTTAGGGTTCTCAAAACCGGGGGGTTGCCTAACATAAACCTCCTCTTCTATGTACCCGTTCAGAAAAGCACTCTTAACATCCATTTGAAAAAGCTTAAAACCCTTCGAAACGGCAAAAGCTAGAAGAATACGAATGGACTCAAGATGGGCAACAGGAGCGAAGGTTTCTTCAAAGTCAATACCTTCCTTCTGGCAATAACCCTGGGCAACTAGTCGAGCCTTGTTGCGCACCACAACCCCATCTTCACCTTGTTTGTTCTTGAATACCCACTTGGTGCCTATGGGGTTGCATCCTGATGGCGGCTCAACTAATGTCCAAACCCGATTGCGGACAAAATTTTCAAGCTCTTCTTGCATAGCATTAATCCAATTAGAATCAGAAAGAGCATGAGAAACGTCTCTGGGCTCAAAAGATGCAACAAACGCAGATTCAGCAAACACAGCGAGAGAGGCAGAAGAACGCAAAGTTCTCTCAGTCAGATCACCTATGATGAGCTCTGAGGGATGGTCACGCTGAACTGCTCGGGTTCCCTGGTGATCTGAAGTCACCTCACCGGAGTCAGCAGCTGGCACCTCTGGACTCGACTGAGGGGGCTCGATCGATGTGGAAGAAGTGATCAGAGGTCCGCCCTCATCCTCAGTCGAAGTCTCAGAAGGTGTGGGCTCTGCGGGGGATGCAGAAGGCCCACCCTCATCAGCAGCTGGAGTATCCTCATCTTCCTCGAAGATGGACTCTCCGAGCTCATCATCACCAGAAAGCTCAAAAGAAGGAGTCAAAGAAGGCAAGGACTCATCAAAAGAAACCTCACAAGTCTCGACAAGCAGCTGGGATTCGAGGTTCCAAACACGGAAGCCTCGAGAATGCAAAGCATAACCAAGAAAAACACCATCCCAGCAACGAGACTCAAACTTGTCCAAATGCCCTCCCTTCTTGAGCACAAAGCACTTGCAGCCAAACGCTCGCAAGTGGCTCACCTTGGGTTGTCTGCCAAACCGCAACTCATATGATGTCTTACCAAGGTAAGCTCTAAGAAAAATGCGGTTGGCCAGATAGCAAGCCGTGTTCATGGCTTCAGCCCAAAAACGCCTAGGAGTCCTGTGCTCATCGAGCATCGTCCTAGCCATCTCAACTAGCGTGCGGTTCTTTCGTTCCACAACGCCGTTCTGTGGGGGAGTGTAAGGAGAATAAAACTGATGGTCCAGACCCTGATCACTACAGAAGCTGACGAACTGAGAGTTCTTGAACTCAGAGCCGTTGTCGGAGCGAATTGCTCGCATCCGACCATTGTTCTCATTCTTCAGCTTCAAAATCAGGTCATGGACAAATTGAAAAGTTTCATCCTTAGACTCCAAAAAGAAAACCCACGAGAATCGAGAAAAATCGTCAACAATTACAAGTGCATACCACTTCCCACCGTCTGAGCGTACCCGAGCTGGACCTACAGTGTCCAAATGTAAAAGCTCGCCCGGATACGATGTCATCACCTGAGTCACAGGTGAGTGAGAAGCGGCAACCATTTTCCCATGACGACAGGGATGACAAACTAGATTCTTCTCCATCTTAAGCTTGGGCAATCCTCGGATGAGGTCCATAGAGCTTAACCTGACTAGCAGATCAAAACTCAAGTGACCTAACCTCCTATGCCACTTCCAGAGCTCAGAAGAAAATCCAGCAATCAAACAGCGAGAAAGGCCAAAAGAACTAGAGAAGTCAATTCGAAAAACTTTACCAAAAGGTAAAATCTGACAAACCAAAGACCCTCTAGAATCAACCACAGAAGAATTGCCCTTCTTAAAACGTACTTCCAAACCATCCTCAAGAAGTTGCGAAACAGAATTCAAATTGAAGTTTAAATTCTTAACCAAAGCAACATTCTTTAAAGAGAAATGATCTGAAATGCTAATTGAGTCTATGCCACTTACTTTCCCTTGACCGTTGTTCCCGAATGTGATGTACTCTTTGGAGCTCGGGGGAGTGAGACTGGAGAACCATCTGCGATGTCCCGTCATGTGGCGAGAGCATCCTGAGTCCATGATCCAAACATCCTCCAGTCCCCGGTCCTGCACAATCAGTGTCTGTAAGTGGGAGCAAATGGTCCGGCACCAGGTTTAGCAAAAGAGCTAAACCAGTGTTGAGCCATCTGCTCAAAAGATGGAAAGCGAAAACCATCAAAAGAGTTTGGACCAAAACGCGGCTCAAAGCGCGGTCCATGGTTCTGCCTAACCCTGCGGCCACGAGGTCCAGAACCATAGCCAACACGGTCTGGAAATCTGCCGGAACGGACACCACCAACTGGAGCACGGGCAAGAAAGCCGTCTCCTCTACCACCACCTACACGACGCGGCCTGGCCTCCAGCCTCTCCCCGCGCCGAGGAACACGCAGTCTACCACCCTGCTGGTAGAACTGCTCCTGATCACTACGAGCCCTCTCTGCTCTCTCAACCCGCTTCCTCCTGAAGCAGAACTCCGCAAGATGCCCGTCTCTCTGACAGTACTCACAATGATAGGTAGGCTTCTTGGGATGTGGTTGAGGCTTGGGGTTCTTGGGCTTAGTGGTGATTGGTGTTGTCTTCTTGGGCTGAGAGGGTCCAGGAAGAGAGTCTAGAGAAGAGTGGAGGTGTTTGGGCTTCGGAACCCAGATAGGCTTCTTGGGTGGAGCTTTAGGTGGTTCATGGATCACTCCATCCTTGGGCTAACAAGCCTGGGAAGACTCAGTGGAGTGAGTCTTGGGATACCTCTGCTCTGGAGTCATTTTACTCCACTCCACTGCCCGGCTGATGGCACTCTCAAAGTCAGCCTTGGTGTAGGTGTAACCTACCCCAAACCCATCCTGCCTCTTGAACTGCTGGATCATCATGCCAAGCTGTGGCTCTCTGGCACTGATCCAACTCAGGATAGAACGGAGGTAAAAGTTCTCATTCTGAGAATCTGCTAGCTCCTCTCTCAAAGAAGCTAGAACCTCCACCTGAGACAAGCAGGTCTCACACTCACTCTCTACTTGAACAGACTTCTCGGCTTTCAGCTTGATCAACTCCATTCTAAGAGACAGACAGTTCTCACAGACAGTGGGTGGAACTGACAGTGTCTCAAGCTCTAGCCTAGTCTGGGCAAGCTCAGCTCTCAACCTCTCCAAATCACCCAAATGTTCATTACCCTTGGATTTCAGCTCAGCTAAGGAAGCTAGATGAGATGGGCAATCAACACAGGGTGCGACGACAATGGCTTGAGCATCTTTCAGCTCCAGCTGAGCGCTTTCAAGCTCAGTGGCCAAAGCGTCCCTCTCATCAACCCTTTCTGTGTACCTGGACTTCAGAGTCGACAGGTCACACAGAAGCACCTCACATTTCGGGCACTCACTGCTATCACCCAAGCAAGGGGAAGAAGATAGACTCTCAATTCTGCCGTTGGCCACGGCAAGCTCACTCTCTAACTCATCTATCCTCTTCTTAGCCCCCCTAAGCAGTTTTTCCCGATATTTCAACTCCTGACGATTACTCTCAAGTAAATCAACGATTTCGCGCTCGTAGGATGATACCTTGTTGTCGTCGTCGTCGGAGTCGTCGGAGGAGCTCTTTTCTTCCTTATCCCCAAGAGCCATTGAACAGAAGCTCTTGCGGGATCTTCGGCGCTGGTGAGAGCGGCTCTTCGGCTTGTCTCCGAAGGCCATGAAGCAGAGGCCCGCCGGATCGTCCTTGTCCTTCCCCTTCCTGTTGTCGATCTCCTCATCGCTTGAGCTTGATGAAGAGGAAGAAGACGTGGACCGCTTGGAGTAGCTCTTCTCCATCTCGGCGAAGAAGGCCTTGTCGCGCTTCTTGTTCTCTCGCCGGTAGTCCTTCAGGGCCTTCTTGAAGAATCGAGTCTTCGGCTTGCTCTTGAAGGATGAGCTGTCGTGCTTGCCGGAGTCGTGGAAGCCACCACCGGTGCCCTTCTTGTGGCCATTGCGCTTGGGGCAGTCGACGATGAAGTGTCCTGGGTCACCACATTCAAAGCATCCGGATTTTGTGCCGTGTCTTTTGTACATTCTCTTGTCATAGACACGACGCACCCGGTTGTTAAACAGACACAAATCATCATCTCCCAAAGACTCAAGCTGGTCCTCAGTGATAGACATCAAAGAGAACCCAGCACAGCTCACAGCAGAGGGATCAACAGAAGGTGTAGCAAGGGCCAGGGATTTTGATCCAGAACCAGTGAGATTTGATCTCAGCTGGATATCTACCTCAGTGGCCTTCAGCTTGCTAAACAACTCAGAAATGGTCAAGGTATCGTAAGAAGTGCTCTCAACGATAGAGGATACCTTGATCTCCCAGATCTTTGGGTCCAAGGTATGGAGAACCTTGAGCGCCTGCTCGTGATCTGAGACTAACTGAGCACCCTCAGCCTTGTTGTCCCGAAGCTTGTTAATGATCGACTGAAAACGACCAAACAAAGCCTCAATAGATTCACCCGGCTTTTGTGTGAAGTTCTCATATTCACGCCGGTAGGTCTGATAGAGCCGAGCCTTGACCTGTGCTGTTCCCTCATGGTGTGCCTTGAGGGTAGCCCAGATCTCTCTCGCAGTGGAGAGATGACTCACATGCTCAAACTCAGTGGGACCTAAACCAGAAAACAAAATGTTCACAGCCTTACTGTTGCTCAGATGCTGAGCAATGATACCAGCAGTACTCTGCTCAGTGACTGGCAATATGACAAACGTGGTGTGAACGCAAATGTCCCAAATGTCCGAACCCTGGCTCATGAGATAGGCTCGCATGCGAGTCTTCCAATAGTTATAGCCATAGGCTTCCAAGGACGGGACCTTGCTAGGAGACGTCATGGTCACTACCGAGGTTTAGAACCGGTTAAGGTATGGAAAAACCCTAACCAAGCTCTGATACCACTTTTAGGACCGAAAGTAGCGACCAGAGGGGGGGTGAATGGGCGCCTTAAAAAATTCTTTCGAATCAATGGCCTGTTCCCAAATACCCAACGCACCTCAAAAGACTACGCAGCAGAAAATAAACAAAAGGCCTAAGTCTAAAGGTTTCTAACCTAGAAGCAAATGATTATAACTGAGATTTATTAAATAAGTGCAACTAGGCAGATGAACATGGTGTAACAGGCCTAAACTTCTCAATGAAATGATCTAAGTATGTGGAAGATGAAAAGAGAAGTTACTGTCCAAATTTGTCTCCTGTTCGGAACTTGGCGAAGCCCCCTTCGCACGTCGAGGTCTGCTTCGGAGGTTGGCGACGGAGCCTGCTTCGGAGATCAGTTGCGAAGCATGTCGATGAGGCCGAAGGTATTTGGTTCTAGCCTAGTTCGAAGGAGCAGGGAGCGAAGTATGCTTCAGATCAAAGTAACAGAGTCGGAGCTTGCTTCGAAGTGTGTGCTCCGAAGACAAGACTTCGAACACAACTCCGAACCGAATGTTTCGAAACAAACCTTCAAACAGAAAGCTTCGAACACAACTCCGAACCGAATGCTTCGAAACAAACCTTCGAACCAAAAGTTTCGAACACAACACACAAACAGACTACCTTCGAACGAAGAAGCGAAGCTTGTCACACAACAGAAAACCAAATTCGAAGCCTAAGCTCTACCTTCGAAAGGAGTGAGCTTCGAACTGAAAGGCGAAGGCTGATATGCGTCAGAGAGAATAAAAACGAAGTCTATCAGAGGAACAAGCTCCGAAGACAACTTCGAAACCCGTCGAAGTGAGGACTTCGAAGGGCTCAAGTCGGAGCACCTTCGCACAGACGTTCGACGTAGAGATGCTGACAGTTTTTAAGGATACTTCGAAGCCAGACACACAAATAACAAAAATGCAGTCCGAAGTTCGAACGAAGCCTCTGAGGGTAAACGTTCGAAGCCTGCCTCACGGAGCTGAGGGGCTTCGAAACTAAGATGATGATGGCTTCGCCAGAAAACAGTCAAAAAGGCATTCAATCCAGTCTGCTTCGATCAAAAAGTTGTGCGGTAGAAGGTAAAAAGACTGGCAGCAAATACTGTAGCTACAGTAGCAGTACTACTTGCATCAGCAAGAACTAGTACTACTTCTCACGAAGAACACATGCAACAGAGACACAACCTCAGGAATAAAATCAACCAGCACAACAAAGTGAAGCTTCTTGTAGCAGAGGAATCAATGCACACACCTCAACAACTAACAAAGAAATCAATCTCACAGGAGCAAAGTAAATGCAAGGCAAAAAGGGATGAACTAGTGCCTGGCGGCGCACACAGGAGAGAGAGCGTGAGAGGCAAAATGACCCAATAGATTGAAAAGTGAATTCTAGAAAGGGTAGTCCAAACCCTAGGGATTGGGGTCCTATTTATAGGCAGCCCAACACTAGGAATATTCTACCAGCCCCCTTAGGGTTTTTACAGACTCAAAAATAAAGGAAAAGACTCTACTGCCCTTAGGAATTTTTACAGACACTACTGACTGACTATGGGCCTAGAGTTACAGATGACTTATCCGGAAGCTAAGTTTTCGTAGCGACTACGGCTTCTCTTCTGGACAGTCGGATACAAGATCAACGGTTGTCAGTTTTGCGCCGAAACTGACAAAGCCTCCACTGGCTTTGCACCAGGTACCCGGATTGGGCCGGCCCGACTCCGCAGCTCTCTCAGCCCGGCAATCGCTCACCGCCCGTGTACCTGAGTCAATCCTGGTCAACAGCCCAGTGGGTCTTCTACTGCTTCTGGCCCATGCACCCGGATTGGGCCAGCCCGACTTCGCAGCCTCCTCTGCCCGACAGTCGCTCGCTGCCCGTGTACTTGAGTCACACGCGGCCCATGAAACAGCAAATCTCCTTTCTTCTTCAGTCCTCTTTGACTATCGTTGACAATGACTCATCACTTCTGGAGCCATGAGGCCCACGCTATTCAGCATGGCTCCTCACCCGATGATCGTATTGGCCGATCGGTGTCCTTCGAGGCTGCATCATTTCGATCTCTTGGAGTACTAGCTCGATTGGTACGATCGTCGGTTTTATATTGGTGTATTTTCTAGGTCTAAGGATGCATCGTACGATCTCTTAAGTTGATGTGAGTTAGGTATCATGGTTCAAGCCTTCATCAGTTGAGTCCAACATATTGATCTATTATAACTGACTTGTGATGTGCACTATTCATATGAATAAAGCATGCCCGATGTGTTAAAGTATTGTTAATTCATCGTGTTTTAGCGATTGTCTTGGTTAAGTCCAATCTTGCTGTTATGGTAGTTTGGTAGTATGGGTGCATTCTCTGGTATGTTAGATTTAGTTTCTATCGGAGTATAAGCTGATAGGTTATCTCTAATTCCATGTTACGCTTCATTGATGTCGAGGAGTTATTCATCGGCCTTTGTGCATGAGACGTTGTCCGCATGTCCATTGGCCCAATGGTGTGCTATATGCACCGACCGATGGCACAACCGATCCCGATTGTCTGGTTTTGCTATCGGCTCAGTAGACGATGAGCGTCGGTTTTTACGGTTATTTCTTGTCACCACGGTCATTGACTCGACAGCCGATCGACGTTGCTACTAATGTCTTCATTTTCACTTATCAGTTGTAGGGTCAAACTAATTGACACACCTTTCTAAGATTGTAGACCCGTACTGGAGTTAAGCAGACCTCCCAGGTCACGCGTGTGATAAAAAACTACACCAACAAAAAGTCAAATTTTCCCAAAAAAACCATCATGCCTCTATCAATACTACTTATTCCACCCATAGACCATAGTGAGCCCCACATCCTATCTATTCCTAAATATTAATGAAGGGTAGTAATGTCATTTTACTCTTTTTCTTTATACTAGTGCCAATGTCTAGAAATAACTATATATCAAGATGGAGGGAATATTAAACACTCAGAACTTCTGAGGTCTGAAAGTTCCGTGTTGAGTCAAAAAGTTCTAGGCTCTAGATTAAGGTCCGGAAGTTCCGTTTAGAACCGAAAGTTCCAAGGACAACATAAAATGTGCATACGAATACAAAATGAAATTTATGTTATAATTTAAATGAATACAAGTGTAGATATAGTGGCTAGTAATGTATTTTGCGCATGGAAAATTAGATCAACATAGTGTTCGCGTATATCAAACAATAATACACAATGAGGTAACATGCATGTAAATAGAAACAAGAACACAAAGATGTTTCTCGGAGTTTAAATACATGATCATGTCTTTGTTAAAGGGCCACAAAGATAGGGTGTCCCTAAACACTTTACTCACTAAATGACCACAAAGATCGAGCTTGGTTTCCACTAAGTTACCTCATCGAAGCTAAGACAACGTTTACAAACTTATCCACCACACCATAAACTTCCTGGGTGCTCAATATTCGATGCCAAACTATCCAGGAAATCTTCCTAGGTGCTCACGAATCAATGTCTAACTATCTAGGAGGTAGCACCTCCAAGAGTAACAAATATGCTAAGAAGTTGGTAGGCTCAAAAACTTATGCTCAAGATTTTGCAACAAAACCAATGAACTCAACACCAAAACCTACAAGAAGATCAACAATGAAATTTGTAAGATGTTCGATGTGGCTCTCACATACAAAAGATGAAATATGTGCTCCAAATCTAGCTTGAGAGAGAGTTTAGAGTGAAAGTGAGTTTCGACAACAGTTCATTCTAAACACTAAGTGGTGAGGAGTTATTTATACCCCACTCAAAAAGTGGTTGTTGAAGAGATTTTTTTCACTCTAGACCCAAAACTTTCGGTTCAATCAAGAACTTCCAAGATTCAAATCCCAAAACTTCTAGAGTTCAAATCCCATAACTTTCAACCTTAAAACAATTCCAATGCAGGGTAATTTTCGGAACATCCAGACTTCCAAAAAATCCGATCCAAAGAGAAATTTTCAGATCTTTCGAGGCTTTTACATAACGATATTTCCGGAACGGAACTTCCAGATGAACTAGAATTTTCTGAAAATTTGAAAAATCCTAAATGTTTTCAAAAAATAATTTTATTTGAGCACAAACTTTTATCACAATTTCTCAACGCATCTCTATCAATACTACGGCATTCATAAACTCACCATTTATAAGAATTTGAAAGTTTAGCATTGTTGAGCCTATTTGCAACTAAACTTGAAATTTCACCATTTTTATCACAATTTTGATGCCTTCTTTCTCAATTCTCTGCAATATTGTTAGTAGCATTTGATCACTATTACCATTCATATACCAAAGTTAATTAAGAGTCTAGATACACTTTCAATCTAAGACCTCCGACATACTTAGGCATCAGAGATTAGCATTCAATCACGAGCTTGAATAGAAATCACAAAGATGCATGCATGGCATCAGTAGTACATGCTTACCTGAACACGACCATCGGTATTTCTTGATCACAACAGCTAAAAAGGCAACAATCGCTTTACCAGCAGAAAACAAAAGGAAACAACCATAACAAGACTGTTCCTGCGTCTTAAGCAGTTAGACCAACTTGTAGCTTTTGTTAGCCAATTTCACTCGTGTCATTTCCAGTTTGTCTTTGCTGCATTAGTGATTTGCTTTCGTTGTGCATGTGCATGTATAAATTGTCCAAGTCTTGCGTGAGGCAGCCGGACATGGTGGCCAGGAGCTAAACATGGGATGGCACGTTTGTGAGCATGGCGCTTAGATAGGATCAAGTTTGTTTGTTGGTTCTCCTTGCATGTAGCTTGTAATATTAATGAATGAAAACAGCGCGTTGTGTTGGTTGTTGCACAACGGCACAAAACCCCTGAGTGTTTTTCTTCTCTGGTGATCTGCTGAGAGTTGCATTTTGCAACGAAAAGTGGTATCAGAGCGGTTTCTAGCAGTTCTTAGAGCCATGGCGGGATATGGAGATGACGGATCGAAGACGCCGACATGGTCGCACTCTCCGTCGAGATCACCACCACCACCTTCGAGGGCACGCATGCGTGGTCACAGCCAGACGGTGTGCGGCGGGCTGGAGCTGGGGCCGGCGCTTGTGCAGCGCATGGTCAGGGACTCCGGATCGGCTCAGTGGCCAATGCTAACAAAGACCAATTATGGAGACTGGTCTGTGTTGATGCAGGTGATGATGGAGTCAAGGTGCATCTGGGATGCCGTCGACCATGGTGATGTTGAACATCATGAGGACAGGATGGCCATGGAGGCTATTCTACGAGCCATCCCCATGGACATGATCAGCTCACTCGCTCGGAAGCCGTCGGCGAAGGCTGCTTGGGAGGCTATCCAGACCATGCACGTGGGGAGTGAGTGCGTGCATCAAGCTAAGAGGCAATCCCTGTCCAAGGAGTTCGAGAACATTGAATTCAAGAGCGGAGAATCCGTCGTCGACTTCTCCATGAGAATCGGTGGGATGGTGGCCAACCTTAAGTCACTCGGCAGCAAAATCGATGAGGAAGACACTGTGCGCAAGTTTCTTCGTGTGGTACCGCCAAAGTATTCACAGATTGCTCTCTCCATCGAGATGCTTGTTGATATGTCAACCCTCGGTATTGAAGATCTCACCGGGCGAATCATTGCTTCCGAAGAACGTTACCGGCAAGACATTGTTGGTGGCGCGGGTGGTAGTCTGCTCCTTACTAAGGAGGAGTGGATGGCACGCGCCAAGCTATGGGAGAAAGGCGAGGGATCATCTCGAACCAAGCCGTTCGAGAAGGGTGGCAACAAAAATGGCGACAAATGCCAGAACAAAGATGGCAAGAAGAAGGGGGACTCGCCCAAAGATGGTGCATCCAGTGGAGGTGGCCATGTGTCGTCGAGAGGAAAGGGTCCCTGCTTCAACTGTGGCATCATTGGGAACTTTGCTCGTGATTGTCGCAAACCTCGCAAAGATCGCAAGCAGGAGGCACACCTGACACAGTCAAGTGAGGAGCAGCCCTCACTGCAGATGGCGGTGTGCATCGGTTCTGCTCAAATCACTGATGGGCCAGCACATGAGCAAGTTTTTCTGAATGAGGAGAAGGTAAATCCCAAGGTCAGCACACCTGATGTATGGTATCTGGACATAGGCGCCATCAACCACATGACTAGCGACTGGTGCATGTTCTCCACTCTCGACGAAACTGCCACATGTACTATCAAGTTTGGGGATGACTCGGTGGTGGAGATTTGTGGGAAGGGCACTGTCATGTTCACCTGCAAGAACCAGGGGCATCGTGTGCTAACTGAGGTGTATTTAATACCTCGTCTGCGTAGTAACATCATCAGTATTGGGCAGCTTGATGAGATAGGATGCAAGACCATTGTTGAAGATGGTGAGATGAGCATTTTTGACCCTGAGCGTTTGCTGTTGGCCAAGGTGTAGCGGTCTGCAAATCGCCTGTACAAATTGCAGCTTGAGATTACTTCTTTGGTGTGTCTCTTGGCAAAGACAGATGATATGGCGTGGCGTTGGCATGCACGCTATGGTCATCTCCATTTTCGTGCTTTGCATGACCTGGCAGTGAAAAATATGGTGAATGGAATGCCCATGATCGAGCGTGTGCAGGAGCTTTGTGATGGCTGCGCCATTGCTAAGATGCACAGGACCCCATTCCCGAAGGCATCATCATATCGAGCTGAACAGGAGCTAGAGTTGTTTCATGGAGACTTGTGTGGTCCTATATCGTCGGCTATGCTTAGTGGGAACAGCTACTTCATACTGATTGTTGATGATTATAGCAGGTTCATGTGGGTGGAGTGCTGCATACTAAGGATGAGGCATTTCGTCTGTTCCGCAAGATCAAGGCACTGGCTGAAACAGACCATGAAGTGAAGTTGAAGGCATTTCGCAGTGATCGTGGAGGAGAATTTAACTCAATGGAGTTCAAGACCTACTGCGATGAAAACGGGATCAAGCGGTACACAATAGCACCGTACTCATCGCAGCAAAATGGAGTGGTCGAACGCCGAAATCAAACAGTGGTTGATATGGCGCGAAGCTTGCTGAAATATATGCAGGTACTAGTGAGGCTATGGGCTGAGGCAGTGAAAACTGCTGTGAACATTCTAAATCGAGCGCCAATGAGATCGTTAAATGGAATCACGCCGTATGAGGCGTGGCATGGGCGGCGGCCTAATGTCTCCTATCTCAAGACATTCGGCTTCATGGCTTATGTGAAGAGAGTAGGCCCTAGCGTCACCAAGCTCTCGGACAGAGCGACGCCAATGGTGTTTGTGGGCTATGAAGATGGAAGCAAGGCCTATCGAGTCTATGATCCGGTGGCACACAAGCTGCATGTCATGAGGGATGTCATCTTCGACGAGAGCAAGCCATGGAGCTGGCAACTGGCTTCTGTTGATGCTACCATGACTACAACACTCGCCGGACCAAGCTCTTTCACCGTGGAGTATGAGGTCTTCGCGCCCAACGGAGAGGTGTCCGATGATGGTGTGCAGCAGGGCATGGCTTCACCAGCAACGCCTCAGACACTAGATGCTTCATCAACCCTTGTGTTGGCTGCTCCGATGGGACCGGTGTTTGTCACCCCGCCTTCTGGTGAGTCTCGTGACTCTGAAGGGGCACCAATTCGCTACCGCAAGTATGAGGAGATCCTGGACAGCACCGAACCACAGGAACTAGAATTCAGTGGACTTTGCTTGGTAGCAGCTGAAGAACCAGCCAATGTGGAGCAAGCCTTGAAGGAGGCATGCTGGAAACGAGCCATAGATGAAGAAATGAGCTCCATCCGTGGAAATCAAACCTAGGAGCTTGCCAATTTACCTCCTGGACAGCATGCAATTGGGCTGAAATGGGTCTTTAAGGTGAAGAAGGATCCCCAAGGGAATGTGCTCAAACATAAGGCACATCTGGTGGTGAAGGGATATGCACAAAAGCAAGGTATAGATTTCGATGAAGTATTTGCGCCTGTGGCATGCATGGAGACAGTGAGAATACTCATCGCTCTTGCAGCTCATGGTGGATGGGAAGTTCATCATATGGATGTTAAGTCTGCGTTCTTGAATGGAGATTTGGTTGAGGAGGTATATGTTCGGCAACCACCAGGCTTCGTCGAAAATGGCAATGAGAATATGGTGCTGAAATTGCGCAAGGCTCTATACAGCCTTCGTCAAGCTCCACGCGCATGGAACTCAAAGTTGGACAGCTCGCTACTTGAACTAGGATTCGAGCATAGTCCCCTGGAACATGCTGTCTACCGAAGAAAGAAGGGGATACTTTCCTGCTTGTGGGGGTGTATGTGGATGACTTGATAATCACTGGCTCCCGTATTGCTGACATTGTTGAGTTCAAAGAGCAGATGATGAAGATGTATAGCATGAGTGATATAGGCCTCCTCTCATATTACCTTGGTATTGAGGTGAATCAAACAACAGAGGCAATTACACTCTGCCAGAGTAGCTATGCACGGAATATAGTTGAGTGCATGGGCATGGAGTCCTGTAATCCATGTCAAACTCCAATGGAGAACAAGTTGAAGCTGATGAAGAATGATGGCAGCGAGCCTGTTGATCCTACAGAGTACAGGAGTGTCGTCAGGAGCTTGCGCTATCTCGTGAACACACGGCCTGACATAAGTTTTGTTGTTGGCATTCTGAGCAGGTACATGGAAGCACCAACGTCTCAGCATATGGCTACAGTGAAACATATCTTAAGGTATGTGAGTGGGACTGCTGGCTATGGATGTCGTTATGAGCGACATGGAGTGCCGGAGGCCAAGCTGGTGGGTTACTTAGACAGTGATCTAGCCGGAGATACGGATGATCGGAAGAGCACAAGTGGCATGGTGTTTCTCTTCGGATCTAGCTGTGTGACCTGGGCGTCACAGAAGCAGATGATTGTCGCTCTTTCATCTTGTGAAGCTGAGTATATTGCAGCAGCAACGGCTGCTTGCCAAGGCATTTGGCTCAGGCGGTTGATTGGAGAACTTAGTGGAGGGGCGCCCACAGACATGAAGCTTCTTGTCGACAACAAATCTACGATTGCTCTGTGTAAAAATCCAGTGCATCATGACCGCAACAAACATATTGATACCCGGTATCATTATATCCGTGAATGCGTCAAGGAGAAGAAGATTGATGTGCAGCATGTGAGCACCCAGGAGCAAGTAGCAGACATCCTGACAAAGTCCCTCGGAAGGGTGAAGTTCATTGAGTTCAAGGAGAAGCTGGGTGTAGTTGATGTGAAGAAAGGATGACACGATTGAGGGGGTGATTTGTTAGCCAATTTCACTCGTGTCATTTCCAGTTTGTCTTTGCTGCATTAATGATTTGCTTTCATTATGCATGCGCACGTATAAATTGTCCGAGTCTTGCGTGAGGCAGCCGGAGATGGTGGCCAAGAGCTAAACGTGGGATGACACGTTTGTGAGCATGGCGCTTAAATAGGATCAAGTTTGTTTGTTGGTTCTCCTTGCATGTAGCTCGTAATATTAATGAATGAAAACAGCGCGCTGTGTTGGTTGTTGCACAGCGGCACAAAACCCCTGAGTGTTTTTTTCGGGAAATTTGAGGATTTGCCACTAAAAAGTTTGTATAGTTTGATTATTTGTCACTTGTGTGGATGACAAGTGTGACCATCTGAGTGTATGACAGTGAGACAAAGTGACAAATAATCGAAGCCCATTTTTAAGAGTGGCAAATCATCAAATATTCCTTTTTTTTTTCTCTGGTGATCTGCTGAGAGTTGCGTTTTGCAACGACAGCTTCTGCAGGACCTGGAAGAGCAAAGCTAATAGCCTCTTCCGGCTCAATTAGTCCGAGAACATCCGATGATTGTCTGACTCACTGAACTTTGGTATGAGTATTGAGTACCACTTCCCAGATAAGGTTCACAAAAAGGAACTCAAAATGTCGATTAAACATCCCCAGTTCACTGTGCTATCTAACTACTTTTCGTGAATCAATATCAGAGCTTGGAATTTTTTTCTCAAACCTCATTTCCTGTGTCACTGTACTGAAAAACGTTCAGTTCAATCAAATTTGAAAAGAGTAAACCAAGATTAGCTTGCAGGTACATGCAAAATCCAAACCAAGTTGCAAGCACCATGCAAATGTGGGGGCTCCAAGCCATGTGCACGCATGTGGATGCTGGTCTTGTTCTTCTGTTCCAACTAATTCAGATAGGTCACCTTCTTTCCCTCCTGTATGGGTTTCTCATAACGCGGACCACTAATTCAATCTCACCATATCCCTATTGTTAGCACCACAAAAATCTCAGGCATGGCCATTGAAATGTACTTTCTGATAAGTTCCAACAGACCTGGTGGTCATATTCAACAATGTTTAGATCGAAAGAGATCTCATAATTGTCCATGCTCACACTAGCCCACACAACCTCATGGTTCCCTGTGACTAACCTTATTAGACCCAAACAAAGTTACACGGGGAGGACAATGATGAGGAAAATGGCTCAAGAGAGATAAAGTCCCATGCTTTTTCTAACCTATTTCCACCAAGCCACCAACTACCACTGGAAAGGAGGTTTCGCAACCTCATCAAAGAAAGCATTACCAGAAATGCATATCGCAGATTCCTTAGGGCATGGCCATCATTTATATGGCTTCCAAGATGCTGGTTCACCACAGCTGTTTTGATTTTTGTTTTGGAAAGAATAATAAAATTCTCACACAAAGCAACTCATATTGACTTTATGCTGAGAACTAACCTTCAGCTGGCAGTTGGATAGGTGGCCTGGTTGCCCCCTCGCCCTCCAGCCTTTGAGCCTGCGGTGGTGCTTACGCTCTTCTACAATGAATGCCAGAGCTACTGTCCTAGATTCAATAAAGAATACTGATGCCAATTATGCAAGTATAACAGGGTAGAAACTCTTACTGTTATTTCTAGCACCATCCAAGTAAACAGTATCAATGTACAAGAGATTCAGACTAGCAACGAGTGTATAAGTCCAATACTTCAAGAGACACACCCCACTATAAACAGACTTTGCTGGGAATGAGCACAAATTCTAAAACAAATAAACAGTACATTTTACGCCACATACCTTGCTCGTCGCTGCCTGCGTCATGCCTGACTTTGTCTTTGCTGAGGTCTTCAAGTGCCACAATCCCAAAGAGGATGTGCATGGACCCTTAAGATCAGTTGTGGTTGTTGTTGGCTTCTCCTGCACTGTGGTCAGGGGAGCAGAACCAAGACAGTCGGGCTGCAATACAAGCGGGACTTGGCATGACACTTTGTTGCCATAATCAAAGCTTAACTTTTGGTCGCTATTGCCCTTTATCGCATATGTCCCTACGGATAAAACTGGTGTTTGATACAACACCATATGTTTACCCCCGATCTTGTCAAGGCTGTCAGGGAGACAATGATCAGCTTGGAGCATTGCGTGGTTGAGAGAAGGAAAGAGAACGGGGATGACATGCTAGCCTTGTCCATTGGACTTGACTCTTTATCAGATCTGGACTTCAGCAACTCCTGACTGTCAGGAGACCAGACTATTTCACGAATCCTCCAATATGCTCCTCATCTTAACTAACTGGCCAAACCGAGTTAGTCGAATTAGAGACAAAGGGCCTCTCCAACAACCTAGTTACTCACTCTGAAATGGTGGAAAATGAAACTGCAAAGTGCTCAAGCCCCTAAGCTTACTTTACACTTGATGTGCATTGGTTAAGGGGGGCTCAAGTTGGACCTTACAATGGGTGGTGCTCCCCTTGTAAAAGCTTGTTGTTTGACCTTGGGACTCTATTCTCTGTTACAAATTGCTAGGGCCTTGGTCTTTCTCTTTTTGGCCCAATTGAAGGCTTGTTTAGATGCTGCGGGCAGCAGACTTGGGCCACGTTAGGCCGGATTACTCCTCAGCGTTGGCCAACTTCTACCTCGCGGCAATGGGCCGTCTAATGCACCCTTTGAGCCAGTTTAGACCGAAACGATACAAATTTTACAGAGACCAAAATATATTAGAATGTATCAAGTAATGTATTAGAGGCTATTTGGTTGGGCTCATTTTAGCCCGTATTAGATTACAGTGTTAAGAAAAAACGTTATATGTGTTTGTTTAGGCTAAACTGCAATCAAATATGCGGGAATCGTCACCGGGACCTAAAGGAAATAGAGAATTACAGCCCAATGAGTCTGCGCCATGTAAACATAGAATGCATGCACAGGGCGTATAGCACCAAGGCAGCAGGCCAACAGCTATCAAGCCCAAGGATTTGGCCCATGGGCTTTATATTAAAACTAAAAACAAAAAATATCAGATGATAAAAACAGAACAGCAGGCAATCGGCAATCCGTTCGGCGGTTCGGGCGTCCTGGCGATCGCGAGACGACGGACGACACGGCGAGTCGGCGTCGCCTACTCGTAAGTTTTTCGTAAATTTTTTGTATGTTTTATACTTCACGATCGATAGCTCCACTATTATAATTAATTGGTACTGCATTATAATCTCAATTCTCTTTTTAATTGCAGTTTTGGTAGCAACTAGAACAAGTTGTTGATTTGTTTAATCTTTAACTATAAAGAGGTTAAGAACTATTTATAGTTTTTTAAGCAAGTTAAAAAATATTAATGTGACCATTGATCAATCTATTGAATTGGACCAACCGGTTAATGTGCAAACTCCTGACCGAATTACTTCTGTACTGCCACAAGATGAACAAATAGGACTTTTAACTATAACATTTGAGAGATCCGAGTAAACACCTTGAAATATGGGAACTCCTATGAAATAAGATGAAGCTAAGTGATTTTATATATCCGAAGGACCGTATCAACCAATCGTGATAGAGTATCCATTTAATAATTCATCAAAACATCATCGCCATTTCAATAGAAATTGATTTACAAATTTTTGTTGGCTCGAGTACTCTCCTCACATTGATCGTGCATATTGTCTACCTTGTTATCTATTTACAAAGAAGCCAACTAGAAAGTGTGGTTCAGGTGCATTCACAATAACAAGATTTAAGAGTTGGAAGAAAGTTAACGACGGAGATAAGTGTGCTTTTCTATGTCACATGGGCCAGGATGCTAGTTCAGCTCATAAGCATTCAGTTCAATGTTTCAACAATCTGAAAAATAGGACTATTCATATTGACAAGATGATGGTTAAACAAAATAATATTGGCAGATGCAAGACTTAGGCTTACCACTACAATTAATGCCATCAGGTAATAATATTTTTTATTACTATTATTGCAATTAGAATAATTGATATTGTACATTTATACTATCTAATAATTATGCACTCGTTATATTATTAGGTGGTTGCCATTTCAAACTTGTTCATTTAGAGGCCATGATGAATCTCCTGATTCCATCAACCAAGCAAATTTTCTTGAAATGGTCAAATTGATAGCCTCTTACAATGTGGAGGTGAATCAAGTTGTGTTACAAAATGCTCCAAAAAATACAAAATACACTTCACATGAAGTCCAGAAGGAGATTCTTAGCATATGTGCTCAAAAAGTACAGGCTGCAATTAGAGAAGAAATTGACAATAACAAGTTTTGCATAATGGTTGATGAAGCTCAAGATGAATCTAAGAAAGAGCAAATGACAATAATTCTTCGATTTGTCAACAAAGGACTTATAAAGGAGTGTTTTTTTGACATCATCCATATCAGTGACACTACAACATTGACTCTAAAGATGGCAATTTGTGTTGTTCTATTGGATAATAATTTGACTGTGCAAGATATTAGAGGTCAAGGATATGATGGGGCAAGTAACATGCGAGGGTAGTGGAGTGGGTTGAAGGCTCTAATTCTAAATGAGTGCCCTTATGCATATTATATTCATCGTATGGCTCATCAGCTCCAATTGGCTCTTGTTGCAGCATCAAGGGAGGTACATGAAGTGCATAACTTTTTCCAACATGCAAATTTTATCATAAATGTTGTTAGTGTTTCACCTAAGCACAATGATGAGTTATTAGCAAATCAAGTTATGGAAATTGCTCGTGAAATTGAACAGTGTTGAAAAAATTGGCCGATCAGCCGATTAATCGGCCGATTAATCGGTGATCGGCCCCAGTCCATTTAATTTACAAGAAAATTGGCCAGAAATCGGTGGACCGATTAATCGGTCAGTCAACCCGATTAATCGGTGGTCAACCCGATTAATCGTTGATTAATCGGTGGCACCGATTAATCGGTCCGGTACAGAAAAATGGGATTTTGCACACCCCACCCAGCACTTCCTCTCTCCTGCACACTTTTTCCCTTTTCCCTCTTTCCTGCGCACACCAGATCTGGACGGAGACGTGCCCAGCTTGGCAAATCCAGCGCCGCGTCCCCGCCATCCGCCGTCCGCGCCTCGCCCCTGCTTCTTCCGCGTCGTCCATGCCTCGTCCCCGCTTTTCTGCGCCCTACAGCGAGCTGTCCGCGCGTCGTCTGCGCGCCGTCCGCGCGAGCGCAGTCGTCCGCCGCCAAATCCAGGCCGCCACCGCCGTCGCCATCGGGCTCGTTGGATTAAACTGTTTCCGGCATTTGCTTTTCAGTAGAGAAAAGGGAGAAGGAGATAGGAGAGAGAACAAGAGAGGTAGTGTATGCGGGATGGGTAGTGGAGAGAGAGCAGTCTTGGGCAGTGCTAACACTGAGGCAGTTGGGGGCAGGTGCAATGAGATAGATAAAGTAAAAGAGATAAAAAATATGCAGAAAACAGGCAGGTAAAAAGTAAGGGGCTGTGAGGAGATACAATAAAAGAGAAAGAGATAGAAAAATAGGTAGGTAATATATTATTTAATTATTTATTGACCGATTAATAGGTTGACCGATTAATTCAGTTAATCCCCGATTAACCGATTAATCACTACTCGGTGGTCGACTGATCAGCTACCGATCACCGATTTTTCTAACACTGAAATTGAATTAGGAGAGCTTGATACAGGAAGAGGTGCAAATCAAATGACCTCCCTACAGAGGCCAGGTGATACCAGAAGGAGTTTCCATTACAAATCAATTTTGAGCTTAAAGAAGATGTTTGGTGCCACAATTTCTATCCTACACAGTATTGCAAATGATCGTTCAATTTCCAGATATTCTCGAGGAGATGTTGTAGGTGCCCTTCGGATTATTGTCACATTTGATTTTGTATTTATTCTACTCATGATGGAAAAGATAATGAAGATCACTGATATGTTATGTCAAACACTCTAGAAGAAATCAATTGATATTATAAATGTGATGGAGTCTATTTCTATCATAAAGGTGTTACTTGCTGACTTGCGAAATAATGGTTGGGAATCACTTCTTGATGAGGTCAAATCCTTTTGTGTAAAGCATGAAATTAAAATTCCATATCTAGATTGCAAGTATATTCTTTTGCATAATTCTTAAGTATGAGTAGGAATACATCAATAATATATGTCCATCATTTAAAACTTATTTCTCTCTACATTGTATTTTACAGGTATGTTGATGTAACCAAGTCTCGGAACAAGCATGACAACACGATAACTCTTCACCATTATAAAGTAGATGTGTTCCATGTTGCCATAGATCAGCAATTGTTTGAGTTGGAAGAACAATTCAATTCTTAAGCGAGAGAGCTTCTATTACTTTGAGAAACTAAGTTGAGATGTGCTTTGGTTTCAAGTCTATGATGAGTGATTGACAAGTGTCCTTCTGGACGAAGGGGTCCCTCCGAAGGGGTTTGGAGGTGTTTCACCGAAGGGTTCGGTGCTTGTTGGATGTGCATGTGTGCAATGGAGTATGTCTGTCAGAGGGGTCCGGCAGAATAAATTTCGGACCGAAGGGTTCGGTATTTTGGGCGGTACACCGGAGTGTGTACCGGAGGGTGTTTACTCGGAGAGGTCTCCGGGGTATCTGATACACTTGTTTGCTTGTCAGTGGTGTGCAGGTGACTTCAGAGGCGACATGACAGTTCATAGTAGGTGAACCTGGGTCAAGCAGGGAGCTTGATGCTAGGTGAGCGGGGAGCTCATTCACGGATGCTGCATGGAGTCGAGGTCGGTCCTCAGGTCGAGGTGCACCAAGCGCAGGCAGAAAGTGCGGAGGGTGGCTCCGACTGAAGGTACCCCGAGACAAAGTCCTCTACAACGAGGCAAGGATTTCGAAGTGTACTCCGTACGGAGGCACTCGAAGGGTCACCTGACGAAGGTCTTAGAAGTCGAGGTGCATCGAAGGCATGGTCCAAATAAGGCTTTTCGGAAGTGTGCTCTAGGCTGAGACACTACGAAGGGGTGCTTATGGAAATGCTTTATGTGGAGGCCTTGGACGAAGGAGGGACTTCAGAAGGTAGTGAAGGTACTTCGAAGGTGGGGCTTCAGAGTGTGGATGACTTGATGTACTTCGGTCATGCATGGCTTCGGTACACGGACTGGCGGAGTTCGAGCTTGGAGTAGCTGCGAAGTCGTGGTGATCCAATCTGGAGGTGATGGTGCGAAGGGTCAAGGGCTTTGACGGTTTCGGATCAAAATCGTCAATGTATCAAAGACTTATTTCGGTGGAGCGAAGCCTTCGGGTTCAAAGCATGCCACCGAAGCCTCTACACACTTTGTGTGCGAAGGGGGCTCTGAAAGATTCCGCTTTGAAAAAGCTGATCGTGTCTGCTCTACAAAGGCTGACACTCTCTGCTTTGTGGAGCTGACAAAAGGAGCTTCCAATAAAGTAGACTACCATATGTACCCCCGTGTCTGCCAGAGACAAAAACGATGTAAACCTTAGGGGTAAAGTAGTCTATTCGCATGACTGAGTTGTGCCTATAAATAGTGAGGTCGGCTGTGTCTAAGTAACACTTTGAGAAATCATTCCAGAACACCTAGAGCCAGCCGCCATTCTCATGTACTCAGTTCTATCCGTCTTTTGTGTTTCTGTTCTTGCAATGAAATTTCCATTCTGTTTTTCAATGATTGCATGAACTTGTATGTGTGTTTCGCACTGTGTGGGTTGAGTTTTCTGCTTTTCATTTTGCTTTGTGCAAACCTGAGTTCTTACTCATTGTTCGTCTGAACGAAGTGTTTTGTCTCACATATGTGTGATTTCTGAGTGACTTTGGTGCATGTTCGCTCTGTGTAAATTGGAGGTTATTCCTCACTGATTACTAGCGAAGCACCTTGTGAAATATGCATTCAAAGCCTATTTTTCTTCTCGTAGACAAAGTCCTCTTGGCAGTCAGTTTTGCGTGCTCCTGTTTAATGCACTCTGAAGTGCGAAACCTAGCACCTGTTACTAGTGCGGAGTATATATTCGGAGCTCTCTAAGAGAAACATACTTGTGCGAAGTACGGTAGTGCGAAGCCTACTCGAAGGCACCTCGGTGTGCGGAGTCTGCACTATCTTTGAAGAGTACAGTGTATTTCTGGGTTTCTGAATGTGAGCGAAGTCTTCTGAACTTCGAACTTTTACCCCATTTGAAGGCTGTGTTCGAAGTTTGTTCGATACCTCCGAACCAAACACTTTGAAAGGTGTATTCAAAGTTTGTTCTGCAGAAGAGAATTTTGAAAAGCTCTCATTCACTCTCCTCTGGTCGCCTGTTTCGGTCTAACATACTTTGTGCCGCATTAGATTAAAGACTTGACACCTTTGACGCATCAAAAATATGCACTCTAGTGGAAAAATATTATTCTGCTGATTTTTTAAATCAGGAAAGAGGTCAGTTGGAGTGCCAACTACCACATTTTCAACTTGATGTACGCAATCATCCAGACTTGAGTAGACCGTATTCACTTACTGATTTGACAAATGAATTATTTAAAGCGGGGAAACATTCTATGTATCCAATGGTGAACAACTTGTTAAGGTTGGTAATAACTCTTCTAGTGTCAACTGCTACAACAGAGAGCATTTTCAGCAATGAAGCTAGTAAAGACACGTCTACAGAATAAAATGGGTGATGATTTTCTACGAAGTTACATGATAATTTATATTGAAAAAGAATTAGCGACGAAGATCTGTTCTTATGATATTATTAAATCTTATGATCTAGTTGGTTCTCGTAGATCTAAATTCAAATTAGTAGAAATATAGTTTCTTTTCTATTATTAAACATATGCTATATTGTCTTATTATTTAAACTTGTATTGATATTGTTAAAAGATTATTGTTATTATTGACATTGTGAGTTGTGAGTTGATCAATGCCCCCCCTCGTAAAATCATGGTTCCGCCTCTGCTCGCGCGCCGTTGCTGCTTCGCACAACCGGGAGTTCTCAAGCCGCTCGTCGCAGCCACATTGGCTGCAGTAGCCGCGCTCAAGACCCCGCGCGCGCTCGCAGCCACATCTTCCCCACTCACCGCTCTACTAGCCGCTCAAGACTCCCCCCTGCGACGTCCAAGTTCTGCCGCCCGCATGTAGAGCAACAGCAGCAGGAGGAGAGGCGCAGTAGGAGAAGCACTACCCGAAGATTTATGGGATGGCGCAGTGTGCGCTGATGATGACGGTGGCGCAGTGCCGAAGCTGCCTCGGCGGCTTCATCGGGTCAATTCCGTGGTAGTTGAACGAGAAGACCGGAGGGAGAGTTCTTGAGATTTGGAGCAACCTGATGTACAACGGGAAGCCTTGGGGAATGTCTCTTCTCGTGGTGCTCCTCCCTCCATCGGCCAGCGCTCTCCACTCATGTTGTGTCCCTGCTACGCCAGAGCCACCGAGGCGGGCGTTCCATGCCTCGCCGGATCTCGCCACGGATCGTGGAGAGGCTCGCCGCCTGGGGCATCACCAAGCTCTTCCCCATCCAACTACTGCCTGCTGAACGCTGATTTTAAACTTATGGCTTGATGTGGCCTGGTTCTGACATGAACAAGTAGAGTTTATGATGAAATACTTCCTACCAGAGGAGATCCTGGCGTCTTTAGCTTCCTAATCGCTGGAACTATAGAATTGTCAGTCTTGTGCTACTGAATTTTTAGTTGAGCTAGTACCACTGTTTTGTGATGGAACCAAGGAATGTGCAATTCTTAGTTTGCCACGTCAGTGCTATAATTACAATGAGCCGCTGCTACTATATTTTGGATCCCACTGTTGGATTGTTTGCAAATTCAGAAAACGGAAAGAATGTCTTATTTGATTCTGGCTAGAAATTCGAATTTATATTAGTAGAGAACCATCAAATGAAAATTTGATGGATGTGTTCTTGTCAACCAAACACTATAATGTAATTAAAATATATTATACTTGTTAATCAAATAAATTGAATAATCTGTTACATTATTATTGCTTAGCACTGTAATTGATTGTTTACAATACCAAACACTACCTTAGTGTACAATGAAATTACTTGACACGGTGAATTAAAGGTACAGACAGTTAACTGTGTTCCCAACATTAACATGGTTAGCCTTTTACTGGAGAAAAGATCCAAAAGACAGGTAACTGTGACGATACAGGCATACAGCATCTATCCATTACAACAGAAAGTATAAATCGGCTAAAACTTGCGATAAAAGGCTACAAAACTCCAACTTGTCTGCAAATGCTTCTAGCATGCAGTCAAGCCACATCGCCAAGAGCATCTATATTTTTGCACCAAAGTTACCACTTTTTCTTCACAATTTGCATGACATTGCATTGCTACTAGGTATGGGATGGATTTGGTGACTAACCGTGATAACCTGCGGCCACAGGCGATGAGGAAGGCACTACCAAGGTCGTCTTCGTCGGTGACGGCGTATGCTGCTAGGAATCGGATACCAGGGGCGCGTACATGAAGGAGTCGGAGGCGAGGTAGGCGGCAATGGCATTCGCCACGCTCCGACCACCGCCACCAGCCGCCACCTTGCGCCGCCTCTTCGTGAGCGGCGGACTCTTGCGGACGCCGAGAAGCTCCTTCTCCATGGATGGATGGATGGATCGATCGATTGAACGTTCTCTAGGGTTTCAAGGGTTCCTTCTTCTCCGCGAGGTTTCGTGGATTTGATGGGTCGATGCAGGAAAAGGGGAAAGCCGAAGAACGGAACAAGAGATCGAGGTGGAAGAGGGTTGACGTGGCGCGTCGTTGTTGATGCTCCCAGAATTTTCAGCGCGATGCGTGGCAAGCCACGAGGAAGACGTGGAGGCCTTCGCCCTATTAGAACATGGCAGTATGTTGGGCTAGTCCGCCAGTGCCTAGTTGCTCTGTTTAAGATTTTTTATTCAAAATTTCATTTCTAACATGTAGATTTTAAAAATTAGTATAACCTATTGTCGGAGAAACGTTTGCCAACATATGCTTCTTTGGCTTCTCTCGGTAGGGTAGACCATTAACTGGCAGAGGTCTATCAACAGATGTTTTGAAGATAGAGGCCTAGTTAGCATGACAGAAGCTTTGTCGGTCGACCATATGTTGACAAAAAATAGTCCTAACCCCTTATCGCGTTGTGTTGTGCCGAGCCTACCTACAGCTGCGCTACGTGTCGTGCTTGCTTGCCCACGTCGCGCCCTTGCACCGCCTTGTTAGGGTGACAATATACCTGATGGGGCTAGGGATTTGACCCTTCGAGACTAGATTAGGGTTCGATTTTGAACCCGTGGGTCTAACGGGTCGAGGTCCAACATTAAAATTGGTTTGAGTCCTGGTTTACAATTTTACCCGTGGGTCACCCGCGGGGCCCCGATGTCTATCTCAAGTGCCTTGATGAAACACCCTTCTTCCACCACATCAAACATATTTTCTCTTCTTCCATCTAGGCACCTAGGTCACATATTTCTTCCATGTACATTGCCAACCCGTCTTAGCTTCCAACGCCGGTCGCCACTGCCATTGCTGACAGGGGAACGAGGCAGCCTACCCTTGCCACTCCGACACCGATTACCTCCCGCCCGCCTGCCTTGGGTGCCCTGGTGCGTCCTACTGCCACAATATCGAACTATCGCCTGCCTTGGGTGCCCTGGTACGTCCTACCCGGGCGCCTCTCGTCGACCCTAGCCGCGATCAAGCTCCTTCGGCCTCCTCTCGTCATCCCAAGAAAATTCTGGTTAGATTGGAAGTTCCGATTACTTTATGTTTATGAAACAGAGAGCTCAAATCGAAACTTCCAGTTTCAACTCTCTATCTCTAAATTTTCACTGATCGAAAGTTTCGATAGGAGTATATGAAGTTCCGATGGTTCCTGAAATTACAAACCGAGAGCCTTGATTGAAAGTTCTGTGGTGGGCATAACACATTATATCTGTTGGGTCTCGAATTGTTTGAGGCCAGGGCTCTCACCTCTATATAAAGAGAGGATGATGTCTTGAAGATCAAGTTTTTCATAGTTTAGATCAGATGTAAACCCTACCCACCAAGAACTCCTCTCCCTTTCTTGATCTCAAGAGTTGAGATTGAGGATTCTCCCTGTTCTCACGAGCGGCTAGCACGCCGACGTGAGATCGATCTCATCATTGTACGTGTGGATACCTTAGAGATGTTGCTCCAATAACGGTTCTCATGGGATTCTTCACGTGAATACCGACGTCTTCAACAATTGGATTGACGAGGAGCGGCTGGACCGAGGCAAGGATAGTCTAGGATGCACTTATCCGACATCTTCTTCCGCTGCACCTAGCGTGTCTCATGCTAGAAGGTACTGATTCATGATCCCTCACGCTCATGGTTCTTGGGCTTTGGGGCGAATTTTTGAAATTGTTGGCTAGCGTAGCTTCCCCATTCCCCAACAATAGTATCAGAGCACACATGCGTAGTGTTTGATCTGGATCCCTCATGTATGGTGATAAATGGTGGAATAATAGATTAGATCTGTTTTTTGTCTACATAAAATCAGAAGTTCTGATGCCAGATCAGAAGTTCCGATGCTTGTCGGATCATAAGTTCTGATGCCAGGTCGGAAGTTCTGATATTGAAAATGATTCAATATAGCGATCAATTTTGCTGTTAGGAGTTCCGATGTTGATCGGAAGTTCCGGTGGATCGGAAGGTCCGATAGTGGATCGAAAGTTCTGATGTTGGTTTTTAATCGATGCAGAGTGCAATATTGTAGACGGAAGTTCCGATTTGGAATCGGAAGTTCCGATTTGGAATCGGAAGTTCCGATTTGGAATCGTAAGTTCCAATCCAGTTCAGTCACTTTAGATTCTTCGCCTAACTTTATTTTACAGAGAATGTTGTGACTGATATGGCCTTGATAAATGTGATGTATGAAATGCATGTAATGAATGTAAATTAAGTATGGCTTGCATGTCATTATTATATAGAGCCAAGGCTAGTATACATTTACGACCTATGAGTCAAGAATTGATATTTCGGCTCATGTAACTAGTATAGGTGGTATAGTAATAGACTAGAATAGTTCCTGGAGGCCAGAAGCACACACTCAATTACGGGAGCCATGGAGATGGAGATTGCCATGTGAAGAGGGCTGTTGGTGCAACGGATTACGCTAACTAGTTCTCTATGTTTAAGAATGTTGGACCGGAAACGGCGACCAGAGGGGGGGTGAATGGGAGCTTTTAAAATTTCGGGCTAAAAACTAGCCTTCAGTTTCAGTTCTGTCTTCTGCGGAACAGGCTTCGAACACTACCTTCGAAGGTCTGGTTCGGAGGTACTTCGACACCTTCGAACACAGGCTTCGGAGGAGCAAAAGTTCGAAGCCAAGAAGACTTCGCTCCACTTACAACCCTCGGAAATCTACTCTGCTTAGTCAGTGCAGTCTCCGCACACAGGGTGCTTCGAGCAGGCTTCGCACTTCACCCTTCGCAAGAGTGGACAGCCCTCTGAGGACTTCGACCAAGTACTTGGCGACAGCAACTGGTGCTGGGCTTCGTACACGAAGGTCTACACGCACACAAAAGGACTACGCTAAGGGCTTCGACACAAGAAGCAAAACGGGCCTCGGTCAGGGCTACGCTAGTAAGCAGCGAGATCTTGCCTCCTGTTACACAGAGCGACAGCACGCTGAAAAACACACTTCGCACAAAACACCCTTCGCCTAGACAGGCTTCGGTGCACTAAAAACAAGCGAGGTATGTAATGCGAGCTCAAGCAAAAGCACAAAGAAGCAGGGCTTCGCCGCTTGAACAAGGAACACAAATATATTGAACTCTAGATGAATACAGCGAGGTATGTGACTACAGGAGCTCAACAGTAAATGCTCAAAGTGTTGAATGTTACCTACCGAGCCCCCATATTTATAGCCCACGGCTTCATCCTAAGGAAGTGACTACTTTACCCCTAGGGTTTACAACAGATTTGTCTCTACAGAACTAAGGGGTACAAAAGGTAGTCCACCTTTATTTTGGAGGCTTCTCTGTCAGCTGCAGAGGGGATAGTGTCAGCCTTTTTCAGAACAGACAGTGTCAGCCTTTACAGTGTTGACTTCTGGAACCTCCCTTCGCACCGGAGGGTGCGGTAGCTTCGGCGAGAAGCCTGCAGCCTGTTGGCCTTCGCTCCGCCGAAGAAGTCCTTCGATACAGTGACGGTTTTGAGCCGAAGCCGTCAAAGCCCTTGGGCCTTCGCACCACTGTAGGACCGAAAGTAGCGACCAGAGGGGGGGTGAATGGGCGCCTAAAAAATTCTTTCGAATCAATGGCCTACTCCCAAAACCCAATGCATTTAAAAAGAAAACTAAACAGCAAAGCGAGAACAAATTGACTAAGTCTGCAGATTCGAAGTTTGCTGATTCTAAGGTCGTAGATTCTGAGGTTGCAGATTCTGAGGTTGCAGATTCTGAGGTTGCAGATTCGAAGGTTGCAGATTCGAAGGTTGCAGATTCGAAGTATGCAGATTTGAAGGTTGCAGATTCGAAGGTTGCAGATTCGAAGGTTGCAGATTCGAAGTATGCAGATTCGAAGTATGCAGATTCGAAGTATGCAGATTCGAAGCCTGCAGATTCGAAGTATGCAGATTCGAAGTATGCAGATTCGAAGCCTGCAGATTCGAAGTATGCAGATTCGAAGTATGCAGATTCGAAGCCTGCAGATTCGAAGTCTGCTGATTCGAAGTCTGCTGATTCGAAGTCTGCAGATTCGAAGCTTGCAGATTCGAAGTCTGCTGATTCGAAGTCTGTAGACTCGAAGCTTGCAGATTCGAAGTCTGCAGATTCGAAGCTTGCAGATTCGAAGTCTGCTGATTCGAAGCCTGCAGATTCGAAGCTTGCAGATTCGAAGTCTGCTGATTCGAAGCCTGCAGATTCGAAGCTTGCAGATTCGAAGTCTGCTACACAGAGTTGGACTTCACACAAGAAAAGGGACTTTGACCCAGCCAACTCGATCAAAAAGCAACACAGGAAAAGCAAGACTAAAGAACTAGCATACTGTAGCTACAGGAAAGTAGTACTACTTGCTACAGAGTAGTAGTACTACTTGCAACAGCAAGAACTAGTACTACTTCTCACGAAGAACACATACAACAGAGAAGCTTCTGTTCCAAATAAATTGACCACACGCACAGAGAATGAACTGCAGTGCACAAAAATGCTTCGCACAAGCAAAAACAGCCAGATTAAAAGCTTTCCCAGACAACAAAAATCACTTAAAAACTTCAGGAAGAACAAGGCTTGTTTCCTGGTGGCTCACGCATGAACAGGAGAGAGAGAATGCAAGAAATAAAGTGACCCAAAGGAGGAGTATTGATTTTCAGCAAAAGGGTAGTTCAAACCCTAGGGGTTGGGGTCCTATTTATAGGCAGCCCAACACTAGGAATATTCTACCTGCCCCTTAGGGTTTTTACAGACTCAAAAATAACGGAAAAGACTCTACTGCCCTTAGGTATTTTTACAGACACGACAGACTGACTGTGGGCCTAGAGTTACAGATGACTTATCCGGAAGCTAAGTTTTCGTAGCGACTACGGCTTCTCTTCTGGACAGTCGGATACATAATCAATGGTTGTCAGTTTTACGCCGAAACTGACAAAGCCTCCACCAGCTTTGCACCAGGTACCCGGATTGGGCCGGCCCGACTCCGCAACTCTCTCAGCCCGGCAAACGCTCACCGCCCGTGTACCTGAGTCAGTCCTGGTCAACAGCCCAGTGGGTCTTCTACTGCTTCTGGCCCATGTACCCGGATTGGGCCAGCCCGACTTCGCAGCCTCCTCTGCCCGACAGTGCTCGCTGCCCGTGTACCTGAGTCACACGCGGCCCATGAAACAGCAGATCTCTTCTCTTCTTCAGTCCTCGTTGACTATCGTTGACAATGACTCATCACTTCTAGAGCCATGAGGCCCACGCTATTCAGCATGGCTCCTCAATCTCCCCCTTGATGAGTGCATTGTCAACATTCCTCTTTTCACAGCTCTTCAGCACCTGCGAACAAATGTGGAAACACGAAAAACAAGATACAAGGAAACAAAGAAGAAGAAAAATAAGGTAAAAGTTTAACCCTAATGACCAAAAGCCAACCAAAAGCAAGAAACGGTCATTATGGTTAACCAAAACGTAAAAGCTCAAAATGAGTGCGATTGCAGAATAACAAGGATATCAACAGAGTAAGAACTCCCCCTTAAACTCTGATCCCAAATTTTCTCCCCTTTGTTGACAAGTGAACTCATCAAGCACTCAAAAGAGACACAGACTCCCCCTGAAATGCAACTCCCCCTCAAAATATGCAGTGAATGCAATTGGGGTGCAGGTGGAGTGAAGAAAGCATGCTTCTCAGATATGATTGACTGCAAATACAGTATCTAACAGGTATAGCAAAAGAGATACTGTCCAAGACACATGGCATGATCAGTGCAACAGATGATATCTAAAGAAAGTCATTTAGCACGCATTTTTCAGTTTTGGCAAATAAAAGCATCACCACATTTTCTAGTAAAACAAGCAAGGTAAAGCATGAAATGCAGAAGCTAACTGATGTCTACCAAGATAAGCATTGTTCAAAAAACAAAGTGCTTCAGCAAACTTGTTATCCGTTTACAGTTCAGGCTTTTTCATTATCCTTTGTCATTTGTGCCAAGGGTTATTTGCATGTCAAACCTTATGCTAACCGACCAAGTCAAGCCTAGGCCAGAATTGGACCATCAGAAGCTTAAGACATTGATCTCGGCATACACTATACTGTCCTAGTTCATACCAAAGTGCTATGGTAAGCAATCCAGAACAATATAATGCGACAAAGCAAACCCACTTGGATTTTTTCGACTTAAGCATAAAAAGGAACGGAATTTTCATTCATTTTTGATTTTTATCATTTTATAGCACATTTTCCATGTTAAAGCATAAAGATGTCCAAGTTGCATATCTGCATCTATGTGATGAACTGGCTACAAGGCATGTAACAGATAGCAAAAGCACTCAGCCTACACATGCTAGTTACCAGAAGCAATGGTGATCATTTTTCAAGTTGAAAGCGTAAAAGCCATGCACATGACAGATATCAGGTATATCAAGTGAACTGAATCAAAGCATGATCATCGACATGTAATCAAAAGCATGTACCCGCTAGAATAAGTAAAGCAGTTCAATCATATAACAGAAGCATCTCTAAGGTGTGATACGTGAATATGCAAGATATGAACACACACAAAAGGACTCAAGAAAAGAGTAGAGAAGAAAGAAAAACTGACGCAAAATATCCTAGAAAGGATACACAACACCCAAATCCCCTCGTAAACGCTCAAATGTAGACTGATCTAGGGGTTTGGTGAAAATGTTAGCCAACTGATGATGGGTATCAACATGAATAAGGTCAATGACACCTTTTTCATATTGATCCCGCAAGAAGTGAAAGCGCACATCAATATGTTTGGTTTTTGAATGAAGACACGGGTTTTTCCCTACACTAATAGCACTAGTGCTGTCGCAAAATAATGGAACTCTGGTAGAGAAGAACAACCCAAAATCTCTCAAAGTAGAAATCATCCAAACCAACTGTGAGCAGCAGCTAGCAGCAGCTACATACTCAGCCTCTGTGGTCGAAAGAGCAACTCCAGATTGCTTTCGAGAAGACCAAGAGACAAGAGAAGAACCAAGAAACTGGCAAGTACCGGAAGTTGACTTGCGATCCAACCGGCACCCACCAAAGTCAGCGTCCGAAAATCCAGATAAATCAAGAGAAGATGATGCTGAATAGTAAAGACCAAGATCAGGCGCATAAGTGAGATACCTGAAGATGCGCTTGACAGCCTGCCGATGAGACGCGCGAGGTGAAGACTGGAAGCGCGCGCACAGTCCCACGGCGAACTGTATGTCTGGCCTCGTCGCCGTCAAGTACAGCAGCGAACCGATCATCCCTCGAAACTCTCTCTCGTTGACCTTGACGCCGCTCTCATCCTTGTCCAGGCCCCCAGATGTACCCATTGGGGTCATCTGCGGCTTCAGCTCACCACCAAAGTCAAATTTTTTCAACATGTCACGAGTGTACTTACCTTGGTGGATGAAAGTGCCGTCCTTGGTCTGCTTGATCTGGAGCCCTAGAAAGTACTTGAGCTCACCCATGAGGCTCATCTCAAACTCGCTGTGCATCTGCTCAGAAAACTTGGACACAAGATCGTTAGTAGTACCGCCAAAGATAATATCGTCCACGTATATCTGAGCAACTAAAAAATCTGAAGCATCTCTGAGCAAGAAGAGAGTCTTATCCACAGAACCCATCACAAAGCCCTTCCCCAACAAAAACTGATTTAACCGGTCATACCAAGCCCTGGGGGCTTGCTTTAACCCGTATAAAGCTTTCTGCAGCTTAAAAACATGTCGAGGAAATTTGGGGTTCTCAAAACCGGGGGGCTGCCTAACATAAACCTCCTCCTCTATGTACCCGTTCAGAAAAGCACTCTTGACGTCCATTTGAAAAAGCTTAAAACCCTTCGAAGCGGCAAAAGCTAAAAGAATGCGAATGGACTCAAGACGGGCAACAGGGGCGAAAGTTTCTTCAAAATCAATACCTTCCTTCTGGCAGAAACCCTGGGCGACTAGTCGAGCCTTGTTGCGCACCACAACCCCATCTTCACCTTGTTTGTTCTTGAATACCCACTTGGTGCCTATGGGGTTGCATCCTGGTGGCGGCTCAACTAGTGTCCAAACCCGATTGCGGACAAAATTCTCAAGCTCTTCTTGCATAGCATTAATCCAATTAGAGTCAGAAAGAGCATGAGAAATGTCTCTGGGCTCAAAAGATGCAACAAACGCAGATTCAGCAAACACAGCGAGAGAGGCAGAAGAGCGCAAAGTCCTCTCAGTCAAATCACCAATGATGAGCTCTGAGGGATGGTCACGCTGAACTGCTCGGGTTCCCTGGTGATCTGAAGTCACCTCACCGGAGTCAGCAGCTGGCACCTCTGGACTCGACTGAAGGGGCTCGATCGAAGTGGAAGAAGTGATCAGAGGACCGCCTTCATCATCAGTCGAAGTCACAGAGGGTGTGGGCTCTGCGGGGGATGCAGAAGGCCCGCCCTCAACAGCAGCTGGAGTATCCTCATCTTCCTCGAAGATGGACTCTCCGAGTTCATCATCACCAGAAAGCTCAAAAGAAGGAGTCAAAGAAGGCAAGGACTCATCAAATGAAACCTCACATGTCTCGACAAGCAGCTGGGATTCGAGGTTCCAAACACGGAAGCCTCGAGAATGCAATGCATAACCAAGAAAAACACCATCCCAGCAACGAGACTCAAACTTGTCCAAATGCCCTCCCTTCTTGAGCACAAAGCATTTGCAGCCAAACGCTCGCAAGTGGCTAACCTTGGGCTGTCTGCCAAAACGCAACTCATATGACGTCTTACCAATGTAAGCTCTAAGAAAAATGCGGTTGGCCAGATAACAAGCCGTGTTCATGGCTTCAGCCCAAAAACGCCTAGGAGTCCTGTGCTCATCGAGCATCGTCCTGGCCATCTCAACTAGCGTGCGGTTCTTTCGTTCCACAACGCCGTTCTGTGGGGGAGTGTAAGGAGAAGAAAACTGATGGTCCAGACCCTGATCACCACAGAAGCTGACGAACTGAGAGTTCTTGAACTCAGAGCCGTTGTCGGAGCGAATTGCTCGCATCCGACCATTGTTCTCATTCTTCAGCTTCAAAATCAGGTCATGGACAAATTGAAAAGTTTCATCCTTAGACTCCAAAAAGAAAACCCATGAGAAACGAGAAAAGTCGTCAACAATCACAAGTGCATACCACTTCCCACCGACTGAGCGTACCCGAGCTGGACCTACAGTGTCCAAATGTAAAAGCTCGCCTGGGTACGAAGTCATCACCTGAGTCACAGGTGAGTGAGAAGCGGCAACCATTTTCCCATGACGACAGGGATGACAAACCAGATCCTTCTCCATCTTAAGCTTGGGCAATCCTCGGATGAGGTCCATAGAGCTTAACCTGACTAGCAGATCAAAACTCAAGTGACCTAACCTCCTATGCCACTTCCAGAGCTCAGAAGAAGATCCAGCAATCAAACAGCGAGAAGGGCCAAAAGAACTAGAGAAGTCAATTCGAAAAACTTTACCGAAGGGTAAAATCTGACAAACCAAAGACCCTCTAGAATCAACCACAGAAGAATTGCCCTTCTTAAAACGCACTTCCAAACCATCCTCAAGAAGTTGCGAAACAGAGATTAAATTAAAGTTCAGATTTTTGACCAAAGCAACATTCTTTAAAGAGAAATGATCTGAAATGCTGATTGAGCCTATGCCACTTACTTTCCCTTGACCGCTGTTCCCGAACGTGATATATTCTTTGGAGCTCGGGGGAGTGAGACTGGAGAACCATCTGCGATGTCCCGTCATGTGGCGAGAGCATCCTGAGTCCATGATCCAAACATCCTCCAGTCCCCGGTCCTGCACAATCAATGTCTGTAAGTGGGAGCAAATGGTCCGGCACCAGGTTTAGCAAAAGAGCTAAACCAGTGTCGAGCCATCTGCTCAAAAGATGGAAAGCGAAAACCATCAAAAGAGTTTGGACCAAAACGCGGCTCAAAGCGCGGTCCACGGTTCTTCCTAACCCTACGGCCACGAGGTCCAGAATCGTAGCCAACTCGGTCTGGAACTCTGCTGGAACGAACACCACCAACTGGAGCACGGGTACGAAAACCGTCTCCTCTACCACCACCTACACGACGCGGCCTGGCCTCCAGCCTCTCCCCGCGCCGAGGAACACGCAGTCTACCACCCTGCTGGTAGAACTGCACCTGATCACTACGAGCCCTCTCTGCTCTCTCAACCCGCTTCCTCCTGAAGCAAAACTCCGCAAGATGCCCGTCTCTCTGACAATACTCACAATGATAGGTAGGCTTCTTGGGATGTGGTTGAGGCTTGGGGTTCTTGGGCTTGGTAGTGTTTGGTGTGGTCTTCTTGGGCTGAGAGGGTCCAGGAAGAGAGTCTAGAGAAGAGTGGAGATGTTTGGGCTTAGGAACCCAGATAGGTTTCTTGGGTGGAGCTTTGGGTGGTTCATGGATCACTCCATCCTTGGGCTGACAAGCCTGGGAGGTCTCAGTGGAGTGAGTCTTGGGATACCTCTGCTCTGGAGTCATTTTACTCCACTCCACTGCCCGGCTGAGGGCACTCTCAAAGTCAGCCTTGGTGTAGGTATAACCTACCCCAAACCCATCCTGCCTCTTGAACTGCTGGATCATCATGCCGAGCTGTGGCTCTCTGGCACTGATCCAACTCAGGATAGACCGGAGATAAAAATTCTCATTCTGAGAATCAGCTAGCTCCTCTCTCAAGGAAGCTAGTACCTCCACCTGAGACAAGCAGGTCTCACACTCACTCTCCACTTGGACAGACTTTTCAGATTTCAGCTTGATCAACTCCATTCTAAGAGACAGACAGTTCTCACAGACAGTGGGTGGAACTGACAATGTCTCAAGCTCTAGCTTAGTCTGCGCAAGCTCAGCTCTTAATCTCTCCAAAACACCCAAATGTTCATTACCCTTGGATTTCAGCTCAGCTAAGGCAGCTAGATGAGATGGGCAATCAACACAGGATGTGACGACAGTGGCTTGAGCATCTTTCAGCTCCAGCTGAGCGCTTTCAAGCTCAGTGGCCAAAGCGTCCCTCTCATCAACCCTTTCTGTGTACCTGGACTTCAGAGTCGACAGGTCACACAGAAGCACCTCACATTTCGGGCACTCACTGCTATCACCCAAGCAAGGGGAAGAAGATAGACTCTCAATTCTACCGTTGGCCACGGCAAGCTCACTTTCTAATTCGTCTATCCTTTTCTTAGCCCCCCTAAGCAGTTTCTCCCGATACTTTAACTCCTGACGATTGCTCTCAAGTAAATCAACAATTTCTCGCTCATAAGATGATACCTTGTTGTCGTCGTCGTCGGAGTCGTCGGAGGAGCTCTTTTCTTCCCTATCCCCAAGAGCCATTGAGCAGAAGCTCTTGCGAGATCTTCGGCGCTGGTGTGAGCGGCTCTTCGGCTTGTCTCCGAAGGCCATGAAGCAGAGGCCCGCCGGATCGTCCTTGTCCTTCCCCTTCTTGATGACGATCTCCTCATCACTTGAGCTTGATGAAGAGGAAGAAGACGTGGACTACTTGGAGTAGCTCTTCTCCATCTCGGCGAAGAAGGCCTTGTCGCGCTTCTTGTTCTCTCGCCGGTAGTCCTTCAGGGCCTTCTTGAAGAATCGGGTCTTCGGCTTGCCCTTGTTGAAGGATGAGCTCTCATGCTTTCCGGAGTCGTGGGAGCTGCCACTGGTGCCCTTCTTGTATCCATTGCGCTTGGGGCAGTCGGCGATGAAGTGTCCTGGATCACCACACTCAAAGCATCCGGATTTTGTGTCGTGTCTTTTGAACATTCTCTTGTCATAGACACGACGCACCCGGTTGTTAAAGAGACACAAATCATCATCTCCCAAAGACTCAAGCTGGTCCTCAGTGATAGACATCAAGGAGAAACCAGCACAGCTCACCGCAGAAGGATCAACAGAAGGTGTAGCAAGGGCCAGGGATTTTGATCTAGAACCAATGAGATTTGATCTCAGCTGGATATCTACCTCAGTGGCCTTCAGCTTGCTAAACAACTCAGAAATGGTCAAGGTATCGTAAGAAGTGCTCTCAACGATAGAGGATACCTTGATCTCCCAGATCTTTGGGTCCAAGGTATGGAGAACCTTGAGCGCCTGCTCGTGATCTGAGACTAACTGAGCACCCTCAGCCTTGTTGTCCCGAAGCTTGTTAATGATCGATTGAAAGCGACCAAACAAAGCTTCAACAGATTCACCCGGCTTTTGTGTGAAGTTCTCGTACTCACGCCGGTAGGTCTGATAGAGCCGAGCCTTGACCTGAGCTGTTCCCTCATGGTGTGCCTTGAGGGTAGCCCAGATCTCTCTCGCAGTGGAGAGATGGCTCACACGCTCAAACTCAGTGGGACCTAAACCAGAGAAAAGAATGTTCACAGCCTTACTGTTGCTCAGATGCTGAGCAATGATACCAGCAGTACCCTGCTCAGTGACTGGCAATATGACAAACGTGGTGTGAACGCAAATGTCCCAAATGTCCGAACCCTGACTCATGAGATAGGCTCGCATGCGAGTCTTCCAATAGTTATAGCCATAGGCTTCCAAGGACGGGACCTTGCCAGGAGACGTCATGGTCACTACCGGGGTTTAGAACCGGTTAAGGTATGGAAAAACCCTAACCAAGCTCTGATACCACTTGTAGGACCGAAAGTAGCGACCAGAGGGGGGTGAATGGGCGCCTAAAAAATTCTTTCGAATCAATGGCCTACTCCCAAAACCCAATGCATTTAAAAAGAAAACTAAACAGCAAAGCGAGAACAAATTGACTAAGTCTGCAGATTCGAAGTTTGCTGATTCTGAGGTCGTAGATTCTGAGGTTGCAGATTCTGAGGTTGCAGATTCTGAGGTTGCAGATTCGAAGGTTGCAGATTCGAAGGTTGCAGATTCGAAGTATGCAGATTCGAAGGTTGCAGATTCGAAGGTTGCAGATTCGAAGGTTGCAGATTCGAAGTATGCAGATTCGAAGTATGCAGATTCGAAGTATGCAGATTCGAAGCCTGCAGATTCGAAGTATGCAGATTCGAAGTATGCAGATTCGAAGCCTGCAGATTCGAAGTATGCAGATTCGAAGTATGCAGATTCGAAGCCTGCAGATTCGAAGTCTGCTGATTCGAAGTCTGCTGATTCGAAGTCTGCAGATTCGAAGCTTGCAGATTGGAAGTCTGCTGATTCGAAGTCTGTAGACTCGAAGCTTGCAGATTCGAAGTCTGCAGATTCGAAGCTTGCAGATTCGAAGTCTGCTGATTCGAAGCCTGCAGATTCGAAGCTTGCAGATTCGAAGTCTGCTGATTCGAAGCCTGCAGATTCGAAGCTTGCAGATTCGAAGTCTGCTACACAGAGTTGGACTTCACACAAGAAAAGGGACTTTGACCCAGCCAACTCGATCAAAAAGCAACACAGGAAAAGCAAGACTAAAGAACTAGCATACTGTAGCTACAGGAAAGTAGTACTACTGCTACAGAGTAGTAGTACTACTTGCAACAGCAAGAACTAGTACTACTTCTCACGAAGAACACATACAACAGAGAAGCTTCTGTTCCAAATAAATTGACCACACGCACAGAGAATGAACTGCAGTGCACAAAAATGCTTCGCACAAGCAAAAACAGCCAGATTAAAAGCTTTCCCAGACAACAAAAATCACTTAAAAACTTCAGGAAGAACAAGGCTTGTTGCCTGGTGGCTCACGCATGAACAGGAGAGAGAGAATGCAAGAAATAAAGTGACCCAAAGGAGGAGTATTGATTTTCAGCAAAAGGGTAGTTCAAACCCTAGGGGTTGGGGTCCTATTTATAGGCAGCCCAACACTAGGAATATTCTACCTGCCCCTTAGGGTTTTTACAGACTCAAAATAACGGAAAAGACTCTACTGCCCTTAGGTATTTTTACAGACACGACAGACTGACTGTGGGCCTAGAGTTACAGATGACTTATCCGGAAGCTAAGTTTTCGTAGCGACTACGACTTCTCTTCTGGACAGTCGGATACAGAATCAATGGTTGTCAGTTTTACGCCGAAACTGACAAAGCCTCCACCAGCTTTGCACCAGGTACCCGGATTGGGCCGGCCCGACTCCGCAACTCTCTCAGCCCGGCAAACGCTCACCGCCCGTGTACCTGAGTCAGTCCTGGTCAACAGCCCAGTG